>BTHU01000016.1:10662028-10759528 GCA_036184795.1 Tokudaia tokunoshimensis
TCAAGGACTGGGGTGCAGCCTAGTGGTTGGTCTCTTATCTAGCCAGTGTGAGACCTCAGGTTCAACCCGCCCCCCCCCCCCATGCTATAGGCTCCATCTCTGACCTTGTTTATCCTTTAACTCAAAAGTTGTTTTAAGATTCAAAAAAAAAAATGTGTGAAAGTTTCAGTGACAACGAATTAGTAAACCTTTCCTTCCTCTCCTCCTTCTACTCCATATCTGTTTCTCCTCTTTTTGTGTTTATCAATTTAGATCTCCCTCTTCCCCACCCTCCTTTCTTCCCCTCCCCTCCCCTTCCTCTTCCCCTCCCCTCCCTTTCTTCCCTCCCCTCCCTCTTCCCCTCCCTCCCTTTCTTCCCCTCCCCTCCCTCCCCTTTCTTCTTCCCCTCCCTCCCTTTTCTCCCCTCCCCTCCCTCCCTTTCTTCCCCTCCCTCTCTCTTCCCTCCCTCCCTCTCTTTCGTCCCCTTCCCTCCCCCTTTCCTCACTTTCCTCGCCTCCCCTTCCCCCTTTCCTCCCCTCCCCCTCACTTTCTTTGATTGATTTAGGGTCTCACACATGCTAGACAAGTGAGACCATTTAGCTGTATTCTCAGCCCTACATACTTTTTATAAAAATGTAAATCTCTCTCAAATTTCTTTATTTATGGAAATAGTATTACTAAGATAAGGGGGAAAAGTCTGACATGATTTCTGAACTTTTAAGAGACTTTGTGTGTTAGCCTTTGTAGCAGCTAACAGTAGGAGTTGACTACTTGCTTTTATACTCTGGTGACAGTCGAGAGATGGTCCAGCTAAAGTGACTCTGTTCTGATAATGGGAGTGAGGCCTCCATATAGTTGGCACACAGAGGTCTCTTCCATGGTCACAGCTCTTGACTGGGAATATCTTTTCAGGAAAAATGTTCCAGGCACCCGACCTGGCTCTGGTTGTGGAGTTCATCCTCATGTTCTATAAGGAGAAGCCCATCGACTGGCTCTTAGACCACATTCTCTGGTGTGAAGGTCTGCAACCCCGAAAAAGATGCCGTAAGTTAATCCTTCATGGGTCCAGGGGACTCTTTTCTTTTCGAGACAGGGTCTCACTTGTATCCCCAGCCTGGCCTATCACTGAAGATCCTCCTGCCTCAGCAGCTAGCTGTCTGAGTGCTGGGATTACAGGCTTTTGCCATGGTACCTGGTCTGGAAGTTTGCTTTCTGTCTTTTGTTTATGAAAGTAACTTTGAGTGAAGCAGATCTCACTAAGGAGATAAATAAGTTAAATAAGGCCACAGCAAGGAAACTGTTTATTCTACTCTATTCTTCATGTGCTTGGCTTCATTTAAGATTCTAATGTTAGAAATGTGTGGTTTCTCTCCCCGCTCCCTCCCTTCCTCCCTCCCTCCCTCCCTGTCTTTGTCTGTCTGTCTCTGTCTCTGTCTCTCTCGCTCTCGCTCTCTCTTGCTGGCACAGTGGTAGAGTTCTTTAAACAGCACTCGTGAAGGCCCTTGGTTCATTCTCCAGTCATGACATACATATATGATGCATTTCTAAAGGGTTTTTTTGTCTTGCTTTTTGTTGTTGGTTTTCTATTTATTTATTTATAATATGTAAGTACACTGTAACTGTCTTCAGACACTCCAGAAGAGGGTGTCAGATCTCATTACGGATGGTTGTGAGCCACCATGTGGTTGCTGGGATTTGAACTCAGGACCTTCGGAAGAGCAGTCAGTGCTCTTAACCACTGAACCATCTCTCTAGCCCTTTTGTTGGTTTTTGAGACAGGGTTTCTCTGTGTAGCCCTGGCTGTCCCAGAATTTGCTTTGTATATCACGCTGGCCTCAAACTCACTAAGGTCTGCCTACCCCCTCCTCCAGAGTGCTGGGATTAAAGGCAGGTATCAAATCTATCATGCATTTTAAAAAAATAGTAGAAGACCCCTTAAAGCAGAGCCTGTTTCTAAGTGGTGGCTCCCATTGCATGGCCGAGACATGCTGGTGGGGTCTTAAAGTTGCCCTGTTACCACTGTCCGTATGGTCATCAGACTTCTTCCTGTGCTGTTCATGATCTTTGTCTAACTCCTTTGGGATAGACCCCAGCACCCGGATAGTAAGGACTGATTAGTAAGCATTGACGCCAATATGCCATCTGACAGGACTCTCAGTGTCTGCCTTGCTCTTTATCATTGACTAGTAAAAATCAGATTATTATTTTTTTAAATGTCTAGAAACACTGCGACAGACAGAAGGCAAACCTACGAATCCGCTTCCCGACCCTCCCTCTTCCAGCATGTGGGTCTACACTCGTCTCTGTCGGGGAAAATTCAGAAGCTCACGGTTAGTGATCTAATGTAGATTTTCCTAGCTGTACGGGTTGCTATGTAGTGGGCACATGAGCTACATGTTACATCATGGCCTACGCGTGTGTCCTCCTAGGATAAAGACTACATGAAACCATTGCTTCTCAAGATCCACGTGAACCCGCCTGCAGAGGTCTCCACCTCCCTGAAGGTATACCAAGGACACACTTTGGAGAAGACCTACATGGGGGAAGACTTCTTTTGGGCTATCACCCCCACGGCTGGAGACTACATCTTGTTTAAATTTGACAAACCGGTCAATGTGGAGAGGTCAGTGACCATGGTGTACATTTTTCATCAAATCCAGACCTGCTCGTAATGTGGTTCCTGATACCATGGGTTCTGGGTGCAGTAGATTGAGGAGATAGCAGGTGGTTATAACGTTTGGTTATAAGTTAATTTCACACTGCTGAGTACCAGAAATGCATATCTCTTTGAGTGTGCTGTCTATTCTAATGTTCTGAATACATTTTGTGAAGTACTACATTTTATGTGTGGGAATGGGTTCTCTCCCTCTACCTCGTGGGTGTGAGGACTGAACTTAGGCCTTCAGGGTTGGTACCAAGTACACATCTGCTGAGCCATCTTGCTGGTCTTCTATTGGTAGATTCTGTTAATTCTGGACCTGAACTTAATCTGTAATTTTTGTTACTCTAATTTAGATGTCTTCCTGAAATCTCATAATTTTCACATCTCTTTGTTTAACCATCTCCGCACATAGGGAGAGCAGGTTATTAGACCAGCAATTGGTTAAATTGGTTGATGGTTCCTAGTCAGCATTTCTGCGGGTGCAGGTCATCTTTACCACCCCATGTACGTTTTGCAACCCTTTTAGGTTTTGTGGGACTCACATCCATTTTATAAAACCTGAGGCTATTTTCTTCCGTTTTTTAAATTCGATATCCATGGTCCCTTCAGCTTTCCCCGTCTACTAGGATGTCGGCGGCAGACTTACTGTACTGGAGTTCACACTTAGACATGAATGTAGGAGTACCTGCTGACTTTGTATGCTGTGTTTGGCATCCGGCTACGTCACAGACACAGACCCCAGCAGCAGGCTGGGATTTTGGTTGTGACTTGCTATTTTTATTTTGCACGTGGAGGCCAGAGACAAGCCTCAGACGTCTCTTCCTCAAGCTGCACCATTTTTTTTTGTTGTTGTTGTTTTGTTTTTTGTTTCGTTTTGTTTTCTTAAAGGCAGGGTCTCTTTGCTTTTCCCTAGAACTCTGGTGTGATGAGGCTGGCTTTTTTATATGGGTTCTGGGGAATTGAACTCAGGTCCCTGTGCTTTGATAACAAAGATTTTTACCAACTGAGCCATCTTGAAAATCCCAATTTTGAATTTTGCCAAATGGACGTTCTTTGCAGTTGATAAGATCCTGTGCTTCTCCTTTAGCTGATTAGTATGGTGGCTAATATTGATGTTTAACTATCGGGCTGGTCACACAGCTTTAGACCCCACTCTGCATTAATGGTGTATAATTACTTTTTGTTTTGTTTGTTGAGGCAGGGTATTACTGTATAACTTTATAGTCCTGGCTAGCCCTGGAATTCACAGTGTAGACCAGGCTGGCCTCCAACTCACAGAGGTCTGTCTTCTCCGGGGGTTGGGATTAAAGGCATGTGCCACTGCACCTAGCTACCGTGAGGAATGCTTTGTATGTTCTAGCTGGGGACCAAACCCAGGGCTTTGCCCGTGCTAGCCACGGGCTTTACCAGTGCTCCAAACTCATGACCCTGAAGGTAGACTTTGAAGAAGGCATGGCCTGTGACTGCCCTCCAGGAAGCTCTGGGACTCAAGGCACTGCACTGTGGTGAAGAGGACGCTATGGAGAGCAGTTAGCCTGGGGTCAGGTCCGTGTCTGTCGAGTGTTAGGCAGCAGGTGTGATGGCTTCTGATGGGTAACACAGAGCCTGGGGCTGCATCCTTCCGTCTGTGGCTCCCCAGCGCTCCAGAGTCAGCTGTGTGCTTGCAGGCTCTGGTATGGTCAGGCTGTGCCTTCAGGAACCTTCCGAGAGCTCACTCTGGGGTGAGGCTGGGCTCTTGGGTCTTTTACACTCAGGTCTGACTCATGGTGTTCATTCTTTGGTGTGTACTTCCAGTTATTTGTTCCACAGCGGCAATCAAGAGCACCCAGGAGACATCCTGCTGAACACGACCGTGGACGTCCTGCCTCTTAAGGTACGACTGCTGCCGCTGCTTCTGAGCATCTAGTTTCTGTTGGCTGGGGTAAAATGCCCTGACACAAAGCAACTTAAGAGAAACAGGCTTATATTATCGTAAAATTCCAGGTTTGAGCCATCATTGTGGGGAAGCCAAGGCACGAACCTTAAATACCAAGTTACATCATATCCACACTTAAGACCAGAGAGAAATGAACACATGCATACTTGTGCTCAGATCAGTTTCTTCTCTCTTACATCATCCAGGAACCATGTAAGGGCATAGGGAATGGTTCTGCCCCCAGTGGACTGGGTCTTCCTATGGATATGCTCACAGGCCAACCCAAAATAGCCCCTCACTGAGGCTTTCTTCCCAGATGATCTTTAGTTGTGCCAATTAAAGCCAGTTCTCACAATGGATACTTAGAGGTTGTTCTTGTTCTTTTTTTTTTTTTTTAAAGATTATTTATTATCTGTAAGTACACTGCAGCTGTCTTCAGACACTCCAGAAGAGGGCATCGGATCTCATTACAGATGGTTGTGAGCCACCATGTAGTTGCTTGGATTTGAACTCAGGACCTTCAGAGGAGCAGTCAGTGCTCTTAACTGCTGAGCCGTCTCTCCAGCCCCTAGAGGTTGTTCTTATTAGGTGAACAAAAACTCTCATGTGGTACAGGACTTTGAATGTGGGTGGCAATATTACATTTCTAAAATGTTGAATATCTGATATTAACATACCCATTTGTTTTTATCCGTAATCTTCATTCTGCTTTCCACTGGAAAATAATATGGTTGTATTAGGAAAAGGGTTCATATTTTAGCACAGTGTTTGCTGTGTTTTTTGAGTCCCACAATGCCAAGTGCACATTCAGTGCCTCATGAGGGGTGTGCAGTTAATTCACCACTCTGTATGGAACACTTAGATCTTAACAGTCTTTTATTTTCTGTCAGCGTGGCTAAAGTAACTTCTACCAACAGATTTTCAGAGTTCTTCACTGAGATGCCACCTTTCTTCATAGCTATGCCACAAACACGTCTCTCACAAAGTTAGATTTGATTAAAACAGGATTAATTACTTATACAATTTCCGCCTTTGTTTTGTTTTAGAGCGACAGTTTGGAAATCAGCAAAGAAACCAAAGACAAACGATTAGAAGATGGCTATTTCAGAATAGGTAATGTCTACTTAATACCACAGCCCTTACTGTCTGGACTGAGCCCTAAAGTCATCTCAAATCCTTGTCACATGTTAAACTTGACAATTACAGTCAGCTGCATGCCCCAGCCATCACATTCCCTCGACCATATTGGGTTTCCGATCTTGACAAGGTTTTGCATCTTGGGGGGTCTTCCCTGTCTGGTCGGCTTTCTCCGTCACCTGGGCCATGGCTGTATCAGTGGCATGGAGTTTTCCTTAGCTGCCTCTTTCTGTCCACCACTTTCTGGATGGTCTTCACTGTTCTCATGTCCTTATCTAGAGTCAACGTGCCGGTTTGCTTGGGGTTCTGACCCTTCCTGGGGTGTGCTGTCTATGTTGGGGTGCTGGCTGCCTGACACTGGCACCTGCAGAGCCTTGGAGGGTCTGAGGGATGGTAAATGGAATCAGGTTCAGCTAATGTTTAATGGGGAAGGCCAGGGAAAGAGAATAACCTGTAGAAGGCTTGGATTGAATTGGACTGAGTTTCTAAGCCAAAAAGCATGGCTGAAAGGAAGCAGCTAGGCTGCAGGCAGTTATTGCACCCCCTGCTGGGTGTATTTGGGGGTAGGTATGTTAAGTGCCCATGGTCATTAGAAAAGAAACAGTAGATTTATATCAGTGGGTTAAAGTTATGCGAAGCCCGAGAAAGAACCTTTGGTAGAGAAACAGAGAACCTGGGAAGCGCGCTGGCCAGGGTGTGGAAGGAGAGCCACAAGACCTTTTAAGTCCCTGTCTGGGATTTTAATTGTTAACAAATGCAGTGGGTTTACCTCTTGGTGAGTACAGCCCTGAGACAGAAGAGAATGGAGACAGATCTCTGATCTGTAGCAAGCAAGGTGGCGGTCATGGGCTTCCCAAAGCAGTGCTCTCTTTCTTAGAATAAAGGAAGCGTGTTGGGTATTCTGTTTAGTGAGCCTGCATTTATTTATCCTGGTACGAATTAGGTCTTCCTGAGCATGCGCGGTTTAGTATACCCTGTGCATGCTCAGTTTAGGGCTACCCATGTGCTCAAAAGATTAATGGGATGGGCAGGAATGCCTTTGGCGTGCTCAGCTCGCCTCTTAAATTTTAGCTGACTGTTCCTGAAGGTGCTACCCTGTGTGTGGCCAGCAGCCACTCTGGCATTTGCCACTCCTATTTTTTCCTCCAAATCATTTAATACTTACCTATTGGGCAGAACTCTGTGGGAGAAAAGGGAAGGAAGGAAAGAAAAAAAAGTTATTTGAAGAAAGACCCATAGTCGATCCTGGACTTTGGTAGTAGGTATTATAGGCACAAAAAGTTACTATGGATGATTGGCTGGAAAGAATCACAGCCAAAACCTTCTGTGAAACTTGGAACTCTTTTAAGCTCATATCACACCTAACCTCGTTTCCTTAGGAAAATAAACAAGAAATAGTATTATCAGCTTCTTTAGAACACAGCTCGCATGCAGAGAGGGAGAGAGGACACCTCCTCCAAGCCAGACATACAGTGGTGGCAAAGGCTTGGAGATGCTTCAGTGCAGATAAGGAATTGTGTGTCTCAGAATCCATTTTAACTGTGGGACAGGCTCTTTGCTCTATCCAGCAGTAATAAGGCAGAAAGTGACTATCAAAAATATGTAAGTAACTTCCAACTGAGAGTACTCCACGGCAATCATGTGTCTGTGGCTCTAGACATGGCTCAGTGGGTGAGGGCACTTGCCACCCACACCTGCAGACTTGTGCCCAATCCTCTGGACCCACATGGTAGAAGGAGAGAACCAACTGCTGAAATCTGTGACATCTACACACATGCTTTGGTATGCACACCCACACCTGTACACACAAGCTGTTATATGCACACCCCACACATGTACACATAGACTGTTGTATTCACAATCACACATCTACACACATGCTATGGTATTCACACTCACACGTGTGTATACACATGCATGGTATGTACACCCACACATTTACACACATGCTGTGGTGTTCACATTCACACATGTACACACATGCTTTGGTATGCATACCCACACATGTACACACAGGCTGTGGTATGCACACCCACACATGCACACACAGGCTGTGGTATGCACACCCACACATGTACACATAGGTTGTGGTATGCACACCCATACATGCACACACAGGCTGTGGTATGCACACCCACACATGTACACATAGACTGTGGTATGCACACCCACACATGCACACACAGGCTGTGGTATGCACACCCACACATGCACACACAGGCTGTGGTATGCACACCCACACATGTACACATAGGTTGTGGTATGCACACCCATACATGCACACACAGGCTGTGGTATGCACACCCACATGTACACATAGGTTGTGGTATGCACACCCACACATGAACACACAGGCTGTGGTATGCATACCCACACATGTACACACAGGCTGTGGTATGCACACCCATACATGCACACACAGGCTGTGGTATGCACACCCACACATGTACACATAGGCTGTGGTATGCATACCCACACATGTACACACAGGCTGTGGTATGCATACCCATACATGTACACACAGGCTGTGGTATGCACACCCATACATGCACACACAGGCTGTGGTATGCACACCCACACATGTACACACAGGCTGTGGTATGCACACCCACACATGTACACATAGGCTGTGGTATGCACACCACACATGTACACACAGGCTGTGGTATGCACACCCACACATGTACACACAAGGTGTGGTATGCACACCCCACACAAATAGAACACAAATATGATTCAAAAAAATGTGTGCATGGATTGGTACTGGTGCTTGGTGGTACCTAGGCTTGGTGAGGGGATGTCTCAAGGATAGAGTGGAGAAAACATCAATCACTAGTAGGTCAGCAGTGACAGATATTTGCAGTCAGTTCTGATGATGGGGAAAAACTAACTCTGGACCTCTTACTTAAGTAGAATGTTGTTCAAGAATAAGGAGTCGTGTTCCAGAGCACATGTGTTAACATATATTGAGTTTCACATATAGAAATGAGGCAGAGACCCTTTTGATCTAGCAGTCTTGCTTGTCCTTGTGACCTGCAAAAACTGCCCTTCACTGAAAAGTTGACTAACCGCTAGCTCAGAGAATTTTGCCCCAGAAAGATTTCATTTTACCTTCCTTCCTTCTTATTCTTTTCTTTTTTTTACTTAATTTTTTGGTCATTTTTCTTGCATCATTTCTGTTTTATTTTAAGGAGAACATTACCTGTAGAGCAAGAAAAGATGGAGTGGGACATTGCTGTCTGTGGAAGGTCACGCTTCTTTCTGTAGCAGACTTTTTCTGCTTGCCTTCCTTCTTTAGTGTGTATTCCTTGTAGAAAATGATGAGTCTCTTGATTTTAATTACATGTTTTTTTTGTGTGTGTGTGTGTGTGTGTGTGCACGCACACACACCAGAGTGAGTTATGTGTGGAGATCAGAGGAAAATTTGCAAAAGTGAGTTTCAGCGATTGAACTTACCGGGCTCAGTGACAAATGCTTCATCCTGAGTCACCTTCCTGGCCCGAATAGCAGGTTTCTCTTTGGTATATTTAGATGTGTCTCTAATGTACCTCAATTATACTGACCCTCCATTACTGCCTCTCTGCCTTCCCACTGCTCCAATTAGAGCCCTTTTGATATTTTTGTCTTGTTTTAAATCTAGATCCTGTATATGAAAGAATAACTTAAATTTTGTCTTTGGACATTTATGTTGTTGTATGCGTAGATTTCTTTGGTTATGCACCCAGGAGGCTTATAGAGTAGTTCTTCTCTTATATAGAGATAAGTGCTTATGCAGTTGCACCCACTTAGATTCTCCTGTATATAATCTATACCCTCTCCACAGCATCCTGTCCAGAATTGATTATTTTCTTGATGAGGGGCAAGATAGACTCTCAATCTTGTGCAACATTTTTCTTTTAAAGATTTGTTCATTTTGTATGTATTTGAGTGTTTGCTTTCCATGTATATATTTGTACCATGTGGTACCTGGTGCCTGTGGAAGTTAGAAGAAGGCATCAAATCCTCCGGGGCTGGAATAATGGATAGTTGTGATCTACCTTGTTAGTGTTGGGAATTGAACCCAGGTACTCTGCAAGAGCAAAAAATGCTGTTAACCACTGAACCATCTTTTGAGCCTGAGGGAGTAGTTCTGATTTGTGTTTTCCTGGTACCTAAGGAATATTGAGTTGAATATTCTTCTATGTATTTATTGACCAATTGTACTTACTCTGTTCAACTTACCTGCCATTAATTGGATTGTATGATTTTTGGTGATTTGTTGTTGTTTTCTGTATATATTCTGAATAGCAATATCCTGTCAGATGAATTAGCTTCTCATTTTTAGTAGAGTGGTGTATGGGGAATTGTATGGAGCAGGCAACAGATCTAAATTGTTCTCAATAGAGCCTTGGAAAGATACACAAGGGCAGAGCCCCAGCCCAGGCTGACCCCTGATGTCTGAAATGGTGAGGCTCTTTATGACTAGCTGAGCTTCCAGGCAGGCTGAGTGCTGTTAGGAAATGGATTTTGATCACGTTTGAGTAGAGTGCCAATCTGCAGACATCCTGCAGGTTTTATACCTGTTGATGAAAAAACAAACGTTTCTTCACTATGCTTTGAGTTTACAGTGGGCAGAAATGTACTCCTGCTTTAGACAGGCTGCGTCTAAGGTCTTTAAAAGTACATCAGATCACGGAACTTTGAAAGCCGAGTAAAAACAGATTAAAGGAAGTGCACAGATTTCCGGTCTACCAAAAATACTTATACTTTGGTGGTGCTTTACGCATGACCCTCCAACAATTCTTAAACAACAAAAATATTCTCTGTCTTGAAGGAAAGTTTGAGTATGGTGTTGCAGAGGGAATCGTGGATCCTGGTCTAAACCCTATTTCAGCCTTTCGACTTTCCGTTATTCAGAACTCCGCTGTTTGGGCCATTCTTAATGAGGTAAGACTGCATTCATCCAGCAAAGCTGCCTAGCTGCTTCATTTTGATTTTGCAAATGAAAACTTAGAATCGTGAATTAACTGCTTTATCAAGTCTTATATTCTTTTGTATTTCAGATTCATATTAAAAAAGTCACCAGTTGATCTGCTTAGAAACCAACATGTCCTTCCTTATGACTCTTGATTAAAGATAATTAGCACGTCCTCTTCTGTTTGGACTTGAACACTACCTCTCGTGAAGCCTACTGTAGATAAGGTGATTGTCCTCCCCATGCGGACAGGGACTCTTCCCACGGATAACTGCATTTCATTTGAAGCTAGGCTGTCCTCCAATTTGAACTTGACACAAATGTTTTACAATCCTGACAGCCTGTTAACATGACTGAGACTATTTTGGTATTATACTAATACACAAAAGTTGTACATATTGTTACATTCCTTAAAATTTGAGAAAACTGATGTTAAATACATTTTGTGAAGGGGGTACTTTTGAAGTTCACTTATTTTACTATTATAGACCCTCTTTTATAGATGATCAGGGATATTAAATATATATATATAAATATATAAATACACATGAAGATGTTATGAAGTTAATTTATTAGAAGCACTTAAGAAGTACATATTTTTGTGCAGTAAAGTTTTGAATCAACACCTTTTTTTGAAGAAGCAGTTCCCTGGCTTTTTTAAGTTCTTTCTATATTTTTATTTGGAGATGCAGACATTATAGATCAACGCCATTTTCTCCAGTGCACTGCCATTCCAGATTGGTTCTAGATGGGTTTCTTAACTTGAAGTACTTTTATAATCACAGCAATTCTGAACAAAATATTTTCAGAGGCATTTGTCATTCCTAAAAATCAAGATTTTAAAAGACCAATGTCCTCTCGAGGGTTATATTACTGTACTGTGTATGGTGTGTAGCCACAGAAAACCCGTGTGATTGTCAGTGTCCAGATGGGAGGCCCCTGCCGTGTCTCCCCAGACTCCTTCACCCGCTCATAGTCCCTCTGTGTGGGTGATGATACTCCTTCCCCTTTTGCTCTGTCTTTAATCAGTAGTTAACCACTGTCTCTTTTTTTCCCTGGTTGGTCCTTTTATAAACCTGTGGTAGGTTTTGGAGTTCAGATAATGTTTTCTGGGTAATGCTGTTGGGTGAGTCACATTGGGTATAATTTTACAACCAAAACTGTAATATGGGGCTCTGGTGAAAGACAACCGTAGTGCTTCTGTTTCCTTAGCATCATGAGCGTGGAGGTGAATGCCGTGTCCACAGAGTGCATGTGTGTCCTCACCTGGCAGTCCCAAGTAGCGCTAGTTGGCAAAAGTGCCGAGCAACAGCTGCCAGTCTTCTCAGGCTCTCCAGGAGCTGCGCATGTCAGCAGGCCAGCGAGGTGGAGGCCTAGGGCTGTAGGAGGTCCCAGCTGGTGGCCTCCATCCTGGAGCTTTCTTAGTTGCCCAGTGTATGGAACACAGAGTGCCAAGCAGCAGCCATTTTGTATGTTCTGACTGGGAAAATGTAGAATAACACTACTGTGCATGTCAAAGCCTGGCTGAAGCTTTTTTTGGTGTTTTGTAAGTTTCACCTCTCAATTCCTTCAACTTTTTAATTTCTTGTCTGATTTCCTATGCCCTGTGCCCACAAACAAATCCTTAGAAAATGTAAGCACTGTCTTCCCACTCTCAAGTGTGCAGCATCAGGGTGACTGTGAAACCATGCAGATGGGTGCAGGGGCCCCTCAGGTTTCTGCTATCTCGGTGGCTATGAGTTCAGAAAGGCCAAGCTTTGAAACTCTAGTGGGCCATTTGAATGTCTCCTGCGTGGGTCTTTGAGCATATCCACTCGCTGGTTTCTACTCATCTGTCTTGCCTCTAGGGACTCTTTTAGCCAAGTCCTTTCCTTCATTCAAGGAATCCCTCCCTTTTCCCCGTGAGCTCATTCCCGGTGCCTGGAACGTGCCTGAGCCTTGCCAGAGTCTTTCATCAACTGGATGAGTCAATTAACTAGCCAGGTTGCTCACATCTCTCTCCTAGCGATGTTTGCTTGCTATCTTGCTGTGTACAGGCACACACTCCGTGTCTAGTCTTCATTGTGTGTGGTGTGTGTTCTCTAACACACTCTAAGCTCTGGAGGCCAGCTCTCCTGTCTTCCACGATGGCAGGCACTCTTCTAACCCCTCAGTGTTAGTTGCCCCCTCCTTTAGATAGTCCAGTTCAGCACTAGACTATCAGAAACAGATGTGTTTGCCCCAAGCAAGAAGACTTTGTGGGAGCCCTGGATGTTGGTAAGGGTGAAGATTGGAGGTGGTGAAGCCAGAGTGCTTAGAACTGCAAGGTGTCCATCGCATTATCCCGTGGAGACCACCAACCAACTTTCACCCACATAGTGAATGGGAAAAAGTGCCAAATGCAGTACTGATTATATCTGTGAAATAGGTCATGGTTGGCATCAGCGTGTATTTCAGATAGCCCAGACTCTAGAGCAGTGCTGGCCTCTACAGAAGCCACAAAAACACATCTGTTGAAATGAAAAGTTGAGTTCTGTGTCCACATTGGCAGCCCCCAGAATGCTCAGTGACCACAGAGCCAGCAGCCATCATATTGGATCCCAGAAATATGGGATATTGACATCACGGTGGGAGGTTCTGCTGGTCATGTAAACGAGCATTCTTCATAGAAAGGAGGAGTAATGTATCCTGCTGCTGTGATTAAAAATAGGCCTATGGATTTGCCATAGTGCAGGTAAAGGTGTGTATTTTGGAAGGACAGCCAAGATTGCCTGGCTACATGTTAGTGTCATCATTCTTCCCAGCATGCATTGTTTCAGTATCCTCAAGAGGTATGTTTGAAAAGCATGAGAAATGAATGCAGATGGATGATTTAGCTTGTAGGGTAGACTTGTGTATGTCCGTCAGAGTGTGTTTGAACAAACGTTCTTGAAATCATTGGTTAGATGTAAAAGATTAGGTGTGCTTATTTCAAAAGTTGTCAGGAAAGTTGGGAGACTAGACTTCTTTTTAAGTCTTTCATAATTATGAGAACTACAGTTCTCAACAGTGCTGTCCCTCATGGAAAAGTTTGCTTATGTGGAAAGAGTTGTTGGCAAAGGTTGTTCCAGTTAATAAGTGTGTATATCTGTCACATGCAGGATTCCAAGAATGACCCCTCCCATGACCTTGTATAGTATTTCCCCTTCTGAGTATATCGGGAACTGTGGCCATGTCATGTCTTGTTACTTAAAAGGGAGATTATCTGTGGGTGACTGGTCCAATCTTGAGAGGCATGTCCAGCTGGCAGAAGAAAGAGCAGCAGCAGCAGCATCTGAACAGTAGCTGCTCTAAGTGGGAGGGTCCCCTTAAATGACTGCAGTGGCCTGCCTTAAGGAGCCAGAGGCTTTGTTACCCACCAAGTGGGAACTGCAGACTTTTTGCCATAGGACAATTTGACCCAGACAGGCACTTACACAGACTTGGACATGGAAATCCTTGGATGAACAGCCAGCCTGGTAAACCCCTTCACTCAACTTCCTAAGTGGGGCCCTACCTAGACTTCTGATCCGCAGCAGTCTATACAGGCCGTGCTGTATATGGCTAGATTTGTGGCATTTTTAAGAAGCAACAGAATCTGTCTGCCCTGAAGTCTTCATATGTGATTGCCTGCGGTAGACTAGTTTTTAAGACAAGGTCCCACCTTGCACCCCAGGCTGGTTCTCCTGGTTCTGCCTCTCAAGGGCTGATGTGCATCGCCATGCCCAGCTGACTGATGGTTTTTGACATAAGAATAAACTCATTCCTAGCAAGCCCTATTCCCAGGTCTCTGCTAGGATGTTTGGTGCCAGGACCCATGTCTCCACTACAAGTCAGACTTGTGTTATTTCTTGTTCAGTAAAACTGACAGGATGAGGTTGTAGGTGTGGGCTGTAGGCATCTTTTCTCCTAGATGCTCCTAAAATTATTACTGACTTAAAGACCTGCCAGAAGAACAGGAAGGAATGATGAATGGTATTTTAGACCAGATTGACAAGAAGAAAAATTCCCCCCTTCATTGTCGACTTGCTGGTGTGTCCAAACTTCTGACAGTGCAGCATGAGGCAGGCCATGCTCAAGGACCGCATGGTCAGGTTACAGAAACAAGGAAACTGTTAAAAAGCTTTGAGTAAGTTTACAATCTTGTATTGTGCCATTCATTGCACCCTGGGCCACAGGCTGAACCTGCAAGAGCTTCGGCTATGACAGGTATAATTTTTAAAAAAATCACTTAACAGGGTAGCGCACGGCTCAAACCCTGTTATGTTTGACCGAGGCTTTTGTATTTACATGTTCCTAAAATACCTGCACTTCCAAGTCATTAACTGCTAATGAAGTTTCTTATCTTGGTTCACTCATCCGTGCTTATTATTAACCCATGTTGTCATAGCCCTTGAAGAAAATAAACAGAACTGAAGAAAGGAGCCCAGAGGTTAATCACCGTTGTCATCATCACAATGGCTCCCAGGTCAAGACTTCTAAAAAGGCCATTCCCGAGCTACTGTAGCAACACTTACAGCCTGTAAAACTTAAATTTTGATAGTTATGAAGACTTCTAAATGATTAACATATATGCTATGCTGATTAATATAGCTAAATTTAGTGCATGTGAACATACATGCTACAAAGATGACCCACAGTCTTTTCACAATGAAAAAAATGAAACAAGAAAAACACGCCTAGGAGTTTGTTACCGTGCCCCTGTACTCTATCACCAGCTAAAGGAACCTGTGTTTCTGAAATGCCCTTTTCCAGTCCCTGCACCTACCTGAAAATGCAAAGTGTGAGGGGCAGCAGGCAGCAGGTGACCTGTGTGTAGGGGCCTGAGCAGGAAGGGAAGCGTCCATGTAGGGAGACCACTGCCACCGTGTGTGGTGTGAACCCCAGTCCCCAGTAGAGCTCCTATTGCTCTGACCCAGGTTTGTTGTGGGGACAAACCAGTGGATACTTGTGATACTAAGGAGGCTTGCTTCCTGCCGCCTGAGCCTAGCAATAGTCCTAGAATGACAAGAGTGGGGTCCCTTAGCTTGCTGAGGCATACCACTCGTATTTGGGAATACTCTGAGCTGCGTAAGGACCCCCTGAAGAGCATTCTCTTGAGCCTTACAAATAGCTGCTGGGACAGTACCGAGTCCACTAAAGCCTCAACACGTTCTCCCCCAATGGGGTGGAGGATGGCTCAGTTGGAGCACTTCCTCCACAAAGTCCGTCTTTGCCTTGGGGATGGTCTTGGAGTAGCCTAAGGAGTCGCTTTGCTAGGTTGTACCAGGTTTTCTTTTCCTCTGCACATACTTTGCTCACAGTGTCTTCATGGGTTGAACAATTAATAACTGCAGTCATATTTGAGGTACCTGTTGAATTTTTAAAGGCAGATTATTTTCAAGTTTGCTGCTATAATTGAAACCTAATGTCCTGTTGATTGTGCCTTTCATAACTGTCTCTGTGCTACAACTGTCCACGTATATTTGAAATAAAGAAGTTTGAAAAGCTATGTTGAATCAAGATTCCTAATAAAAATGGCTTAAACTAATGTGTCCAGAATTTTTGTAGCACTATTTCTACACCTGGTATTTACTTAATCTGTTTTTCAGATAGTTACTGGTTCCTCTTGAATCTTTTTCAAAGGCAAGAATGCCACCTTAGTAAGACAGTGGCTGTCATCTCTACAGGCATTCACAGGCAGGTTCTCAAGTCAGAGTCCCTCTGGGGACTGTGTTCCTGTGTGAGCTATACTGCTTGCTGAAGTTTTCGAAGGTGAGTCTGCTGTAAATGCGTCTTTAAAAGTGGGACCAGACTACATTCTGCCAATAAGATGGTCTGTGTGATCCACCACTCACTGTACCCCTTGATATTTTATATACAGCTTCAACTGAAAATAATTAAACAGTTACAGCTTTAGTTTAAAAAAATATTTTATTAGAAAATGTACATTTAAGCGAATGGTTGAGACAAGTGTTAATATCACCTGAATTTGTAAAACTTTACATCTTTGAAGCTATTTACAGATTTACAAGACACTCACCCCTTCCCCCAACAACCAGGCAGTTTATCTAGGATGCTGTCACTTCACTCTGTACTTGTAGAAGGAGCACAGCGTGTGGGTAAAGTTCCACCCCAGCGCCAGCGACAGGCCCGTACAGCACGATGAGAGGTGACGAATGGATAGAGCAGGATCACTGTGTTCTTCAAAAACGGCAGTTGCTGGAAAAGAAACAGGGCCATGCTGACAGATGCACATGCTGGAAGAAAGGCTCTTTCCAAACACACTGGACCAAAAGGACAAGCAAACTTGCACAGGCTCCTGATGATGCTTGCAGATTCTATACCCACACCCCATTAGGCAACCTGAGCAGAGGGATGAACACTCCTATAGATGCCCCTGGACCCCATCTTCCTGTATCAGCAGGCATTGGTAATGGATCTGTCTCAATATGAGGATTACTCAGTGATTTCATACACACACGAATGATAGTCACAGTGGGACAAAATCACTTTTAGCCATCTGAGTGCTTTTCCACTGCAAAAAACCAAACATAGCTCAGTCTGAGGTCCCTGATCAACTACTAGCCCAGCCTTTGGAAGAACTGAGGCAGTGCACTGCTAAACACTCACCGCTTCTTGCTTACTGTTTCCTTAGTGCCCAAAGCTTTTTCTCACTCAAAGAGTTCTGAGGCAGAACGTCCAAAAGTTTCACTAAGAACCCGCACTTTGCTACTTTCTAAGCCAGAGTGAATATTCACTAGAAAAACTCTTAACCTTCCCACTTGCCTGGTTTAGAGTATTAAGTGATCCATGGGAAACTGGTCATGGGGGAAGGACAGTCAAGAGTTGTTTCACAGTAAAGTCTCAGTCATCCAAAGGGTAAAAATAAAAAAGTTGAAAGTTCTCTGGACAGTTCTGTGAGGAAGGTCTCTAGACTTTAGCAATAGGGATTTCGGTGGGCACAGAACACAGGAACCTGCACATAAACAGGCAGGTTTTCTACTGAGTCAGAGTCCTGGGTTGAGATCATCTCTTAAATGAACAGCCTAAGGACTATCTTCATATTACGGAAACATGACGCAGAAAGTTTGCAAATATGGCCTGGGATCAGCAAACCCCTGGGGCCTGATCTGGGATCATTCTCTAACGAAATGTTTGTAACCACTTCATTGCCAATAACCACGGGCCCATGCCTTTTCCTCTCTACTTTATGGTTAATAATATGGGGCCTGAATCTAACACAATAAGGCAGGAAGTCAGCATGGCTGCAAATGTCACACACCACCTGTTCCACTCTACTTTTGGTGAGAAACACTTCGTGTAATTAGAAGAGCATATGAGTGAAGCATAACACCTCGGGCGAGTGTCTGTCAATGTCTCCGCCTTTCTCTGTTCTCAAACCACCAAAACTTACCACGGTATCCAGGAAGGTCACATAGAATAAATAGCCAACAGGCAATCAAACCATAAGGTATTTCGCAACTAAATATACCAATTAAATGTGTCTGTGGAGATAACATCTGCAGGAGAGAGAGCCACACAGTGAGTGTCAGTCAGCACTGTACGGAACTGGGAGCCCGTTGTGAGAAGCAAGCACTCACGGTTGATGAAGAATGAGCTGGATAAAGTGCAGGATGACGAGGAAGCAGGGTAGAAAAGCGTTCAGATGTACGTCGAAGGCGTATCGCCCCACTCCACATCATAGTCTCTGCTCTGGCGCTTCACCAGGTACTTGTTCGAGACGAACCCTGAAGAGCAAAGTGAGAACGCTCTTGCGCAGCGTACTAGTTCCTCAGTCCCCACCGTCTGCTGACAACGTGTTACCGATGCCCTAGAGATGAAGCAGTTGAATCAAAGTCTCCAGTGGGCAGACACCAGCCAAGGCAAATTGACAGCGACCAGTGAGAATGGGGGCCGAGAGACCTGAGGCGCCATTTTAAATCATAATGTCGTACATAAAGGCCCTACAGCACTGATGGTGCGGTGCTCGGCACAGCTCGAGACCTGTGTGTGCCTGTCAGCAGCGAAGCAAGAGAGCAGAGAGTGTGGTCTTAGGGTGCCTGTGGCTTCTTTGTGACTTCAACCTTATATTCATGATAAACAAGCCACTTTCAAGAAGCCACAATTACACTAATACCAAAAAGCACACAAAGATCCGACAAAGAAAGAGAATCGTCAGCCAATCTCTCTTAATGAATATCGATTGCAAAAATACTCAATAAAAATTCTTGCCAAACCGAATCCAAGAACACATCAAAACGATCATTCACCACGATCAAGTAGGGCTTCATCCCAGGGATGCAGGGATGCGTTCTCAATATAAGGAAATCCATCAATGTAATCCACTACATAAACAATCTCAAAGAAAAAACACACATGGTCATCTCAATTAGATGCTGAGAAAGCATTTGTACAAAATTCACGATCCCTTTCATGCTAATAGGTCTTGGATAAGATCAGTGAATTCAAGGCCCCATAATCTAAACCATAGTATTAAAAGCAATTTACAGCAAACCAGTAGCCAGCATCAATCTAAACGGAGAGGAAACTTGAAGCTATATCCCACTAAAATCAGGGACTAGACAAGGCCTGCCCCTCTCTCTCCATATCCTTTTCAATATAGTACTTGAAGTTCTAGCTAGAGCAATCTAGACAAGAAAAAAGAGGTCAAAGGATACAAATTTGGAAAGGAAGAAGTCAAACACTATCACTATTTGCAGACGATATGATAGTATACATAAGCGACCCAAAGAACTCCACCAGAGAACTCCTACCAGCTGATAAACGACTTCAGCAAAGTGGCCGGATATAAAATCAACTCAAGCAAGTCAGAAAGCCTTCCTATACTCAAAGGTATAAGCAGGCTGAGAAAGAAGTAGAGAAATAATACCCTTTACGATAGCCACACAAACCATATTAAGTATCTTGGCGTGACGCTAACCAAACAAGTGAAAGATCTGTATGACAAGAACTTCAAGTCTCTGAAGAAAGAAATCTGAAGAAGACCTCGGAAGATGGAAAAACTCTGCCCATGCTCATGGATTGGCAGGTTTAATATAGTAAAAAATGAGAATCTTACCAAAAGTAATACACAGATTCAATGCAATCCCCATCAAAATCCCAACCCTCAATTCTTCATAGAGATTAGAAAGAGCAATTCAAAAATTCATTCTGGAATAACAGAAAACCCAGAATAGCTAAAACTATTCTCAAGAGTAAAAGACACCTCTGGGGGAATCAGTATCCCGGACCTCAAGCTCGTACTACAGAGAGCAATAGTGTTAAAAACTGCATGCGTATTGGTACAGTAACAGACATGTAGATCAATGGCGAACAGAATTGAAGACCCAGAAATGAATCCACACTCCTATGGTCACTTGATCTTTGACAAGGGAGCTAATACCATCCAGTGGATAAAAAGATAGCCTTTTCAACAAATGGTGCTGGCTCAGCTGGAGGTCAACATGCAGAAGCAATGCAAATTGACCCATCCTTATCTCCTTGCACTAAGCTCAATTCTAAGTGGATCAAAAGATCTCCACCATAAAACCTAGACACATTGAAACTAATAGAAGGGAAACTAGGGAGAAGAACCTTGAAACAATGGGACCACAGCGGGGAGAATTTCCTGAACAGAACTCCAATAGCTTATACTCTAAGATCAAGAATAGACAAATGGGACCTCATTAAATTACAAAGTTTTTGCAAGGCAAAAAGACACCGTCAAAAAGACAAAGCGGCAACCAACTAACTGGGAAATGATCTTTACCAACCTTACATCCGACAGAGGGCTAATATCCAAGATATACAAAGAACTCAAGAAGTTAAACTCCAGAGAGGCAAGTAACCCTATTAAAAAATGGGGTACAGAGCTCCACAAAGAGTTCTCACCTGAAGAATATCTAATGGCTGAGAAGCACCTAAAGAGATGTTCATCATCCTTAGTTCATTAGGGAAATGCAAATCAAAACAACCCTGAGATTCATCTCACACCAGTCAGGATGGCTAGATCAAAAACACAGGAGGACAGCAGTTTGGTTGGCGAGGATGTGGAGAGAAAGAGGAACACTCCTCCACTGCTGGTGGAATTGCAGGCTGGTACAACCACACTGGAAAGCAGTCTGGCGGCTCCTCAGAAAACTGGGCATGACACTTCCGGAGGATCCGGCTATACCACTCCTGGGCATATACCCAGAGACTTTACCTGCATGCAATAAGGACACATGCTCCACTATATTCATAGCAGCCTTATTTATAATAGCCAGAAGCTGGAAAGAACCCAGATGTCCCTCAACGGAGGAATGGATTCAGATAGCATGTGGTATATTTACCCAAATGGAATCTACTCCTGCAATTAAAAAACAATGAATTTCACGAAATTCCTAGGCAAATGGTCAGAACTTGAAAATATCATCCTCTAGTGAGGTAACCCAATCACAAAAGGATCACACATGGTATGAAGTCACTGATAAGGGGATATTGACCCAGAATCTCAGAATACCCTAGACACAATCAGCATATCAATAGATTTCTAAAAAGATGGAAGGAGAGACCCCTGGTCCTGGAAAGACTGGATGTAGGGGAACGCCAGGACAGAGTAATGAGAGGGGTTGAACGGAGAAAAGAGGGAGGGAAGGGGGCTTATGGGACTTTCGGGGAGGGAGAAACGGGAAAGGGGAAGTGATTTGGAATGTAAATTAAAAAAAATAAAATAAAATTAAATTAAAAAAAAAAAAAAAAAAAAAAAAGCCACTTCAGGATGCAAGAAATGGTCTTGACTGAAATGTTCTGATGGGGTCTTCTTGATAGCAGACTCCACAGAGGAGGAGAATGATAGTCGCGCTGTCACTAGAGGGGAGCAGCAGTGGAGGTGAAGATTAAAGGACATCTGCCACGAGGGCCAGAAAGTCAGAGACGAGCAGTCTTGATAAGACTTGCTATTGGCAGAGGACACACTTGGTGGCACTGAGTGGTTGAGAATGAAGGAGAAGAGTAGTCCGGGATTTGGGGCTAGCTATGACAGATGTGCTTACTCATGAATTATGTTGTACACAAAGCCTGCAGTTCAAAGGTCCAAGGTTAATATGTAGGCATTAAAGCCTAAATGACACCACCAAAACATTACGTCGAAAACCAGCCGATCAACAGAAAATGCACTGTGTGTCAACTGCCATTACCACCTAAAAAAGTGAGAGAAAATAGAAGAAATGGGTGGAAAGGGGCTGCTAGTGGTAGACCCAGATAAAAGTGTGTGTGTACATGCATGCATTCCATTGCTCCACTACAACCCGACTACAGAAATCTACCATGTCCACATCCTCAAGAAAAGAACAATTCTATAAATATCTGTGGAAATTAACGTCGTTTTATATCACTGGGATTTAGATGTCTTTATTACATTTATTATGGGAGGACACGTGTCAAAGTATGAAGTTCTGAAGACAACTTTGTGGAGTCAGTTCTACATGTGAATCCTGGGGGTTAAAGTGGGCAAGTGTCTTACCTGCAGAACCTGTGTCACTTAGATACCAGAATTACAGAAACCAGGGCCCAGCTGTGGTGGTGCATGCCTGATTACCATGTGGGGTGGCAGGCATTTTTTGGCTACATGGTAAGTTCTAAGCTAGCCTGGACTATATTTAGACCCTATTTTAAACAGCACAAAAACAAAAATAAACAGGACTAAATCAAGAAAGCATGGCAGAGTATTATAAACACTCTGCACTTTAGTTATCAAAAAGCCCAAACAATAGTGCTTCATTGAACAAATTGGAACTCACCAAACAGTTTTTAGCCAAGAATGTGTAACAGTCAATTTACAAAATCAATGAACAAGCCCGGGGAACACAAAGACAGACCCACATGTGGCATTATACGAAAGGAAAACACAAAACCCTGATCTCAGAGCAATGGGTAAATGGAATCATGGACACCTGAAGCTAAGGACTTAGAGGTGATGGAGGTTGGACTGTGGCTATCAAAATAGAAGCAAGGCATTCTAATGATCACAGCACAGTTAGTGTTGAGCTAGCTAGCATGCCCAAGGTTCCCAACACCAACAAGCTGTATATGTTTGAGGTGGAAACTCTAATTACCTTGATTTGGTCATTACTCATTGTAACCATAAATGATCACAGGAAACTTCATAAAGTATAACATTTTAAAAGTAAATGATAAAGGAGCTGTAGGAAGCCCTGCAATTCACTCCGCCACAAGTCTGTCTGTGTAACCACTGCCCTCTCTGCTCACAGGCCTCTGTGTAACCATTGCCCTGCTTCACTTCTGCATATCCCTTAGACAAACAGGACAGATATTAGCTCCGAAGAACTTCAAGGCTTCTTTCCCACCTCCATGTTGGACACTTCTCAAGGCTAGACTGCTGCCTGTAGTTTCCAGTCCTCTCCCTCCCTCTGGCTCACCTCTGCAGTAAGCATCCCCACCAGCCCGACTCGGCATGGCCAATGACAAATGCTTCAGCAGTACTTTTGCACAGTCTCCTAAGCCCAAACTCTTGACCATCACATTCTGTTTACCATGGAAGCTCTGAACCCTATCTCTCCTCACCCTATGCCACTACACCGTCCTGGGCATCTCTTCTCTCACTTGAGCCCCTGCCTGGACCAGGATTCCCCAACTTCTCTACACCTTCACTGCCACACTGAGGACTTTCCCACAGTGAACTTGACTTTATTTTGTTTCTAGCTTCCTTTCTCTTCTACTCTCCAACCCACGCTTGCAGATATGCACATAAAAGCCCCCCCCCTTTTCTGAATTCCATCATGGCTATTTTCTAAGTCTCATTTCCTCACAGTTATTTAGTGTCCCCCATCTCAGACCTAGCATGCTGCTGCACATAAGCATGCCTCTGCAACTGTGGATTCTGAAACAGGAATCAAGTGTCTCACAGCTCCCCAAAACGTGGCATGGTGCTGGTTCCTATGCACTTTTGGGATGTTTGGGGTGGGGGTGGGGGTCTCTCATTATTTCTACCTCCAGCTCCTCACAGTTCATGACACCGGTGTTCTCACAAAGAGCACAGTAAGCCGAGTTCCTACTTGATCAATACTATGGAGGACAAAAGCCAAATTAGCTCTAGGCCCCTTGCTCTGTGGCCATCCAGGTCGCTGCCCTCACGGCAGACACTTTTCAACAACTGTTCTTGGACATTTATGTATTTCCCCCCATGAGTAGCTTGACAATGAGTATTGATTTTATATCAGCAATATTTAATCTTAGGCTAGATGTTAGGAATTTAGAACAATGACACATAGTAGTTTTTAATTAACTATCCAGTACCCACAGAACCTGTAGCTTTATTAGTCAAAAGTTAACAAAGGAAAATAAAAGGGCTGGTCTCATCAGGTTACAGCCTTAGCCTTTTTGATTAAAATAGTAATAGCTACCATATCTAGGTACCAAAGGTCTACCACTCTACTACCCTAAACACCCTCTAGTTGAACAACTCCAGTTTATAAAGAAGACCACAGACATGCCTGCGGGGCATGTGGACCTGCCTGAGATGACTGCATTTTTCTCTACTTCCTCCTCAGTCTCTACCCTCTGTGAAGCCACTTGTTACGTCACCACCCTTTGCCCAGGAGGGCCAAGCACACAGGAGCATGCCCTGAGAGAAAGTGACATGCTCAACACCAGACAGTAGTCTACAGCCAACTACGGTGTTGCTCACTCAATCCCAGACAGAAGCAAGGCTGAGGGCCTCTGAAGACCTGTGGATGTGCTTTCTTCTCAGCACAGAGGAGTCACCCTGAAAACAAAACCCCTTTCAAACACAGGTGACTTAAGTAAAACTCCAAAGGCTAATCCTCTAGATCTAAATGGATCTAAACACTACCAATGCATTTATGCATCTGGAAATGATACCTATTCACAAATACAGAAAACAAGGCTAACCAGACGTAAGCAGAGAGTTTTTATATATACATATTACATATATATATATATATGTATGTGGTGTGTATGTATGTATACGTAATATTATATGTGTGTATATGTATGTATGTTTATGTATATATATGTAATGAAAAATCAGAATTTAGCAGGGTCTAACTAACCATTATGGGATTCGCTACAATGACAGTAAGCACCTATTAAAGTCTTTTCTGACCTAGAACAGTCACAGTTGCCAAGTTCCAACCACCCTGGCAGCCCACCCAATCGTGTCAGCTACTCCTATCCTCACTAGCTACTGCACTTCTGAAGGAAACAGACAGGGGCTCAACAGCATGTAAGAACCCACTTTATGGTACTTACCACATTAGAGTTGATATTAGGAGGCCGACACCCACACAATCTATGACACAACCCACAGGAGCAGCTTTATTGTCTCAAAGAATCCCATGTCCTGCACAAAGCCAAATCCTATGGTGGACACTGAAATTAAATAAGAGTTACAGGAGTCACTCCCTGACCCCCATACGCCCACAGTGTAGTTCAGGTGACACACAGACGATGAAGAAAACCGATTGAAGAAATTGCTGTGGAAATAAATGCCACCTCTGAATGCAGTAAAGGAGCAGGACTCATGGACTAGTTCCCCCAGGACACAAGGCACTCAGAACACATGACAGCACTTAGCTTACTCTAAGTCCAGTTAAATGTGAAGAAAGCACCTACATACTTCAATACCCTATCGTTGACGGGGGCTGTTGATGTGCTCCAGCTTGTGTACTGGAGAACTTAAAGGTTCTTTCCAAGTTCAACCAGTACTTTCAGAATCCTTACTCTGAAAGCTGGGGCTGTAGCTCTGTGGTAGAGCACTCACCTGGCATATTTAAGTCATTGACTTTCTATTCCTGGTCCTAGCCAACCCTTGCCCCTCCTCCTGCCTAAAAACAAAAATAAAAAGACAACAACAAATTTCTCGCATTATTAAGAAATGTAATTCCAGAGGCTGGAGAGATGGCTTAGTGGTTAAGAGCACTTAACCACTTCCGAAGGATCCTGAGTTTAAATCCCAGCATACCACATGGTGGTTCACAACCATCTGTAATGGGATCTGATGCCCTCTTCTGGTGTGTCTGAAGACAGCTGCAGTGTACTCATATTAAATAAATTAAATAAATAAAATCTTTAAAAAAAAAAAATAAATGTAATTCCCATCCTAACATTTCTCGGCCACACACTTGGGTTTGGTTATTAATTTTTTTGTAAGAGTCAGCCAGTGGCAGAGCGCGCCTGCAACGCCAGCACTAAGAGGCTGGGTTAAGAGCCATCCTGAGTGCCAGGCCAGCCTGGCCTACACATCGAGAAGCAGCCTCAAAAGAGGAGGAAAATCCAACTATAGAGAGGAGTCCTGGCCTGTAACTTTTGCACACCCCAGTACAGTAGTTCTCTCTGGCATGTGTCACAGCCAACACCAGGAAGAACACTACTTTCTTTCTTGCCAGCTTAACGTTTTAGAAAAGACAAACCCTACAGCTTCACACACCCCAAGATTCCGACCCACTATACATTATCACAAAAGATAGTTTCCTCTGAACCCCCCAATTTGTTTTTCAACTATACTGCTTGTAAACTGAGGACACACTTACCACAGAGCCAGATACTTAAGAGGACCAAGAAGGCAGGGTCATCTCTGGCCCACTGATCCTTTGTTTGCTTCCGGGTAGTGAAAGTTTCTATAAACCCTCTGAGGGGAGGTGAACAGGTAGAGCATCTGCCAGGCAGCAAAACTCAAAGTCCATCTGCCGAAACCGAAAAAGCCTTCTGAGGTACTTGTAGCGTTTCGCTCCAGCTGTGTGCCTTGCTGCATCCCTGGAACTTAATCCTCCGTTCCCGTGCACTGAAGAACTCAAAGAAGTACTTGGTAGCATCTTCCCTAGATAGAATGAAAACATTTCTCTTAGAGGTATTCTTAGCTGTAATGTTTGGCTACTAGCACTCCTCTTCAGAGCTATGACGTTTTCTCCTGCCACCTTCAGAAAGGATGAGGGGCCAGAAGCAATGGAGTTGGTTCTGGGACTTGTCTAGGGGCTGGCCAAGTGTTAATGCCATCAAGACAGTACTATGCTCTCTTGCACCACCTGAAACCACTTCATTCGAGTCCATGGTTTCCCAACCTTCACCTCAATTAAGGCTTTGACAGCTGTAGTAGCTCACTACTGACGGTGGAAGCCAAGGAAAATGCAGCATAGGGGTGTGCAATGATTTTCTTATGGACATGGGACGAAACACTGGTTCAGAGATTCCATGTTTTTAATGAACAAGATTTAAAACAAAAACAAGAACGTTTAAGCTAAAAGCAAGGTTACTGAAAAGATAAGACACACAGCTTATTTGTACAAGTCCATCAGCGATGGCCAGCAAGCTCCTGGCTATTCAGAATGTGACAATAAAAACGAAGCAATTTCCACTCCTTTGATGGTTTTACTCCTAGAATAGTTGGGTAGGAAGAATAACAGAGCGGAGGAGGGTCCAGTCCAACCAGTCGGAAGCAAAAGGACTGCTGGTCACCGCCCAGCCTACCAGCACAACCCAGCGCACCACTCCGCCCCCGCCCCTCCCCGCCAGCAGGTCTCCATACCCCAAGCCTCTGTCAACTAAAAATACAGACGGGCTCAGTGACATTTGAGTTAAGAACAAGCAAATGACCAAGTTTCAAGGAGTGTGTGTCTCCTTGCAAAATTCCAGACCTACTTAGAATAGAAAAATGGCTCTGATCCTGCGATTCCAACGTAAATGGGTGACTTTGGTTTTACCCCAGCAGCTCCAAGGCGGGCCTTAGGACCCGAGCTGCCTGGCGCCGGTAGGTTCCTCACCCAGTCGCTGAGACGTCAGGTCGCGAGCTGACCGTAGAAACGACCGTCGGTACGAACGCCCACCCTGATCACACAGAGGAGGGCCGCACTGAAGGCCCGCCGAGGCCTCCGCACTGGGCCCAGGGCTACCGCCACCTTCGCCCGGGCAGCCGAGCCCAGCCGCCGCTGGGGCCACTTCTCTAGCCGCTACGTAGCCCGCAATTACGGCGCTCTGTATTTACGTCACGACACGCACTTCCGCCACGCATGCGCACGGCCTGAAGATTCGCAATCCCGCCGGAAGTCGGGGATTTCTTCTCCCCACCCCCCAAACTTGTCAGTGGGCGTGGCCCACGCCCTTCCGGGCGGTCCGGGGTGGCCGAAGGCCGAGGTCTGGTGTGGTGAGGGCGGTGGGCCCCGCCATGCCCCGGTATTATGAAGACAAGCCGGAGGGCGGCGCGTGCGCGGGCGTGAAGGAGGATCTGGGTGCATGTCTGCTGCAGTCGGCCTGTGTGCTACAGGTAGCGGATCTGGGTGGCTGAGCTCAGCCAAGACTGGCTCCATTTTGGCCTACAAGGGAGGTCACGTCGAGGGTAGAGGTCATGCGTCCGCTCCTGACTTTGGACAGGTCTCTTGAGCTCTCATTTACTGGTATTAAATGGGAGACAATTTACTACCCACCTATGGATTTGTAAACATTCAGCCATCTCAGTTCAAGAAGCGATTCCCGAGTGCTGGCACTCGTCACCAGAGACTCCCACTCTAAGGGCAGCCGCCGAGGCCTGTGCCTGGGGCGCATGGCTACTTGATCCGTGGTGGAGATTTTTGATTCCTTTAACCCATCTTAAACCTACAGCATTGCATTCTGGGAGGAAATCAACATAAGCCTTTATACGATGCACTGCCATGGGAAACAGTCGAGGAACCATGGGGGCTCAGAGAAACTTAGGGTATGAACTCAGATGATAACAGTGTACCTTCCAGTGAGGATAGTGTGGAGAAAGGGGAGTGGGGAGAAGGTTCAGAACTATCTCTAAGACTCTTGAGAAGCCAGAAAAGTTGAAACTGCCAGAGGGAACTCAACAGGGCTTTCCCGATCCCAGAAGAGCAAGCCCTCTCCACTAACCCATCTCTCTAGCCCCTCCCCCTTATTATTTGAGATAGAACGTGTCAGTGAACCTGATTGGCAAGACTATCCAGATCTGCTTGTCTCCACTACTCAGTTCTGGGATTAAGGGCTCCTGCCACCATGCCCAGCTCTTTATGTGGCTGAACTGGAGCGGTCATGCACAGCAAGTACTTTATTTACTTAGACGTTTTTCCAGCCCCTCCCTATTAACATTTATATACAGGGTTTAGTACCAGCACTAAAAGGTCCTTATTTTAACACATCCAATTCATGGTTCTCACCCATAGGAAGGCTTATACAAACATTAACGTTGTGTTTTAAAAATCTTAGGCTCTGGGGGCTGGAAAGATAGATGACTCAGTGGTTAAGAGCACTTGTTGCTCTTACAGGGGACCAGGATTTGGTCCTAGCAGCCATATGGTGGTGCACAATCATCTCTACTCCAGTTCCTCCTGGTAGCCTCTTTTGACATCCATGGGCACCAGGTCTGTATGTGGTGCATGTTTGCACATGCAGGCAAACACTCATAAAATTAAATTTAAAAACAGATTCAAAGTACTTAATTATTTGATAATCTTTACATTTGTTTTTCTTTAACCACCAAGGTTAATAAAAAGGAATTAAGAGTTTGGTTTGTATGTCACAGGAAGGAAAATCCCCACGGCAGTGTTTGAAGGAAGGCTACTGCAGAGCTTTGCAGAATTCCTTTTTTGAGTGTAAAAGATCAATGGTAAGTGATGAACTGGTTTTTTAAATTATTTTTTTTATTTTATGTATATGAATACACAGTGGCTATCTTCAGACTCACCAGAAGAGGGCATCAGATCCCATTACAGATGGTTGTGAGCCACCATGTGGTTGCTAGGAATTGAACTCAGGACCTTTGGAAAAGCAGCCAGTGCTCTTAACCACTGAGCCACCCTCTCCAGCGCCCTGTGATGAACCATTTTGAAAACTTATGTTAACTATACATAGAATTAAATGTGAATGATTAATGATCATACATCGGTTTGTAGTAATAATATGGTTGTAGTGATATGGTGTGGGGACTCCAGTGATGAACATAGGGCAGCATACCTTGTTATGCTATAGAGCGGCTGGCCCTCCTGATTTCCTGAAAGCTTGAGGATGAGGTCTCAGCAAGTCCTAAATAGGAGCTGCCCTGAGGGGGATGGCGGGGAGAATGAGTTCAGGTCATTTGTCTGTTACACACAGCCTAGGAGGCTGGGGTCGGGGTTGGCACTTCTGTCTTACATGGCCAGGGAGGAAGTGTCAGTGTTTGAGTTTTGGCATGAATGATGGTGGCAGGAGGGCCCCAACTGACATCACTGGTACCTGGGACAATGTGCTACCATCCCACGACTTGAAAGATCTACACAGGGCTTTGGGATGGAAACAGGCTTTTCAAGGAAAAGCGTGAAGAGAAATGTGAGCTTTCTTTGAAAGAGGCACACCCATGGGTCTGAGCCTGTGTCTGCTGGCTTTGGGACCACACTGAGAGCTCTCATCCCCTGTGTTCATAAAGAAACGGGGTGCAGAAGTTCAGCACGAAGGAGACCAAAACCCAGGGAGAGTGGAAGGGAGCTGCAATCTGACTGTGTTGCTGTGTCCTGAGAGTGACAGCTCGTCACCACTTTCCTGCTACTTATGGCAGGTCCCCTGTGCAGTTTTCTTGTCTTCCCTTGTGTTTTGTCAACTATGTAAATTGCAAGCTTTTAGGCTTGTGAGGAATTTGAAAGTATGGTCCAAACATTTGGAAGGCATAAAGATCAGTAAAGGAATTAATGAGTTCTGCTGTGTCATAGCATAAATGACAGTAAACTGCCTAAAATCTCTCACCTGGAGCTCAGTCTCTGTTTTATTTTCTTTCACTATTACTTTTTCTTTCTTCTTCCTCCTCGTCTTCCTCCTTTTCTTCCTCCTCTTCTCCTTTTTTCTTTTTGAGATAGGGTCTCACTATGTATATCTGGCTGGCCTAGAACTCACTCTGTAGACCAGGGTAGCTTCAAACTCGGAGATCCACCTGCCTCTGCTTCCAAGTGCTAGGATTAAAGGTATGTGCTGCCACATGTGGCAATGTGTAACTCAGACTGACTTGGAACTTGTGAGTCTCCTGCCTTCATCTCCTCAGTGACTCCTATGGGCAGGGCACACACTCATTCTCCTTCCTGAAACATTTTTTCATATTTTATCATATGTTATCTGTCTTCTGAGTAATTGTTTTTTTAATAGATTCTTTTCTCATATGCTATATCCTTACAGTTTTCCCTCCCCCACTCCTCCCAGCTCTCCCCCACCTCCCCTCCCCTCCCCTCCAAATCTACTTTTCTGTCTCTCATCAGTCTTCTAAGAGATAGCAACCAAATATGACAAAATAAAATATAGCAGGATGAAGTAAAAACTTTCATATTGAAGTTGGACACAGCAACCCAAAGGAGGAAAAGAATCCTAAGAGCAAGCAAAAGAGCCCGGGAGCCACTCCTCACAGTCCGGAGTCTCCCATAAAAATTCTAAGCTAATAGCCAGAATCTATGTGCAGAGGGCCTGGTCTAGGTCCTGTGACTGCTGCTTCAGTTTCTGTGAGGTTATATGCACCTTGCTCAGTTGATTCATAGGGTCTTGTTTCTCTGGTGTCCTCCATCCCCTCTGACTTGCAATCTTTCCTCCTCTTCATCTTGGGGGGGTGGGTCCCCTGAGTTCCCGGGGGAACATTTTGATGAAGACTTCCAAATTAGAAGGAAAACAGGCAGCTTCTCTGATGATGACTGAGTAAGGCACTGATCTATCAGTAGAGCAGAGAACCATTAGAAATCTGTTGTTGTTGTGTGTTTTGTTTGTAACCAGTCATGTCTGATTTTACCTTAGGTCTTTGGGCTATCTAGTCTGATTTTTGGTTACCCAAGCAGCATTGGGCATGGGTTCCTTCTTGTGCGGTGGGTCTAAGACAAATAAGATTTGGCTATTCCCACAAGTTCTGAGCCACCATTGCACTAACATATTTTGCAGGTGGGACAGATTTTAGGTTGAAGGATTTGTGACTGGGTCAGTGCCCATGTTTCTCTTTGGTAGCCTGTGGAATATGTTCCTGTACCAAAGAGACTAGGATGTAGGGTGAAGGCTTTGTGTAGGCACCAGCTCAAATTTTCCATGTTCAATGAGTTGTGTAGATGTCCTCAGCAATGGGGGCGAGGGGCAGGGGGCGGCTGCTATCAGTTTGTGGAGAACAACCCTTTATCTTAGCATCAGCCTGTGTTGTTTGGGGATTTCCATGGGACCTTCTTGGTCAACAACCCAATTGAATGTAACCAGACCCACCACTGGAAGCCTTGCCTAACTTCAAGAGATGTTCAATTGGGGCTCCATATGCCCCATTAGGATCACCTTCATGGATTCCAGGAAGTTTTATTATGTTTAGGTTATGTCCCTTGTATCCCCGATCTCTCCAAGACTTTCATCAGAGGCCTTTTCACATCTTTTTTTTTTCCCAGTTTGTTTATATGGCAGATTACATTTATTGATTTTTGTATATTGAACCATCCCTGCATCTCTGGAATGGAGCCTACTTGGTCATGGTGGATGATCTTTTTAATGTGTTCTTAGATTTGGTGTCCAAGTATTTCATCGAAAAATTTTGCATTTATGTGCATGAGGGAAATTAGTTTGTAGTTTTCTTTGTTGAGTATGGTTTAGGTATCAGGGTAACTGACCTCAGAAAATGAATTGGGCAATATTCCTTCTGTTTCTGCATTGTGGGATAATTTGAGGAGTATTGGCAGTAACTCTTCTTTGAAAATCTGGTAAACTTCTGAGCTAAAATCATCTGACCCTGGACTCCTTTTGGTTGGGAGGGGTTTTAACGCCCTCTATTTTGCTAAGGGTTATAGGTCTATTTAAATTGTTTTTCTGATCTTAAGTAAAAAGACCTTGATTACGGGAAATAGTACCTACTGAAAAAATTAGCCATTTTGTTTAGATTTTCCAATTTGGAGGAGTGTAGGTTCTTAAAGTGTGTCCTTAGGATTCTCTGGACCAACTCAACATCCTTTGTTATGTCCCTTTTCCATTTCTGATTTTGTTAATTTTGATGTTCTCTTCCTCCCTCCCTCTCCCTCCCCCCTCCCCCCCCTTTAGGCCATTAGTTTGCCTAAGGGTTTGTCTACCTTGTTGATTTTCTCAAAGAACTATTTCATTCTTTGTATTGTTCTCTTTGTTTCTATTATATTGATTTCAACCCTTAGTTTGGTTATTTCTTGGCATCTACTCCTCTTGGATGTGCTTACTTTTTGTTTAGAGCTTTCAGGTGTGCTGTTAAGTTGCTGTATGAGGTCTCTCTCTCTCTCTTTTTTTAAATGTAGGCACTTGTTCTGTAAACTTTTCTATTATTACTGCTTTCATTTTGCTCCACATTGTTAAAGATATTGTCTTTGTCCCATGTGAATTTTTGACTTCTTTATCAAACATCAGGTGTTTACATATGCTTGGGTTTATGTCAGGGTCTTCAATTTGATTCCATTAATTAATATATCTGTTTTTATGCCAGTGCAATGCCTTGTACCTATTAGGTTTGGGTATGCTGTGTATTGAATTCTAGAAAGTCTTTCTGTATTTCTGACTTGACCCAGTTTTCATTCAGTAGAGAGCTGTTCAGTTTCCATGAGTTTATAGGCTGTTGTTTATTGTTGTTGATATCCAGCTCTAATTTGCAGTGGTTTGATAGGATTTATTTCAATTTTCTTGTTTCTGCTGAGGCTTGATCTATGACCAAGTATGTGATCAGTTTTGGAGAATGTTCTATGAGCTTCTGAGAAGAAGCTATAGTCTTTTGTGTTTGGGTGAAATGTTCTGTAAGTCTCTGTCAGGTCCATTTTGGTTTATAATGGTTCTTCGCTCCAGCGTTTCTCTGTTTAGTGTTTGTCTGGATGACCTGCCTATTGACGAGAGAGTCGGTATTGAAGTCTCCCACCATCAGTGTAGGAGGTTCAGTATGGGATTTAAGCAATAGTAGTGTTTCTTTTACAAACTTGGGGCCCTTATATTTTGGGCATTGATGTTAAGAACTGAAATGTCATCTTGGATTTTTCCTTTGAAGAGTATGTAGTGTCCTTCCCCATTTCTTTTGATTAATTTTGGTTTGAAGTCTATTTTATTAGATATTAAGATGGCTATACCAGCTTATTTCTTAGGTTCATTTGCTTGGCATATCTTTTTCTAACCCTTTACCCTGAGGTAGTATCTACACTGGATGTTGAAGTATATTTCTTAGATGTTGCAGAAGTGGGGGATAATATTTCACATCCATTCTATTAGTGTCTTTTTATTGGGGAATTAAGACCATTGATATTGAAAGATATCAATTTTCAGTGATTGTTGATTCCTGTTATTTTGTTATTGCTATTGTTTTTGGTTTTGGGTCCTGTTATTTTGGTTTTGCTGGTGTGAGATTTTCTGTTTTCATGGTTGTAGTTAACCTCCTTAGGTTGGAGTTTTCCTTCATGTTGGGCTGGATTTGTAGATAGGTATTGTTTAAATTTGACTTTATTGTGGAATATCTTATTTTCTCCATCTATGTTGGTTGAAAGTTTTGCTGGGTATAGTAGTCTGGGCTGACATCTATGGTCTCTTAGAGTCTACAGCACATCTGTCCAGGTTCTAATGGCTTTTAGAGTCTCCACTGAGAATTGAGGTATAATTTATGTATTTATTCCTTTTAACATCTCAATATCAGCCCCATATCTCCTCCCAGTACCTTCTCACACATTCTCCTCCCATTCTCCCCTCACCTCCTCTGAGAAGCGGGAGTCCCCCCTCTGGGTGTCTCCTCTCACCTGGCACATCAAGTCACTGTAGGACTAGGTGCATCTTCTCCCACTGAGACATTTTGCTTCCTTAAACTGTTTGTGCTTTCCTAGATATCTTTAAGGGACTTATTCGCTTTCTCTTTAGGGACCTCTGTCATCTTTATATATGGTTTTAAGGTTGTTTTCTTGTGCTTCAGCTATGTTGGAATATTTAGGGCCTGTTGTGACAGGAGAGCTAGGCTCTAGTGGAGACAGACATATTGCTCTGGCTGTTACTGTGTTTCTATATTGGCATCTAGGCATCTGGATTTGGAGTGATTGAAGGTCTAGGTGCTGATTTCTGGGTTTGTCTTTGTTGGTTGGGTGTTCTGTTCCTTGGTTTCTGTTTCCTGTCTGGATTTTCAGAGTGTGATGGCTGCTCAGCTGTGCTCACTGAGAGTGAGTGCCTGCTGGTGTTGGAGGCGAGGGCAGTGACAGATGGAGGTGGGGAGGTCAGAAGGGAATGGTCTGTGGGATCCACAGGAGATGTGCTCAGTTGGGGCAGGAAGGCTGCCGCTGCTGTTCTGTTGTAGAGCTAGGGATGATCTGAGGGGTTGGGTCTTGAGGAGCAGAGAGACCTGAGAGTCTGTGGGCAGCCTCCCTGGTCCTCTGGCAGACATGGCTTCTTCTGAGTAATTGTAATAATTTCGAATTTAAAATGTCAGTGACTTGGTGGATGTCAGGAAGAGCAGGCCTTCTGTCATGCTTTGACCCAGAGCAGACAGTGTTTTTCACACTGTTCCTCCAGGCCGTGACTGTGCTTCTTCCAAAGTGCCCCATGTCACACTTAGCTGTTGGAGTGCCACCGTTTGGGCATGAGAGAAGCTTAAGAACATGCCTTTGAGCCATGTGGTCAGTTCTGTTTCATAGCATGTTTCAGGGATGACCCTGTACACCATCCTAATGCAACTCTCATGTTTGAGGATTTTGTTTTTGAAAATAGAGCTCTCAGTCAGACCCAGTGGTACAGAAGGTGATGCCAGCTATCTGAAGAGACTGAGGCAGGAGAACAATAGGTTTAAGGCCTTTTGGGGCTATCGAGTAAGTTCAAGGCCAGCCTGGACAGCTTCGTGAGACCCTACCAAAAAAATATATAAAAAGTATATAACAAGTATGAAAAGGACAGAATGTAGCTCAGCAGTTGAGTGCTGGCCTAACATGTGTAAGGCTTGGGTTCAATATATAGTATAGTATAGAAAAATAGATAATTTATATATCTTTACAAAGGCTTGCAGGTGCTTTATACTGTGTGCACACAGGTGTTGTTCTACTGTCAGACTCACTGATAGGGCCTGTTGCAAGTAAGTCCTTCCTACAAAATTTCTGAACAGCTCTATTGACTTCAAAATTCTGCCTTACACTAGCTTCAGACTCTTTTTCCACCTGTTCCTCTAAGGAAGTGATTCCATTGTGAGGCTTAAACCAAAGAACTCAGGGTCAGCCTAGAAGGAAGGAATGCAAGGATATTTAACCCTGTAATCATGTGTCATTAATATTTCCAGTTACTGTTTAAAAATATCCAGTACATTTGAATTTACAAAGGTAGGCTTGCTAGAACATGCATTGAGTGTACTTGAAACAAAAATGGAAGTTCAGTTTTACAGGACTTTGTTGGCCAGCCCTTGGTGGAGCTGTCTCTTGTTTGTAGCACCCTGTTCATTTCTTTTCTCCAGTGACTTTCACTTATTGTTTCTTTTTGCTAGTACAAGCTCTCGTAGCCTGGTGCTCAGTCTCTCTGCTTTGGCCTCCTGAATGCTGGCTGTAGCATTAACTACGTGCTCAGCCGGGTTTTCTAGAAGCTCGTTTCCTTCTTTCTTTCATAAAGTTGCTGACATCCCTTACCAGAGCTGTTTATTATTCCAGATGTTACTAAATGTATGTATGCTTGTTTTCAGTTGGATGCCAGATCAAGATTCAGAGGAAGAAAAGGATATTGATAACATTATGCTGAATGCAAGATGGAAATTGCCCAGGATTTTCTCTGGTCCTTAACAGAAAAGAACCAAATGGGAAGCACAGTAGCTGCCGCTCCGTGTTCCCCCCAAGGACACCAGAGAAAACGGATCAGTGCCGCTTCTGAATGATTCTGCGGGTTGAAGTCATTTATAGAAGATCCATGCGACTGAACGACTATGGGCTAAGAACTTAATGTGTTTGGGGAATTGCCTAATGGAGAGATTATGTTTAAGGATGACTCTTCAATCAGATTACACAGGATGTGCATCCAGGAGGCCACCATGAGATCGCATAGATAGTAACACAGAGCTTGTTGTCAGCCTCCTCCTACTCTTGTTTCTGTTTCTTGGTTTCAATTTTAGGCTGGTAATCTCCTCATAAAGGGGTGATATCAGCCACAGTCTACATCCTCAAGATCTGGGCTCCAAAAAGGAGAGTCTGAGCTGGCCCAGAAATCACACTCTGCTGAAGGTCTCTTCTGGGCCATATGCTCCTGCTCCATCCTTAGTGATCTTGGCTAGATCCTGGTCACATGTACTGTGCTGACACCATTCACAGTCACGTAGGATGAGTTCTGGCCTCATCCCTACATACTGGAATTTGTAGCAAATGGGAAGAACAGATAGATGTTCACTCTAGATAGCAAATGTCAGTGACATGAAGTGGCTGGGAAAGTTTAGAATCCTCATCATTTTATTTTAACCACTTAACACAGTAGAGAGCCACCAGGGCACTAAATCTTCAGTGTGATTCTTGGCATTGAACAAAGTCATTATGGCTTCTATATTGTTCCATAGTTCACTGGGGCTAAGGCAGTCAAGGATTGGGAAAGTCACTTGCTGTTTTAAGTTTTGAAGCTGTGTGGATTCCCTAGGGTGTCACCGGGGTCTGCTCTATGTACTGCCCCCACTGGGAGTAGGAGGTACTGCACCCTTCAGTCCTGCCACCTATATCCCAAGCTGTGTGCAGTGTGGAGGAGTGCTCCTGCATGCTAGGAAGCTCGACCCCTGAGCAACACCTCCCACTAGTGCTTCAGTTTCAACCGAGAGTAAAATGTGTTTGTATGAAATGCCTCCATTTGACTAGATACAGCTTTATTTGGAGGAAGTCACATGTCTGATAATTGAATTATACAATCCCATGGACTTTAGAGTGTTCCTGGAGCATGCAGCAGTCACCACCATCTACTTCCAGAACAGTCTCATCCTTTCCAGAAGCCTACACTCGCTAGCACTCTGCCCTCCTTCCCTCTATTCCAGATCTGTGAGATGAGAGGAACTATATAATCCAGTCTTTTCTGAGTCCTGTTACCAAGTTTTCCAGGTTTATTCTCGGGGAGCATCAGTCTGATGTAGTTCTGCTGAGTAGCATTCCATAGTAGACAGACGCCGTGTGTTTCTCTGTCGAGCAGAGGAGCTCTGAGCTGTTTCCACTTGGGGCTTTTGACTAATGCTATGAACATCTGTGAAAAAGTTCTAAACGTTTCGTGTAATGCATGCCTTAGAGTGGAACTCCAGGGTCGTAGTATGACAGCCTCAATTATATTTTCCACAATGGTTTTACCACCATTTTGTGCTGTCATGGGATCTAGGCTCCAGCACCCCTCACAACTGTTCACAATGCCAACAGTCATTCTGCTTGGGACGAAGAGGCATCTAATCGGGATCTTAGTTTGCGTTTCTCTAATGTCTAATAACCTGAGCATTTTCATGTGTGCATTGGCTTTCTATGCTGCCTTTGCAGAATGTTTATTTAATCTACCATCTGGCTTTCAATTGGGTTATCTTTTTATTTTCCTATAAGATTTTTTATTTATTGACTCAAGTCTCTTAGAAAGATTGACATTTTTTCTCAAGTTATCATTTGTCCTTTTCAATCTCTTGATGCTCTCTGAAGCACAGTTTTTATTTTTTATACTTTGCCTTTATGTGTCTTAGCCCAAGCTGGCCAGGAATCCTCAAAGCCTTGAACACGGAGCAAGCATTTTCCGCGCTGCACTTCCCAGAAGGCACACGCCACTGCTCTCGGCTAGAACAGTTTTCATACTGGAAAGTGACAATGTCTTTTTTTACCCTAAGAAACCATTCCTAACCCAAACTTACAGAAGCTTATGCCTTCATCTAGGAATTTTTAAATTTTACCTGTTACCTGTAGGTCTGTGCTCTCAAAATAATTTTACACACCTTTATTCATGACCATATTTAAAACTAAATAGAAATAATAAAATTTAGCACAGTTAGGTATGTAGCTCTGTATCTATCGTGCTGAGCACATTCACAGTGCAGTGCAGATGGCCTGTGGCATCGGTCTGCATCCACCTGAGGAAATGCAGTGTCTCATCTAGTGACTCCCACTGCCGCACCACCCTGCCCGCCATTGGCATACTCTCTCCTCATGGTAACCACCATTCTCTTTCCTGTTTCTGAATTTGAGTACTCTAAGTGCCTGGTGTGCGTGCGTGCGTGTGTGTGTGTGTGTGTGTGTGTGTGTAATGCCATGAAGGTTCATATCATGTATTAGTTTCCTTCCTTTGTAAGGACAAATGGTATTTTAGTGTATGTTGTATGTGTCTTGTATGTATCTTGTTACCTATTCATCCAGCCGTGGGTACGTCGGTTGTTCCCACTCTGGAGCTCCTGACTATGCTGTGAACATGTATATACAAATATCCCTAGGACCCTGCTTCCAGTCTTTGTGTACATGCATCAGATTGTGTGTCATAGGGTAGTTCTGTTTGTATTAGTAGGCACTGCCATAGGTCCCAGAGCAGCCACACTATTTTATGTTCTCTCAGCAGTACAGAGAGATTAGAACTGCCTATGTCCTTGTGAGTCTTAGGCTTTTTCAGTGGCCGTTCTAGCATTAAGATCTATCAGCGCTTCTGCTTCTTATTTCCCGGACTACTGATGTCACGTGTTCTATATGCTTGGTGGCCTTCTTTATATATATAGTGTGAAGAAATCTTTTTAGGTCCTCTGCCCGTTAATAGTTGGGTTGTTGGCTCTGGTTGAATTTTTGGTAGCCATATCTACAAAAGCATTAACCTACCCAAGGAGCTGACTATAGCTTGCCCTGGGGATTTTAGTTAGCTCTTTGCTTTTTACTTTAATGCATTTGAGTTCATCTCTGTGTGATGTAAGCTCTGACTCTCTGCTCTTCACATGTGGATGTCGAGCTTTGTAATCTCTGTGTGATGTAAGCTCTGACTCTCTGCTCTTCACGTGTGGATGTCGAGCTTTGGCGGGGCTGGTTGAGCCCAGTCTCTCCTGTGGCTTCCGCCTCCACGCCAACTCCACTGCTTTGATTACTGGAGACTTAAAAAAAATGAAATCAGAAAGTGTTTGCTCCAAAATAAAAATTGGAAATCAGAAAGCATCTTTGTTCTGTTTCAAGATTATTTGGGGTATATGGAACTCTTTGAGAATCTGTATTTCAGGATATATATTTTGCCTATCTCTAAAAAGAAAAAAGTGCTGTTAGCATTTGAATAGGGACTGCATTTAACCTCCTGAGAACCTGGGTGCACTGATATCTGAACACGATTAACTCCTCCGATCAACAAGATACATTTTTTGGTGTCTAATTACAGCAGAACGGTCAAGTTTTCAGTGTATTAGATTTTCTCCTGTTTGATTATTTACTCCTAAGCATCTTGTTGCTTGATGATACACTTTTGTCAGGTTTTATTACATTTGGGGGGCGGGGATATGCATGCAACCGCACACGTGGAGGTAGGAGGACAATAGGAGTCAGGGCTCCTTTCACCACGTGGCTCCTGGAGTCAAGTCCAGGCTGTCGTGCCTGTGACAAGCACATCCACTCATTAGTCCATCTCCTTGGCCCACTTTCCTAAATGTCATTTTTAGGTTTTTCTTTTGAGTGTTGGATTTAAATAATTTCCATTATTAAATATAACCAGAATAGAGGAGATAGAATGTTTATTGTCATCAAATGGCTATTAAGTCATGTCACCTTCATCCTGATTCCCATCGTGCCTCATGTTATAAGATGCAGTGGTGGCTAGTTTATGTCAGCCTGATACAGCTAAAGTCATCTGAAGGGAGGCAGTCTCAACTGAGGAAATGTCTCCATAAGATCCAGCTGTAGGCCATTCTCTTAATTAGTGATTGATGGGGGAGAGCCCAGCCCATTCGGGATGGTGAAATCCTTGGACTGGTGGTCCTGGGTTCTATAAGAAAGGCCTTGCAAGCCAGTAAGCAGCGCCCCTACTTGGCCTCTGCATCAGCTCCTGCCTCGAGGTTCCTGCTCTGCTTTGAATTCTTGTCCTGACTTCCTTCAGTGATGAACAACAATATTAAAGTGTAAGCCAAATAAACCCTTTCCTCCCCAGCTTGCTCTTGGTCAGAGTGTTTTGTCACAGCAATAGAAACTCCAAGACAGATGCCCTCTCACTTGCTCCCAAGGGAGACTTATTGTGCCCCTGCTGCCACACTGTGCTCCCAAGTTTGTCCTCTCCTTTGACTTGGTGAATTTGTCCTCATCTGTTGCATCTAAAATAACTGGTCGTTACAAGGAAAGACAGACAACATTGTGCAGCTTTTGGAAGGATTCAATAAACACTACAAATTCACCATTTATTCATCTTCGTTTAGTAAACTGGGGATGGGGTGGGGTGGGAGCACATGTGTGCATGCAGAGGCCAGAGAGTGTTGTTCTCTCCTTTTATGTGGATTCCAGGTATCAAACTCTGATTGTACGGCTTAATGACAAGCGCTCTTACCTGCTGAGCCATCTTGCCAGCCCCTCCAGTAAACTCTGAGCAGCTCCTTTATTGCAAGAATTACACCTGTCCTTATGAATACAAAGGTAAAGGGCAAGGCAGACCAAATATTCATGACATATCCTTTAGAAGTATGTAAATAAGCCTTTTACAAAATGCATTCATAAACAAATTGTGAACTATTAAAAATTAAATGCTGAGAATATTTAAAGGACTTGTGAAGTGGTCATCAGAGATGATCTTTGAAGGGAGTAGGAGGAGGGAGAGGAGTGCTCCAGATCGGAGGGACCAGGGTGTAGAGGGAAAGGCAGGGCAGGGAGGGAAGATACAGATGTAAGTGACATGACGGCATGTGCTGATAGTTGATCTTAGTTGACCTGACTGAGTGGCCCCTGGGGCAAGTAAGACACCCCTTCTGAGTGTGTCAGAAGGGCACTCTGGATATGATTGTCACAGAAGAGGAACTGCAAAGGCAGGCCAGGAATGTGGGGCCCCAGAGGGAACTAGAGAGCACACCACATACACTCACACACACACCACACACACAAATAGATAAGTAGTATTAAAATGCATAAATATTGCATACCACAATAAATAAATAGCATTAAAAATGTATAAAGATAGCCACGGAGACCTATAAGAAGCTATTTCTCCTTCTTAGGATCCTTAGGAGCAGGTTTAGAATGAGCCAGCCATAGGGAGCTGACTCCTGTATCCCCATCTTTGTCCCCCAGTTGACAATGTCCCCATTCTTAACCACACACCTTAATTCAAACTCGCTAAGAACATGTTTAAAAAGACTAGTCTCTTCTGACCCCCACTTGCAGGCTTATGACTCCTGGCCCCCAAGCCCAGGTATGACCACCAGTCTGGCGCCGGCTGCAGGACATCTTCCAGTGAAGGAGACTGAATCAAGTGAGACTGAGTTTAATGTTCTTGTCAGTTTTTATTATTTACCATTCTAAAGACAAGCACATTTACAGCATACATGGCTTTGAATAAGCTAAGAATATATAAAACAGTAACTATATATTCATATATATTAATACTGTCCCAAACAAATAAATAAAAGTATTTAAATGCACTAAGCTGGCCAAATACAAGTGTGGGGAGATAAAACAGCACTGTACAGCATTTTTACATCTTTAAAGGACAATAGAGGCGCCTGTACTGCAGGAGCCCTGACAGGATCCGCCCGGCATCCCAGCTGTCCAGAGACTGCACATTCCTTTCTACATGGGGAGAGGCGCAGGACGGCCGTCTGTAAAACTCTCTTCCTCCTATGGGGAACAGCTCAGCCCCATATGTAGCCCAGGAGCCTGCTGAGCCCATGCTGTGCGAGATGACCCTTCCGGGGCATGTGTGATGATCTGCAAACTAGTCACGACGCCTTCAGAGAAAACACTGAAGCCACAATTTTTTCTGTGATCAGCTAAGTCTTAGAGTTTTACAGTGATTCATATTATAAAACAGAAACTGAGAAAAGAATTCACATCCAGAAGCCGACAGAGGAGTCAGCTTCTCCTGTTCCCTTTGTAAGTGTGGACAGGTCAAATGCCCTTTGGACAAAAAGGAAAGCTGCAGAACATGGGAAACATTTAATTCTAAAATCCGAAGAAATATTTTTAAAAGACAGTGATGTCAAAATGAGAAAAACCAAACAAACAAAAAACTAAGAGTAAATGACCCAACAAAGAGTTAAAAGGCTTAGCCGGCTGCACTGAGACTCGGCCATGTTTGATCAGGGCCTGATGAGAGTCTGAGGCTTCAGAACAATCTGATATGATCAGCAGAGCAGACCTGAGTGGAGGGTTGGGTGAAGAGAACTTCCTGGTCACTCACCTACAGTGCCCGGCAGGAAGGTGGAGCAGTGAGCCACACCACCCCTTAGCAGATCACATTTTCCTCCCAGCAGGCACCCGGAGACAGGAGGCCACTGTCTGCACACTGGTAGAGGGATGCCTGCACCCTCCTTGTCTCTTTCCAAGACTGGTCCTGTCTAAGCCTCAAATGTCTCAGATCCACACTGTTACCTGTTTCTAAAGGAGCCAAAAGAAAACAAGCTAGACTTCTGTAAGCACCCCACCCATGGTGGTCATGGTGATCAATAGTATGAGTGTCATGACTACAGTCCAGACACACTTCATTTTACAGTCTTTTTAACAACATGTAAACAGAATTACAATGAACAGAACTTATAAAACATATAAATCTCTAAGAAAAAACAATCTGCCATGTGCAGATAAGACTCATCATCACCTCGTAAAAGATGAGCAGACCAAACTGTCTATGAAAGCCCTCTCGTCCTGTCCCATCATCTCCTCTTAGACTCTCAAGGCAGGGGACAGTTTTAGCTGTTTTTCAATAGCCGTGAAACAGAAGGGAGACTGTTTACCATTATTGAAAACCAGAAACTAAGACACTTTCTCTAGACATTCAAACATGATTTATGGTCTTCTGGAAGATTATTAAAAAGCTCCCAGAAGAACATTTATTCTGAAAATATCTAAGTTTCTACTGTCTCTCTGGCCCTAAATCCCCTCTGGAGAGTTGTCTCCCAGACACCTGACAAGCCACATTGAAGGTCCTGATTGCCAGCAAACAAAGGGAGATACACCCTGGGGGTAGAGCTAAACATACATGGAGCGTACAGGGAGGGATGGGGGTGGGAGCAGAGTCCAGGAACCTCACATCTGGCTTTACATCTCAAGCAAGCACTCATCAATGACTTTGAGAGGCAGGAACAGTGTGGCCCGGGTGTGTGAGCTCCTGGTGTGACCAACCAGGCTTCCCTTCCACTTTGGGTTTCATAGAGCGTGGTGGCCTTTGAGGGCCACTAGAACCACCCTCTCTCTCTCATAGCCTGGAGGTTCTTTCTCCCAAGCTAAGTTAGCATCTACTGCTCTACCAGGGACCTGAAGTGTAAGGGGGTAGGTACTTCCGGTTTTACATTCAGTCTTTTTGAAAGTAGAATTTAACTCAATGCTCACTTTTGAGTTACTGAATAGAAAAATAAACAGGGTGCGCAGAGCCTAAGTGGATATTTGAAAACATCTGCTGAAGTTTTAGGTAGACCTAAACTGGCATCTAGGAACTATGACATGAATGGTATAGTGACAGCTCAAAGTTGTTGTTGAGAGTAGCCGTTACTATCCATGCTACTGACCCACATGTGACCCTACAGATTCCAGCACAAAATCATGCTCCATAGACTCTTCAGTGACATCTTTAAAAACACAAAAATAAAAATCAATCCTTCAGGTCTTCTGGAAGAATCATATGTGACACTATAGGGACCCACATTGATTACGTAACAGCTAATTAGAGGAAACCGTGTTTTCATGTCTCAACTTTTCCGTAAGTCCCTTCTGGAGGCCTGTAATGCTTGGGGAAGGCCTTCAGCTGCAGGGAGTTAAATGCATATTTGCGACTTCCAACATTCTTCATTGTGTTTTCTCGCCGACAACCCTCACTGGGGAAAAACAAGCACAAGAAATGACAGCAGTAAAAAAGGAAAAAAAGAAAAGACTTAAACTAAGATGAAATGAACCGATTATTTCCATAGCACTCGAAAAGGATTAACTACGATGGCTGCTGGACTCGTATACGACAAGCACACATGTAAGATGGTGGCTCTGAACGAAGCAGCTAAGAAGCACAGAGACAGACACATGCTGGATGCGGCTGTGGGCTGGGGGTTCCAGAGCCATGTTGTATTTAAGCAGACACAATTCTTTAAAAATACATGATTTTGCGTGTATCTTGGGTTTGGTTATTTGGGTTCTAGCATAACCTGTGGCTCAAAGAATGTGAGACAGCAAACTGAATAAATGGGGATATTTTACTCTTAGCATGCTTCTGAAACACTGTGCCTTGTGTATGTTAGCAAAATCTGTGACCACTGCACACCCCACATGTGATTTTCCTTGAAGAATTCAACAGGTATCAAAACCATCTGGCTAAGGAGGCTGCTCTAACCAACCTGTCTCCAACTAGGGGCAGCAGTTCAAGTGCTAAGTACCCATACAGGCCCATGCCCTGTCTGCTGAACAGGTCCTCACAGCTATCAGGCTGGTGTTCTGTGAAGGCTTTACTGATCTCAAGGGGGTCACTTGCCACCACTATCCATGTGGCCTGCTTCCATTGTGGCCACTTCTTGTACAAGAACCACTGAGCCTGATGTGAGCCCATAGCTGCTCTGCCCTTAAGAGAACTCACCTCCACCATGAATCCCAGCTGTGTTTGACGGAGGGATTCATAGCAACCCAGGGGCAAAAAAAAAAAATGTCCAAGAGGACAAGGAGCCAGGGAGGTCACAGAGGAACCTCAAAGGAGTTCTCTGGGCAAAGTTCTGGGGTGGCCATAATACTGACAGCCAAAAGTGATGCTGTATATGCATGCCTCTCTACCCACAGTGAAACTTACTATTTTTATAATATTCACAGAGTAGCAATGAAATCACACAGTTATCAAGTTCGGTAAAAAAAAAAATCCTTTCTGAGATGTAAAATTTGCAGTTACCAAGAAGCTGTGGTTTGAAAACAAGTATTTCAAATTCTATGAAGAATACATTTTTTAAAAAATAGCAGCTCAAGCCTTTCAAAATGAAAATGATAGTCCCCTTATTAAGAACATGTCAGGTACCTTTTGGTGAGGCAGTAATGTTTATTCAAAAAAGAATGAGCACAGGCAGGTTAGAAAAGCTCTGCCTCAGCAGCTGGCTGCTCTAGCCACACACGTGCACGGCTCTGTTCCAGAGCCTCAAGCCCTAGGCTGCATGTGTCAGCTGAGCAAAGCCTGGGCCACCCAGAGCCAAAGACAGCATCTGCTGACCATTCAGGAATCAGATAAACTAGAAAGATATTCACAGCAGAGCTGCAGGCTCCTCCGCACAGTGGACTTGCTGAGGTCTTGGAGGTTCCCTTCTCACATATGGCTTCTGCATCTATACAGAAGGGTCCTCAAACCCACCCATGTACTGAATAAATGCCCAACAGTGACATAAACTTTGACAGTCTCTGTATTCACACATGAAAGGAGCTAATACTGCATTTAGCTGGCTGCATACATTGTACATGAATACATGAACTTAGAATTTAGATTATGCCTTTAACCTATGTTTTATTCCAGGCTGGCATGCCTGTTCTGCATGCTACCACTACCAGCACAACCTGCAGGTGTGCATGACCTGGCTAGAAGGCTTGGAACAAGGTCTTCTCGTAGTCCAGCATGGTGGCCTAAGGCAGCACACCTCACTGACAACACTGCTACAGTGTCCTTAGGGGCAATAATACATGACAAGGCTTCTGGAAGATTTTAGCAATAAAGATTTAGTTACTGTATATCTACTGATTATTTTTTGTTATCTCAAACATCATCTCATTTTAGGAACATCAACTTTAGATATTTGAACACTATAAAGGACAATCCTAAACGCCTCTGTTTTTACTCTTCTGGGAGTTTTCCACAGCAGACATGGGGGTGACTGTGGAAGGATGTCTCCATTTCAGTGTTAGCCTGAATAACACATGGGAACAGTGACAGTCAGCCCAGCTCAGAGAACTCACATAGTCATTTCCTACGGGCACCCTGACAAGAACTCCTGTGTCTGCTTCTCTATGTCCAGGGCTGCTGGCTGCAGCGCGGGCCACACTCACTGACTGTCTCCAACCACACCTCAGGGCTACTCAGAAACAACAGAGGCCAGCACCCAGCACCAACAGTGACCTAGCTTGGAGCTTCTCTTCATCCTCTTTATCCTCATTTCTGGCTGAAGTAGACAAAATTCTGAATCTATATTTGGCTTGATTTCATGAGCAAAAGGCCTTAATGATGTTAAAATACAGCATGAAAGAAGAGCACACTGCAGATTGGTCTCCCAGTCTTCCTAGTAAAAAGGAAATGCAAATCTCCCAGTGCTGGGGTTTATTTCCAAAGCCTGCCTTTTGGGGTGCTGTGCTGCATTCTGCTCATCCCTGGAAGAGGAACAAGGAACCCTACTGCTTGCCTTTCTGACATCAGACCAGACCATGGAGTCCTGACATGAGTCCCCTACCCAGGGTTGGGAGTAGGGATTTCTCTAACCAGACATTGCTTCTCTTTGCTGTACAATGGTCCAGAGAAAGAGTCCTTGCAAAGAGCTATTGACATCCTGGTCCCTAGGGGACAGAGGGTGCTGTCTCTGTAGTTACTCTGCAGGCCTCCCTCACCTGTCTATGGTCTCTCTCTGCTTGGCCACAGCACAACCCTGGAAAGGATGCCTTCCTGAGTCACCTCCATGGTCTCAGGAGGGTACTGACCAGGAGCAAGGAATGGGAGGCTGTGGAATGCAGATGGAAGGAGGCTATGAACTCTTTCTCTTCAAATGAAGCAAACAAAATGGTCTTAGAGGCTTGAAGCACATGCTTTGAAGTGGAAGGGAACCTATCAAGTATTCCTTTCAAAGAATCATTGACTGTGTGTCTGGTGACTAATGTCAGCTGGCGATGTGTGAGAGACTAAAGTGAAAGATGCCACCATGCTTATACTAGGAGAGTCACGTAGTTCTGCTTATGTGCACACACAGGTGAGGCTTGCCCTGAGGATCCTGCAGATCTTTGCAGATCTGCAAAGATAGGCTTACCCAGCCCAATTTACAGGCTCAGTCTGGCATCTGGTATTCACTACTAACTGCTTCTGCAACTCAACTCCTAGACCTTACTATTTTAGAGGAATCCAAACCAGAGAAAATCCTCCAAGTATGATCAGAAAGTCTTGGGGAGAGAATAGGAGGGTTAGATTTATGGTGGGTGGATTTGGGAACACAAGAATATCAAGTACTAGAAACTCTGGCTTCTCTAAGGCACTCCGGGTTTTCCACCAAACTCAAGAAAAGAAATTCCCTTCATCCAACTGGAGGTCAAAATTGGAAATTCAATCTAATGTGAACCAGTCAGCCAGCAGAGAAGCCATCCACTCTGTCTTATACAAACTCGAGGACTGATTCCTAGGTGATGTGGCTACTTTTATAGAGAGCATAAGTGTCAGGGTTACTAGCCATCCTGTTTTAGGAGCAGTACCATGTTAAAATGAGGAGCAGCAGTGGCAAACCCAGAGGGACCCCCCCTTTTCACAGCCCCAAGTCTCACAACTGCCAAAACTTCAGCCTCATTGTTTTTTAAGGATATTTTGATTTTTTTTTTGTTCACTATTAACCTTGATATCTAGAGTCTATCTGGAATTAAACATACAGTTTTTAAATTAAAAAATGTTATTTCAAAAAAAGTATATACCCCTCACTAGTACTTGTATCAGGAACAACCCAGAAGTCACATGCAGCATTTGCTGTGCTGGACTCGGTGGCATGTGTGCCTGCACCACAGCTGCGAACAAGTGTGACTCTGCAAACTATTTGCTATTGCACTCCCAGGACTACGTTCTGAAAGGTAGGTAGGAAGTACAGTCTGATTACTTGGGGGCATCTAGATAAACCAGTTGATAAGCATCTTTTTCTCATCAAAAGTCAAGGAAGGTTAGCGATAGATACACTTAAGGAATAGTATCAAATATACAAATTCTTTTCAGACAGAATCCCTTTCTCTTGAAACAGGGCACACAAGATGTACAGGTAATAAATAGTTATACATCAGAAGATATTTGGTACAAGTAATTCCAGGCCAGCTAAATATTGCAGTCACAGGCACCAGAAGAACATGTTACAAGCACTGAAGATGCTACACAATCGAAAAGAATGAGTCCTCTTGATGAAAGAATTTGGCAGGTATATACAATTCAGAAGAACAAAATGTCAAACTGTAAGGCATGAGATATTTCTCGGCAGACCTTGCTTTGACACCTTCCTTCTGTCCAGTTTGGTACACGGTGGCTGGACATATTCAGGTACTTTTGTCTGCCTCGTGACTAATTTTTCATGCTATCTATTTGCAACGCAGTTTGGTCACCAGGTACGCTATGCTCAGGAAGAGCCACACAATCAGTAGATTGGGGCTCAGAGCTAATAAAGGGATAGAACAAAGAAGGCTGGGGTCTAGCCTTAGGTCTCGGATGGGCACCAGGCCGCTCAAGTTCTTCTGGGTAACCACCTCCCGTGTTCCAATGCTGTGAAAAGGAAAAAGTTGGGAGAAAGGAAAAGAAAGGGGGAAAGGAAAGAAAGAAAAAGAAAAAAAAAGACACATGCGATGGGTTTTACCCAAAAGTATGGGGAGAAAGGAGAACCAAAAGATAAATTTAAAAAAAAAATGGAATGAAGCCCAACAGAAAGAAACAGGAGATGCAGAGAAGTGTGGACAGAAGACCAGACAGAACCAGCACAGTCACAGGAGAGGAGGAGAGAAGAGAAGGGCAGATAAGAAAAGAATCCTGCGTCCACCAAACACACACACGCAGGCTGAAGGATGGTTGTCCATGTTCACCCTCTCTCAGCTGGCCAAGCGCAGCTCCATGCCGCCCGCCCACCCGCCCGCCATGCCTGCATGCTGCCGGTGAGCATTTCTGAGAAGCAAGCTGAACATGAAGAACCATGGTGTTTGACCTTCTCACAGACGCCTGGGTGGCGTGGGAACAAAGCTGCCTCTTGAGCCACATAAACAAAAGTCATCGACATGGGTGTCAATCCAGGGCCGGGTCCTCCCACACCTGCCTCGGGTCTCAGAGTGCCAAAGGGGAGCCACAATCTTGTCCCCCACTTTGAAATGGACTGTTCTAGAAGATGATTCTTTAAAATGGAGTCAGTCAGATTCACAATGGAAATTTGGGATTTTTCCTTCTTTTAGTGCTGAAGAAACAATGTCCTGGGAGCTGACCGTAGCTCAATGGTAGACTGTGCTAACTGGAACTAGGTCTTGGGCTCAAGCCCCAGTACCAAAAAAGGGAAAGAGGTTTTGAGGTTGGATGATATCTGGAACCACATGACTGAGGAGCGACATCCCTACCTCAGAAGCAGCAACACTCAGACGCCCCCCCCCCACCACCACCACATGGCCCGCACGAACAGTGTGCATGTGAGAAGACTGGAGCTCAAGAAAGCTAGGGGACACTGCAAGCTGGCAAGCACTGACTGATGATCACAGCGTCTGCCGGGGCTGCTTGGTGGGCCACTGCAGCTGCCCAGGAGGGCCTACTGTTTGAGGTTCAGTTCCTAACATGGGACAGAGGGTCACCTCTGTCTGTGCCATTATGCTCAGCCTCAGACAGGTGAGTGCTAGGCTTGGCCCACATGGCTTACAGGAACTGAGTGGCTAAAATTAGACCTAATTTCACGTTCATATACACTGGAGGGTTGAAATGGGCCCCGGTACAGAATTCATGTTGCACATGTGGGCAGCCACTACAGATCGATTATTATTATTGCTACTATTATGCTGGGGGGGGGGGTGTGTGTGTGCGTGCTCCAGCATGTGTTTCTGCAGTATCAGCCACGCTCCCACCTCACGTTTACGATTGCATCTGATAAGGCACAAGAGAAGCAAATGTACTCTTCTACTCAGGCCACTGCAGGGACACACTTCTACCTTTAGGGCTCTGTGTGCTGCAGGGCTGGTCACCACTGTGCCCACAGTGCTTTCAGGTGACTAGCAGACCTTGTCTCACGTCGGCAATCCAGACTGTCACCTGAAAACAAAGGCACTTCTGGGTCAGCAGGGGGCAGTGTCGAGCACTGTTCCTATGCTGAGAACAGTGGGGCAGGCAGAGACTTTGTCTTGTATAAAGCCTGAAAATAAGCATTAAACATAAGTGTGCCTACTGTAGAGATTTTAGATTCCAGAAAATTCTGTGGTTATAGACAGGGAATGGGTTAAATTAGATAGAGAGAGCAGGAAATAAGCTCATTTCCTAGGAAGGTCATTCCTTCCTCACAGTCTTAGGGTCCTTATTTTGTAAACAGTACAGCAACTGTTAGCCCACTGGGTTAAGTCAGGGTTTCTTGCCAGAGTGTGGATGGGAGGTTATTTAGTGGAGCGAGGGCCAAGGCATGGGTCTAGCCCCAGGTCTGCATGTGAGCAGCGTGCTCAGCCACGCCCTTCTGCTGGGAGTCTGCCTCACCACAGTCAAGAAACAAGGTAGCTGAAGCCCGCAGACCGCGAGCGAGCAGAATCCTCTTCTACTCCATAGTCAGGTATTCTGTCGCCGCAGCAGGAAACTGAGCCACACACAAATACGCACCAAAGAAGTTGGGTATTGTGACTCTTAGATCATCAGACTAAGGAGGAATTCAGAAAGTCTGGGGAAGCAACCTAATCGAGCCTTCAAACCCCATAAACAGAGTGTAAAGGGTCATGGGAGCAGACCAGAGGCCACCCATGTGACAGTCTAGCAAAGAGCCTCCCTATGTTTTATCTGTATGTTGTCCTTGCCCTGTGGACGGCTGTCAGAACAACTCCTTTTTAAGTTGTTGCATGGGTGTTACTGGCTGCTTTTATACAATTAGTGGTAAGAACTGGGAACACAAAGCAGAACAAAAAGGTCTCAGAACTTTCAAACATGCCCAGAATGAGGCATAGGTAAATCTGGGACAGGATGCTGCGGCCTCTAACAAAACTGGAGCTCACTCCTGTGTTGATGCTGTGGGCCCCAGCTAGTGCACCCCACCAAGAGGAGACAGGAACATGATGCCTTTGCTTTTATCAGCAGATTAGCCCATTGACTGGGCTGTAATTTATTGCATTACTACCGGGATACAGTTGGGGGATACCACTGGAGATAGTGGACCCTAGGGGTGTGCCTTTGAAGGACACTGGCCCTGGCCTTTGCTGTACCACCACAGGCACCCCTGTCTGCTGTCCTCACAACCTCAGTAGTTGACATCTGTGGCTCACAGATCAGGCTTTCTCACACTGCACAATTAATGGGGCACAGAATAGTTACCACCCTCAGAGCCAGAATCACACTGGGCCTTGGAGCTACAAGGGTGCGGACATTCTGGACAGACTGTTGCTTTTCCATCACCAGGGACAGAGGCATGGAGTGAGTAGCTTTAACAGTGAGGCTTAAATGAACTTGGAGACAGACAGGAATGGAATGACGCCACTTTTGCTCCTATCAAGAGCCATGAGCTCAGGCATCCCTCTGTGCGTTGTGAGAAGGTCAAGTGCAGAAACATACAGAAAGGATAAGAGGATCGAGCACGGCAAGGACTCGGTGAGAGGACAGATGGTGCAGAACGCTCAGGAGTGACTGTTGGAAACAGACTGTAACAGCATTGGTGACTACATCAAAGGAGACGGGAGGACCGGTTTCTTATCCTTTCTTTTGGTATGCAGGGTAGGGAGCTTCCCAGCAGTGCTTGAAACAAGGCATCCATCAACAGAGGACAATTTGAATTCTGGGTTTCATTCTGCAAACACATCTGCTGCCTCAGAATCAGGACATTATTAGGGGGAGGTGGCCAAGGCACACAGACAGCTATTACCATAAAACACTCACTGGCCACTTTGCTAGTGAGAGCAATCTCTGCCTACTACTAGAGAGGCAGCAGAGCAAACCAGTGCAACCTGCAGACACGGTTCCTCCCTAGAGTTTGGAAGTATGCGGTGCATACGAATGGACTATGTAAAGGCAGCTGCCTGCTGAGAAAGCATGGACTCCCGAGCCCACTCACAGCCAGGTGGCCCCATCACTGTCTGATGGCCGGACCCAAGCCAGCCCATCACTCTACTGGGCCAGTTCAGTTCTGCTCACAGTGCTGGTTTGCCTTCCCAGCCTTCTGAGAGAATACTTCCTGAGTTTGACAGGACCATTAGTGTGAGTAGTGGTCAAACTCAAGTGTGCCGGAAGTCTGGGCCCCCTGTGGAGCAGAGGCATGGGCTCATCTGCAGTTTACACAGCAAAGGGAGAGCAAGTGGCTGGGCAGAGGCCGCCGGGCGGTAGCCGCACTCACCTGCGCATGCACTCCAGGGCTTGTGTGAAGACCTGCGGGGCCATGCCGTGCTCGTGCTGCAGGATCAGACACTGCTCCAGGGTCACCGACATGGCTGTGCGGTCCTTGGCGCTCTTGCAGCTGGTGAATCGGACCCCATTAAGACGGCGACAAACCTGTGGCAGGAAACTGGCTCTTAGGAGAGGGAAACCAGCAGAAGGCAGCACCCTCAAGGGATGGAGCTCACCACAGGTCTGGCAGGAACACCAACAATAAAATAATTCCAAGCCTATTCCTAGCCTGACTGCCTGGCTCTACAGCTCTGTGTCCTGCTGAGACGGCATCAGAACCTAAGTTAGCTCCACCTGAGCTTCATCTGCGCGCTCCCCCACCCCCACCCCACCGCCCCTTATGTGTTTTTCCAAGGGAAATCCCTTCTAGAGACCTTTGGGCATCACTGTTTTGCACTGACCCTTATCAGCTATCCCTTCTAAGCATGCTAGACCTTCCTGGCACAAGGACAGGATAATCCAGCCAGGGAAAGCTACTGCCACTCATAGAGTCCCCTTGTCCCAGGACACACTAGTATAACTCCTCTCCCACAGCAAGAACACTGGGGCATGTCTTTTCATTTTGAGATACACTCCTATATTCCTGTGTCCTAGACACAGTAGTCCCTGCCACAAGGGCTGTGCAGTACCAGGTTCCCAGCCCAAGTCTGCAGCTAGCTGTGGAGCTCTGGCTAGGTCTCTCCACCTATGAAGAGATAGGCTAGACCTGACAGGGCTTTTCAGCTGACTAGCCGGGACTCTGTTCATGTACAGAAAGGAAAATAAGCTTGAGAAAAGAACAGCTTTGAGGGGCTCAGCATCTAAGTGGCACAGCTTTGCTGCCCGGAACTCACTGTCACCCATAGGTGATCATACGGGATGGGATATGAAATGGAAGATACAAAGGTCCCTGGGAATCTATGCTTATATTCTAGGACTCTACTAGAAACAGAAATGACAGGACTGGAAGGCCTGCTTACTGACTTGACAGGAAAGGCCAGCTGCCCCCACATCTAACTGTGGTATGCAGCTGACAGAGAACCACAATCCTCTAACCAGTGGCACGCATGGGTGTGTGCGTCTGTAGAGCCATTGGTCACCTCACTATGCTATTCTAAGAATGGATCCTGCTTAGCATCTGTCTGTCACCCTCTAGATGGTGCTGCATAGAAAAGTCTGGCTCTCAGAAGTTCACAAGGGCACCTATGGAAGGGGCTATCACTTCCTATCAGTTCCCTCAGATGAATATTAAAGGCACCCCCTGCTCTGCTGCAAAGATCCAAGAGAAGGCATGTTCTCCTTCTGTGTCCCCATCCCATTTGATGGGCCCAGCCTGACAATGACAAACTAGACCCCAAACTAAGACAAATGGGAAAATGCAGTCTGTGAATCTTGGAGTTCCCTGACTAAAGTTCTGAGAAAATACTAGCAGTGCATATGCTTGGGCAATGAGGAAGTCTGAATGGCAATGCAGAGTAGAAATTCTCCAAGGAGCTATGAGAGGCAGCCTGTCCCTCTCAGAACCTCTCAAGCCCAGGTGCCAAAATCTCAGCTGGGCTCAAGTGGCTATACAGGCTTCTTGAGAGACAACACAGCGGCTTGACTGGTAAATACATGCCCCAGGAACAGATTCCAAGTCTTTTGTGGGAATCTAGGTAGCCCTTTCAGAAGGAACTCCTTGGCAATGGTGCTCAGGGTCCTCTAGCACCACTGAACCTATGCAGTGATGTTTCCTATGCAGTAGCATTTCCTATGCAGTGGCCTTTCCTATGCAGTGACCTTTCTATGCAGTGGCCTTTCCTATGCAGTAACCTTTCTATGCAGTGACCTTTCTTATGCAGTGACCTTTCCTATGCAATGACCTTTCTATGCAGTGGCCTTTCTTATGCAGTGATCTTTCCTATGCAGTGGCATTTCCAATGCAGTGACCTTCCCTTGTGTCTACCAGCAGTTGTTGGAGGAACCTGGGCAATGTTGTCCAGACTCCTCCCACACTGCTGAACCTACGCAGTGATGACCTTTCCTTGTGCCCTTGTGGGAGGAATCTGTGTTCCCCAACTTGATGTCTTCACTACAGTGACTCTTGGAAAGCACACCATAACTCTTCTGCACTATGACGAGTACCTCAGCAGCTTGCCAGAGGATGTCCACGTTCTTATTCTTGCGTGCATGGACATTCTGCCCCAGAAACCGCAGCAGTTCTGGAAGGCAAGTCTGACTCCGAGATCGAGGAAGACCTGGAAGAGAAGAGGGAAGAGGGGGCCACTCAAAGGTACTGGTGCTGAGAAAGTATTCCTGCTTCACAGCAGGTATCAGGGAGAGGGAGGGAGGTGTTTGCAGATTTGGACATGGCCATGCTGAGCCCTGAATTTCCTTCCCTGCTGTTAGTGCCACTGTCAGAGGGTAGATTTTATCTTTTGTTGGTTTTCCCAAGAGGCTGGAGAGAAGAATGCCAAAGGACTACAATCCCTCAAGCCCCTTGCCCTTCAGGGGCAGTGAGTAAGAATGAGGGTGAGCGTGTGGTCCCCACATAGACATCGGGATGCAGGTGCTCGGAGCCATGGGTCTGGACCAGCAAGCACATTCCCATGTGCTTGGGAGATGCTGCAAGGGCAGCCTCCTAAGACAGACCTCAACCCACACCAGAAGGAAGAGTTTCTCAATGGCCTAGGGATGTCTAACCCCACTAATCCTTTTCCACTTCGGAAGTTGCCAGGCCCTTGCAAGACCTCCTTAGCCCCCAGGTCATCTTGTTTCACCTAAGAAACCTGGGACAAAAGTCAAAGTCAAGGCAAGCACTTCTGAAGGTTGTGGGACTTTTCACACACGTTAAAGAGAAGGGCCTCAAGGCCATGTCTGAGGAAACACATGAGTCCTCAAGTCAAGGGCAACCTTCCTTTGTGACCCAGGCTCCTGTGTGAATCACTCCAGAGCCTGCTAAGCATCCTCACTTGGAAGACTGTGAGGCAGAAGCACACAGTGAGGCGTCTCCAGCCTGTGAGGCCTGCAGAGTGTGATGACACTCTGGGTAGGGAAGCTTCACCTTGGTCAGGGCACACCATCCAGAGGAGACAAAATGGTCTCCCAACGTCCCATCAGCCGCAGCTTCTCCCTGGCCTGCCTGCCCACTAATGGGGCATGTGGACATGGGTGGAGTCAGGTGGTGGGAAACTAGGATTCTGGGAAGCACAGTTCACTGACTCTTTCCTGGGGCTCACGGACACATGATCTGCCTCTCCATGGCCTCCTGGTCTCTGTGTCTATGGGCCTTCTCATTCCCTAGACTTTACCCTTAATCTATCTGCTTTTGTGCCTCCTGGGGGTGAGGCAAGGGGTACTGGTAATACCAGAAATTGCTCACCTTCCAAAATGCTGGCCACAGGACTACCCTTGGTAACCTTCATTACTCCCACCCTACCCACCATCGGAGTCCATCTTGGTTCCCTGGCTGATGGCCCAGTTCCCTCCAAGTCCACAGCCTGTCTCTCCTCTTATAGCAGTAAAGGTAAAATGCCACTGGGATTGGTGTGGCTGGCCAGAAGTCACACCCTCCATACCTCTAGGTCCTCATCCCTTGGCACAGGGCAAGGACTTATGAGCACTGAGGAAGAACTGGAGGACACCTCGCTGATGACCTGCAGTTTAGTCTGGACAGGGACTAGAGGCCAGAGACGCTCCTGGAACATTATGTGTGCTGGCAAGTTTCATATCAAACCAGCTAGAATTGTTCTGGAAGAGAAAGTCTGTAATAGATTTTCTTGCTGATAACTGATGCTGACATGAAAGGTCCACCCTATTGTGTGATGTCACCCTTGGCTGGTGGTCCTGAATTCTCTACATGAAAGCAGGCTGAGAAAGTCATGGGAGACAAGCCAGTAAGCTACACTCCTCCATGGCCTCTCCATCACTTCTTTCCTCCAGGTTCCTGCCTTGAGTTACTACCCTGACTTCCTTTGATGATAGACTATGATGTGGAGCGTAAGCTGAATAAAGCCTTTCTCTCCCAAAGTTGTTTTTGGTCATGTATTGTATCATAGCAATAGAAGCCCTAACTAGGACACTACAAAAGTGTCCATGTGCTTAAAGTTCGGTACTCCCAGCAGTTGCACACAGTCTGCCATGGAATGTGCTAGGGAGAGGCAGGGCACAGTAGCAGGAAACACTACAGCGTGTCTAGAAGAAGAGACCAACTGTAGTAGAGGGGAGCAGGGATGGGGCACCATAGAAGCTTTCCTGGGTGGGGCTCAAGCCAGAAGAATGGGGTCCCAAGCACATGTGAGGGGCAGAGAAGGAACCCTCTCCAACATCCATGTAGGATTTGAACACGACACTGCAGCAGGATGCGCTGGGCAGTGCTCAGGTCAGAAGACAGAGCTGGAGCTCAGGCATCGAGAACGAAGACGGCATGGGCAGCGTGGAGCACATGCCAAAGGAGGGGGTACTCACAGTCCTCTGGCAAAACCTCCTTAAACTGCTCAAAGTAGGAATTTAACCGCACCAAGCTCTCCACGTTGATAACTTCTTGTAAGGATGTATCTCCAAACCTTGGGGGAAATCAGGACATCAGTGGAAGGGCCATGTCATTACCAGTAAGCAGAAAGCTGAAGAAAATCTTGAGGATTGATTCTCCCAAGTAGATAACCTGCAAGCCCAAACCCGAAGTCTCTCTTTCCTTCCCAAAGCCATTCCTACAGCACTAGGGAGGAACTGCACAAGCAGGAGCCACTGAATTTCACCACAGGCATGCCTAAGAGTGCACTGGAGCAGGGCTCGGAAGAAGAAGTCTCTCTCATGCACGTTCACGTGGAAGGCTTGGGCTCTGAGCACTGGTGAGAGGTGTCTAGATCCTGATGGGTTCACTGGTGAGTTCCCAGATAAACCTCTAGGACGAGCTGGGGCCCAGTTGGAGGAAGCAGACACTGGGGTACATCTCTGAAGGGTCAACCTTGCCTTCTGGCCCTTCTGCTCTGTCTCCTGCACATTATAGGGTAAGCTGCTATGCCCCACTGTGTGATTTCTACCCCATGATTTTCTGCCTTGCCATGAACGGGCTGAGATGCAAGGAAGCCAGCAGTCACAGCCTGAAATTTCTGCAATCACAAGCCCAACTCAACCTTCACTTCTTATGTTTTTTTTAATCTTGTTAAAGCTATTTTGTCACAGCAACGATAAAATGGCCTAAGGCAGCAGGCTCAGAGGCTGAAAGGCCCACATGTGAGTCACAGGCTCTCTTAGAGGTCATGTGTCTACCTCCCTCAAAGGCATCTAGGACCGCCATCTTTGCTCCGGCAACAGGACAACTGGGACCTCCAGACAGAGGGACAATCAAGCAAGATATCGCTTGGGTCTCAGTCAGCTTGTGAGCTCCCTGCTCCCAAGAGCTGGGCAGCTCTGTGGTCACCTACACGCCAGCTCTGCTGTGGGACTTCTGCCCTGCAGAGGGACCCACACTGGGAGAGAATGCACCCACACAGAGCAGGAGCACACCAGCCCCCCCTTGGCTACCTCTGCTCCAGGGATCAACTACTCTGAGCCTTTGGATGTGCACGGATTCCCCAATATAACATCACTTGGGGCAAGGCACATCAGGGCTCCAAAGTCACTCAGGAGCAGGGCAGGCCCCAGGAATCAGTGCCAGGAGAATCCCAGTAATCCGGGGGGGGGGGCAGAAATAGCTTTGCAGGCTCACAGGAGGTCCAACCAACAGCCAGTGACAGCAGGACCAACTAACACCAGAGGTAACCAGATGGCAAAAGGCAAATGTAGGAATGTTACTAACAGAAATCAAAGTAATATGGCACCATCCGAACCCAACTCTCCAACAGCAGCAAATCCTGGATACCCCATCACACCCGAAAGGCAAGATCTGGATTTAAAATCACTTCTCATGATGCTATAGTAGGAATTCAAGAAGGACACAAATAAATCTCATAAAGAATTACAGGAGAACACGAATCAACGGGTAGAAGCCCTTACAAAAGAATCACAAAAATCACTTAGAGAAATGCAGGAGAACATGGGTCAATAGATGGAGGCCCATAAGGAGGCAACACAAAAATCGCTTAAAGAAATGAATCAACGGGTAGATGCCCTTACAAAAGAATCACAAAAATCGCTTAGAGAAATACAGGAGAACCTTGGTCAACAGGCAGAAATCCTGAAAGAGGAAATGCAAAAATATCTTAAAGAAATACAGGAAAATACAAACAAACAAGTGAGGGATCTGAGCAAATCCATCCAGGATCTAAAAAAGGAAGTAGAAAAGACTAGGAAATCACAAAGGGAGACAACTTTGGAGATAGAAAACTTTGGGAAGAAATCAGGGGTCATAGAAGCAAACATCAACAATAGAATACAAGAGATGGAAGAAAGAATCTCAGGTGCTGAAGATACCACAGAAAGCATTGACTCAACAGTCAAAGAAAATGCAAAATGCAAAAAACGTGTAACCCAAAACATCCAGGAAATACAGGACACAATGAGAAGACCAAACCTAACGATAATAGGTATAGATGAGAGTGAAGATTTGCAACTTAAAGGGCCAGTAAATATCTTCAACAAAATTATGGAGGAAAACTTTCCAGACCTAAAAAGAGAGATGCCGATGAACATACAAGAAGCCTACAGAACTCCAAGCAGACTGGAACAGAACAGAAATACCTCCCGTCACATAATAATCAAAACACCAAATGTACTAAACAAAGAAAGAATATTAAAAGCAGTAAGAAAAAAAGGCCAAGTAACATATAAAGGGAAGACCTATCCGAATCACATCAGACTTCTCACCAGAGACTATGAAAGCCAGAAGATTCTGGGCAGATCTCATGCAGACTCTAAGAGAACACAAATGCCAGCCTAGACTACTATACCGAGCAAAACTCTCAATCACCATAGATGGAGAGACCAAGATATCCCATGATAAAACCAAATTTACACAATATCTTTCCACAAACCCAGCCCTATGAAGGATAATAGGTGGAAACCGCCAATACAAGGAGAGAAACAACACCCTGAAAAAAACGAGATAATAACCTTCTTGCATCAAACCCAAAAGTAGATAACCACTCAGACATAAAGATAGCATCAAGAATAGCAGGTGGCAATAATCACTACTCCTTAATCTCTCTTAATATCAATGGTCTCAATTCCCCAATAAAAAGACATAGACTAACAGACTGGATACATAACCAGGACCCAGCATTTTGCTGCGTGCAGGAAATGCACCTCAGTGTCAAAGACAAACACTACCTCAGAGTAAAAGGCTGGAAAACAATTTTACAAGCAAATGGTCCCAGGAAACGAGCCGGAGTAGCCATCCTAATATCAGATAAAATTGACTTTCAACCTAAAGTCATCAAAAAAGACACAGAAGGACACTACATACTGATCAAAGGAAAAATCCACCAAGAAGAACTCTCAATTCTGAATATCTATGCTCCAAACGCAAAGGCACCCTCATTCGTAAAAGAAACTTTGCTAAAGCTCAAAGCACACATCGCACCTCACACAATAATAGTGGGGGACTTCAACACCCCGCTCTCTGAAATGGATCGTTCAGGAGAGCAGAAACTAAACAGGGACACAGTGAATCTAATTGAAGCCTTGGACCAAATGGAACTAACAGATATATATATATATATAGAACATTTCATCATAAAGCAAAAGAATATACCTTCTTCTCAGCACCTCATGGTACCTTCTCCAAAATCAACCATATAATTGGTCACAAATCAGACCTCAACAGATATAAGAAGATCGAACTAATCCCATGCCTCCTATCAGATCACTATGGAATGAGGGTGGTCTTCAATAGCAACAAAAACAACAGAAAGCCCACATACACATGGAAGCTGAACAATGCTCTACTCAATGATAACTTGGTCAAGGAGGAAATAAAGAAAGAAATCAAAGACTTTTTAAAACAATGAAAATGAAGGCACAACATACCCTAATTTATGGGACACAATGAAAGCCGTGCTAAGAGGAAAATTCATAGCCCTGAGTGCCGCCAAAAAGAAACGGGAGACAGCATACACTAGCAGATTAATGGCACACCTGAAAGCCCTGGAACAAAAAGAAGCAAATACACCCAAGAGGAGTAGAAGGCAGGAAATCATCAAACTCAGGGCTGAAATCAATCAAGTAGAAACAAATAAAACCATACAAAGAATCAACAAAACTAGGAGTTGGTTCTTTGAGAAAAATCAACAAGATAGATAAGCCCTTAGCCAGACTAGCCAGAGGGCACAGAGACGGTATCTAAATTAACAAAATCAGAAACGAAAAGGGAGATAGAACAACAGAAACTGAGGAAATTCAAAAAATCATCAGATCCTACTACAAAAGCCTGTATTCAACACAACTAGAAAATCTGGAAGAAATAGACGATTTCCTAGACAGATACCAAATACCAAAATTAAATCAGGATCAAACAGACCATCTAAACCGTCCTATAACCCCTGAAGAAATAGAAGTGGTCATTGGAAGTCTTTCAACCAAAAAAAGTACAGGTCCAGATGGTTTTAGTGCAGAATTCTATCAGACCTTCAAAGAAGACCTAACACCAATACTCTTCAAACTATTCCACAAAATAGAAACAGAAGGAACACTACCCAACTCGTTCTATGAAGCCACAATTACGCTAATACCAAAATCACACAAAGATCCGACAAAGAAAGAGAATCTCAGGCCAATCTCTCTTATGAATATCGATGCAAAAATACTCAATAAAATTCTTGCCAACCGAATCCAAGAACTCATCAAAATGATCATTCACCACGATCAAGTAGGCTTCATCCCAAGGATGCAGGGATGGTTCAATATAAGAAGTTCATCAATGTAATCCACTACATAAACAAAGTCAAAGAAAAAAACCACATGGTGATTTCATTAGATGCAGAGAAAGCATTTGACAAAATTCAGCATCCTTTCATGTTAAAGGTCTTGGAAAGATCAGGAATTCGAGGCCCATATCTAAACATAGTAAAAGCAATTTACAGCAAACCGGTAGCCAACATCAATCTAAATGGAGAGAAGCTTGAAGCAATCCCATTAAAATCAGGGACTAGACAAGGCTGCCCTCTCTCTCCATATCTTTTCAATATAGTACTTGAAGTTCTAGCTAGAGCAATTAGACAACGAAAGGAGGTCAAAGGGATACAAATTGGAAAGGAAGAAGTCAAACTATCACTATTTGCAGACAATATGATAGTATACTTAAGTGACCCAAAGAACTCCACCAGAGAACTCCTACAGCTGATAAACAACTTCAGCAAAGTGGCCGGATATAAAATCAACTCAAGCAAGTCAGTAGCCTTCCTATACTCAAAGGATAAGCAGGCTGAGAAAGAAGTAAGAGAAATGATACCCTTCACGATAGCCACAAACAATATAAAGTATCTTGGTGTGACTCTAACCAAACAAGTGAAAGATCTGTATGACAAGAACTTCAAGTCTCTGAAGAAAGAAAGTGAAGAAGACCTCAGAAGATGGAAAAATCTGCCATGCTCATGGATTGGCAGGATTAATATAGTAAAAATGACCATCTTGCCAAAAGCAATATACAGATTCAATGCAATCCCCATCAAAATCCCAACTCAATTCTTCATAGAGTTAGAAAGAGCAATTCAAAAATTCATCTGGAATAACCGAAAATCCAGGATAGCTAAAACTATTCTCAAGAATAAAAGAACTTCAGTGGGAATCAATATCCCGGACCTCAAGCTGTACTACAGAGCAATAGTGTTAAAAACTGCATGGTATTGGTACAGTGACAGGCATGTAGATCAATGGAACAGAACTGAAGACCCAGAAATGAATCCACACTCCTATGGTCACTTGATCTTTGACAAATGAGCTAAAACCATCCAGTGGAAAAAAGATAGCCTTTTCAACAAATGGTGCTGGTTCAACTGGAGGTCACCATGCAGAAGAATGTAAATTGATCCATTCTTATCTCCTTGCACTAAGCTCAATTCCAAGTGGATCAAGGACCTCCACATAAAACCAGACACATTGAAACTAATAGAAAGGAAACTAGGGAAGAACCTTGAACATATGGGCACAGAGGAGGATTTCCTGAATAGAACTCCAATAGCTTATGCTCTAAGATCAAGAATTGACAAATGGGACCTCATTAAATTACAAAGTTTTTGCAAGGCAAAAGACACTGTCAAAAAGACAAAGCGGCAACCAACTAACTGGGAAATGATCTTTACCAACCCTACATCCGACAGAAGGCTAATATCCAATATATACAAAGAACTCAAGAAGTTAAACTCCAGAGAACCAAGTAACCCTATTAAAAATGGGGTACGGAGCTAAACAAAGAGTTCTCACCTGAAGAATAAATATCTAATGGCTGAGAAGCACCTAAAGAAACGTTCATCATCCTTAGTCATTAGGGAAATGCAAATCAAAACAACCCTGAGATTACTTCTCACACCAATCTGAATGCTAAGATCAAAAACACAGGAGACAGCAGTTGTTGGAGAGGATGTGGAGAAAGAGGAACACTTCTCCACTGCTGGTGGGATTGCAAGCTGATACAACCACTCTGGAAAGCAGTCTGCCGGTTCCTCAGAAAACTGGGCATGACACTCCCAGAGGATCCTGCTATACCACTCCTGGGCATATACCCAGAGGCTTTACCTGCATGCAATAAGGACACATGCTCCACTATGTTCATAGCAGCCTTATTTATAATAGCCAGAAGCTGGAAAGAACCCAGATGTCCCTCTGCGGAGGAATGGATTCAGAAGATGTGGTATATTTACACAATGGAATACTACTCTGCAATTAAAAACAATGAACTCACGAAATTCCTAGGCAAATGGTCAGAACTGGAAAATATCATCCTTAGTGAGGTAACCCAATCACAAAAGAACACACATGGTATGCAGTCACTGATAAGGGGATATTAACCCGGAATCTCAGAATACCCTAGACACAATCCGCATATCAATAGATTTCTAAGAAGATGGAAGGAGAGACCCCTGGTCCTGGAAAGACTGGATATAGGGGAACGCCAGGACAGAAAAGTGAGATGGGGTTGAATGGGGAACAGAGGGAGGGAAGGGGGCTTATGGGACTTTCGGGGAGGGAGGAAACGGGAAAGGGGAAATCATTTGGAATGTAAATAAAAAAACTTCGAAAATTAAAAAAAAAAGGCACCTAGGAGAGGGGATGGCGCTAGGGGGAGCAGGGACTGTGGAGACCTTTTGGTGCCGCTTCTAGGAAATTGGCAAGAATATTTGACATTGGGCTAGGACAAAGAAGTAAGATCAAGAAAAATACAGCCAAGGAATGTGTTCCTTGTGTCTTGATTATCTTAATCAGTCCCTAGACACCGTGACCTCAGGACCTTTGTTTATGCTTTGCTTGTTCCTTGTCTACTTTGTTTATGTCTTGGAACTCACCCTACTCTTTGTTTGTACCTAGAAAGATATAAAAGCAGACTAGAAAAAAAAGGCAAGCCCACCTCAGCACTTGCTGGGGTAATACCAAAATGTTGTCTAATTGTTTCTTTTTTTTCTTTAATCCTCACTCCCTCCCTCGAGACCTGGTTGACTGACTGAACAGGCCTGGTCAAGGGATCAAGGACATTCTGCAAGGGTGTGAAGTCACTCTGACGTATGAACACTAAGTGTCTGTTGTGCTGGCCTGGGGCCTTCCCTCTTTCCTCATAAGGTGGGTCTGGCCTGCACCTACTACCTGTTGCAAGAATGACCATACCAAATACCTGAGGTAAGCAGTGGATGCTACATGCAAGGAAGGTGGTAAACTGTAAAAAACAAAAATGGGGGAAGGCCCTGCCACTGTGCGGTCTGAGACCCAGGCCCTCCGCGCAGCCTGCCGCACACTGCTCTTTGAACTACCAGCATTCGCCTCAAAGGCAGTACTTCCTCCTGCTCCACACAGATCTTCATCCTGCTGCCCACATGGCTCTCTGTGTCGTGGGCGCCTGCTCCTGGGCTGAAGGGAGGTTCCCCTTCTGTGTAGTCTTCCCTCTTCAGAAGGAAAGCAATCTTGCTATCATGCTGCTAGAACAAGCAACTGAGCCTAGACAGTGCTGCCCACTCTCCTCCACCCTCTTCTCCACTCGCTGCACCAGGACTTGTCTCTGTCCCTTCCAGAAACTGCCCAACAGCATCTGGATGCAGGGACTGTCACTCGCTCTCCTGGGACACCTCCAGGTGCAGCTCCCAAGAGCCCACTCTCCACAAAGTAGATTCCTCTGGCTCCTGCCTCTGGGAGGCTCCGTCTCCTGGACTGGTGCCTCAGCCAGGCCCAGTCACCATCTCCTCTCAACTTGACCTTCTGTACTGTCCTGAGCTCAGTGAAGGCACTGACCTACATGTCCAATCTAGAAGCTGAGGCCACAGTCTATTTACGCTCCACAATACCCACATCCCCTCAGCTGGTCCCTTCTCAGAACACTGTACTATGCTCCTGCTCCACAGCGCTGCCCTGGGGCCCAGCCCATGGGCAAGCAAGTTCCTCACCTCTCCCTCGCATCCTTTCTGCCCATGGCTAGGAGTATGACCTACCCAACATGTCACTCCGATCATGCCCTGCTCCACTAAAGGTTGTACAGTGTCTCCCCATAACCACAGTGCATTTCTCATGTAGAGGTGGGCTCACACCCAGGCTCCATGAACACTGAACCCCAGCTGCACAGGCCCAGCACACACCTCTCGGCCAGCGTCTGTTGCTCATTGATGCCCACGTTGAAGAGGACAGGCTGCACCCGCAGCAACATACCACTCTGGATCTCTCGGGGGAGGGAGTCAAACAGTGGGCCTGGCAGAGGGATCCGCACGTTAAAGCCGTCCCTAGTGGGGAGAGAGGAAATGCCAAGCAGGGGTGAGGTCAGGGCGCTGAGAGCAGAGGGCAGACCCAAGGCATACTTCCGAGCCCTGGGAGATGCTCTGGCCAGTGTGGTTCAATGCCCACTCAGGCCTTTAAGGAGAAATTACAGAATTGGTATGGGTTAGGATGACAGAGGCATGTGTCCCATGAGACAGACACAGGGAAGCCCTGCTGTTGGAGTGTTAGATGATTGATCTTACCGGTTTCCTGTGATGACCGGCAGCATGTCACTTGACGTATTCGAAGTGGCCTGAGTGACTTTAAAGGTCACATTCCTCAGGTCCATGATTCCAAGGCTCATGTCCTCCAACATGGCCAACTCCTCTCCTGAAATGAAGCAGAGAGGAGTGGTATCAAGGCCTGCCGCTGTCCTCGGGACATCTGTGAACAGGGGGCCGAGTGCATCCATGGGAGAATGTTCTCTGAGAGGGAATCTGCACTGCAACACTGCAGATGTAGCTGTGGAAATGGGCACCACCCTTCTCCAACCTTCTATGCACAGAACCTCAAAAGCCCATGCGAGCTCTTCAAGGAACGAAAGAGAAACAGTACAGTAATATTGCTATGGCCACCTCCTTCCACGGCTGGGTACGTCTTCAAGAACCCATAATACCAAGATGAACAAACACCGTCTCTAAATGGTCCATTTTCACCTTCTTGGAAAAAAAACAAGTCTGGGGGGGAAGCAGCCTCCACAAAAGGCAATCTGGAATCAGCTTTTAAGTCTCTAACTTCCCCTTCCCCAGCAACTCTCCTTCTCAGTTATAGAAATGAGCTCATATAATTATAAATGCCTCCGGTGTGTTAGTGGGAGCAATTCAGAAGCAGCCCAAATCCTCATCCATGCTCAAGGTCTATAACGTCACTACTGCAAACCTAGGAGTGTGAGAAGTGTGCAGGCCCATCACCTGGTAGTGTTTGAACTTGTTTAACCTCTGGAAGAAGGGCCAGTAGAGGCTCAAATGGAACCACTCTTGTGGCCCTGGGCTAGGGGTTACCTCCAAGCTGGGGTCTCACCGTAGGTGCTCAGCAGGCTCTCAAACTGGGCCAGAAGCCCGATGGTGTAGAGTTGCCGCAGGAAGCCGCCATCGTGCAGGCAATTCCTCAGCTTGATGATAAAGCCGCAGATGAGGGCTGTCAGCTGTGGAGAGGCACAGGGTGAGGGTGTGACGAGCGGGCCTTCTCTCCATGCCCTACTCCCTCTGTTTCTACTAAGGGACATCAGCAATGTCTTATCCCTCAGGGAGGGCTGAGGGCTGGGGATCCAGGGATGCCCAGGCTCTAAGACTATAGCAACCCAAGGCTGCCAGAAGGTAATAATAAACAACACAGACTTGTGGCACCTGACAAAGGTGGGCTTGGACTGGGCTTAGCCTCTGACATGACCCACTCGGGGTCATGCCTGAACTGAAACTTTTTGGAAGCTTAGAATCAATCCCTATAGGGAAAGGGCCTGTCAGACCACACCAACCCTGTGTGGAAACGAGTGAACATGGCTGTCTGGTTTCCCTAGGGAGGTTTTCTGTGGGATCAACAGGCTTCCAAGCATCAGCAGGGAACTCTAGAGTACCAGCCCCTACTGAGCTGCTCTCATCGCTAGTTTATTGCTGACATCTTTTAACTCAGAGAGCAACGGTGATCTTCGCACTAAGTGGTAACTGAAATCTTAAATGGAGCCCTGTGACAGGCCCCAGAACTTGGGTGCCTGCTCTTTCAACTGCACTGACCAGGCTATGTGGCCCTCAATGGCATTCCTTGTACAGAAAAAGAAAAAGGTGACAAAGAGGCGTTTGCTGCTGCCCTGCTCAGTGCTGGACAATCCTATCAGAGCTGGCACCTCGGCAGGAACAAATACTCATCAGTAGGGCGGGCTCCTTCCTGTGCCTCTCTTTAAGGAAACTTAAAGGCAACAGATGAAGTAAACATGGCCACCTACTCTTTTCACAAGCAAAGGGGAAAGGGCAGAGCTCCCTGAGCCCCATTTCTCTGAGGTAGGAGGTGCATATGACCACCCTGTGTCCTCTGGGGCCTTACGGTTTGGCAGAAGACGACGTCACGGCGATACTGCAGGCTGAGGTATGAGGCGATGGTGGGGGCACTGTCCTGCATGAGCAGGAAGACCATGGCAGCCTTGGCCTTGTCGCTCATCATGGCCACACAGTCTGTGAGGGTGGTCAGCAGAGGGTAAAGGGCCTCGCTCCACTCACCTGCACATGAGTGAGGGACTTGTTAGCATTCAGAAGACAGGCCTCAAGAAGCAGACCCTGCAAAGCAGCACGCCACCTGCCCTAACCACTGTCCCATCCTTCCTCTCGTACCCCCAGCCCCTCTATGCCTCCTGACCCGCTTTCCCCACCACATGGCCTGGAAAAGCAGAACTGAGTCCTGCCCAGAGCCAGTGCTGCTCCATCCATCCTTCTGTCTGTCCTTCTACCTGAGCTGATGAGTAAGAAATCAGTTCTGCTCTGGCACTGTCCACATACAGCACATACAGCACTGACCCTACAGCTACTAGGAACTCTTCAATATGCCAAACTAGAAAGAAGTTCCTGCAGGTCACAGCAGGGCCAGAAACAGATCCCATGTGCAAGAGGACAACCTCCTTCCACAGCACGGTGGCTCCTGCAGTCCCTAAGGAAGGCCCACAGACGGGGTGTCTGTCACGGCCCTTACCGCAGCAAGGTACCAACTCTGCCCATCTCCTCTTACTCACTGCCCTCAATCCCCATGGCCCACTTGTTATCAACTATCTCCAGCTCAGATCTTTCAGAGATGGACAGAAACTTCAACCCTGAACCAAAATAACGCTTTAAAAAGAAAGCCCCAGAGGGGAAGAGCAAAGTGAGGGGCAGCTTTGGTTCTGCCTTTGTCTCCTTCCTTCCTGGAAGACATCAAAGAGAGAGACATGGCATGTCCAATAGCATCAGCACATCCCTATGTGGGAAGCATCACTCCAAACAGCTCAAGGCAGTGAACATCCTGAAGGACAGCATGCTGCGGAGCCCTCAGACCAGCGACTGCGCTACCAGAGAGCCTGTCTGACACAGTCTGAGGCTCCTCTGCCATTTGGCTAGCACTTGAACTCCCAAAATGTGTAGAGGAACTTGCCCACACTCAGCGGCTGGCCTCAGTACAGAGAACAGTCCATGGTTGGAAATGATCTAACTGGATATGCAGGCACACTATATGTGGACAAGTGTTATGTCTGTAATGGGAAAAAGAGCAGGCTTAAATTTAGAATCTAAGGCAGAAAGGTCTTAGCAAATATGACACAGTGACAAAGAACACTGGACTGAGAAGTGGAAAATCTGAGTTGCAGGCCTGGCTGCTGTGTGGTGGCAGACACAGGCAAGGCCACATGAAACCTTATTGGGAAAATCAGAGAGAATACCACATAGAAGCCCAGACCACACTTTCCCTCTGAACTCCTCAGGCACCAGTGTCCTGCTTCTTTGAAGATTCCGAGAACAGATTCTGCCAGAAGTGGCCATTGAAAACCAGGGGGTAGCACGTTGTTGGGGAAAGGAAAAGTCAGTGAGTCTGCTTCACAGCTGGGTATGGCAATGCATGCCTGTAACCCCAGGGCCTGGGGAGATTAGGCAGGAGGATAACAAGCTCAAGGCTAGCCTGAGCTACATACTAATATCCAACCTCAAACAATAAAAGCAACCTAGCACCCCTGTCCTCCAAATACTGCTCTTCAGTAAGCACTGGAGTGCTCAGGTCAAATGCGGCCATCTTTGCTTTTCTAATCATCACATTTATACAATAATCATGGTTATTTTAACTAAAAATAAGCAGCATAGACAAGTTGTTTTGTTCAACCAAGTCAAGCCTCCTCATACAACTTTTTAACTTTAGCTACTCTTTTTCAAAAATGAAATTCATATAATGATGAATTATTTGCTAAACTAGAAAAAGAAGAGTCTAGAAGAAATGGCTAAAAGGTACTCAGTACTTGTCTTGGAAAACGGATGGTTTGAACCTGCAAGAGGGTGATCCGGCATCCTCCCAGGTAGCCTCAGGCAAGGTTGGATGGCCAGAGTTCATTGCCAGCATTTCTCACACCTCCCATCTGACCCACAGAGAGGACGTGGGCTTGGAGGCTGAGAGCCATCCCAAGACAAACAGAAGGACATCTGTGTGCATCTGCCTGACTCTCAGAACCATTATCTTTAGCAGTCAGCCTGTTTCTGCTGAGGAGACAGCAGGAGATAGGGGGTACTACATGTTTGATGTATGAGCAGAAACACAAGTTAAGACAATTCCAAACCCAACTGATTTCAGTGGCAGCACATGGCATCGACCCGGAGCTGGCTGGGAGGTTGGAGTTGGTGAAGAGTTTTCAATGTGCTGCCTCAAAAGGAAAGACGGCAGTGACTATGACTTTTATATCATTTTATTGTTGTTGAATCAGGTCAGCTGAGCAATGCCCCACATGCTGCAGTTGTCCCACTTCTGGGGTACACTCCTCAGCTACCTGCTGCCTGAGCTCATGGCCCACCCCACCTCAGCAGCTTCAAGTGCTCTTTCTGTCTACAGGCTGCTTTTTGTAAAAAATTAACCCATTAGTATGAACAAGGAATGAGAGACAGCATACATGTGTCTGTATGTTTGTGTAGTATATGCATCATCTATGTGCTCACACGTAGGTGTGAGCATCCATCCACATGTGTGCAGGTAGGGACCAGAAGTTGACGTCCAGCATCCTCTCTATCATCCCCTCCTTACTCTCTCCTTGTGCCTGATGCACGCTAACTGCCCGACCTCCTGGCCAGCCAGCGAGCTCTGGGGTCAGCCTGTCTCTATCTTCCTCCCCAGTGTCAAGCTCACAGGCATGCTGTGCCACTCCTGGCTTTTGACTTGGGTACAGGGGATCTGAAGTCAGATCCTCACGAGTCCACAGCAAGCACTTTACTCCCATCAAAGAATCGATGTCTCCAGCCTCTGGACTGTGTGTGTTTACTACAGATTAAATATGCAGTACAGGACTCCTGGCAAGGAACAATTTCTAATGTCAATTGTGGAAAAGCTGCCAGTGCTTCCCAACCGGAAGAAGGGTTCTATAAACCAGGCATCTTTTGAGTGCTGACAGAAACCAGAGAGGAGAAGAAGCCTGAACGCCCACCACAGGCTCACAGGCCACCTTCTGTGGCTCTCACTGCTGGCCGTGGCCCCAGACTGCCACTGAGGCTCTGTGAAAGCCACTATCTGAAGGTTCTGGCTGAGTCAGAGTCAGGCGAGTGAGGAGCAGGGTTGGCTGTGCACCCACTAAGGCTCAGTGATCCTGCGGCTCCTCCATGACACCTAAGACCTACTCAGTCCACTACACTGATGCTTGGAGAATGAGGACTATGGAGCAAACGGGGAGGAATGATGAGCCTGGTTAGACACTGGCTCAGTGCACACCATGCATGGACTCATGGCACTGTGCCAGCAGGCAGAAACGGCTCCGTAAGTCCCGCGCCCATCACTTGCTGTACTCTAGATGTTACACAGGTGTGCTTTTCCATCTTATACATACTCAGAAAGATGTAATCATTGGTATGATCATGTAGTTGATTTTTTTAGAGTAAAAATCTGTTTTGGGAGAAAGGCACATGCACAGTGTGAGAAAACCACAAGCTGTATACAGGAAGCTCGTCAGGAACTAGATCAGGGCTTGGTGCGCCCTACAGTAGTCTTTATAGACCAGGAGAGCCCACAGCGTCTCTGCAGCACTAACTGAAAACAGGTGACAGACAATATGCTATGATGCAGGCTGTGGCCAGGATTTAGCTCGAGAATGATGTTCACAAACTCCTGAGGTAGAATCAGAAAAATGATTCCCTCAGGAATTCTTAGGTTCTCCAGGAAAATGTAGCGGAAAGATTTCATTTTTAATAATAATCCCAACTAAGGCCCAGATCAATGTCTGATAAGAGTTCAAAAGCTGTGTTCGCATGCGGAAGCTGACAGGAAGCTGCACCACCACCACATTCCCAGTGGATACAAATCAACCAGTTGTGTCTCCGAGAGCTCCGTGCAGGAGTCCAGGTGAGTATACAAGGAATATCTACAAACATGTAGCTTTCTAAATCAGATCACCCACCACAGGAAGCCCAGTGTACTCAGAAGTAAACCAAGTGAAAAGGTTTCAGGGCGCAGAGGAAAAAGAGCGTGTCATTCCCCAGTCCCACCTCAAAACAAAGTACTGAAACATTCTCCTAACACAAACCAACAAGGGACACAAACCAACCTTTGATAACTGAGCTACAAGCACTACCTGAGCATTTCAAAGGCAGCAGCAGAGCCTTGAACGCAGAGCACGTACCTGGACTGGACTCTTCAGGAGGGGGGCTGCAATCTGCACAGAAATGGAGGGCAACAGGGATGATTAAGGAGCAGCACACAGTTCAAACACGAGCAGCTCAGTCTCAGAGCCACCGCATCAGCAGCTTGTAGCAAGGTGGTTCAGCACATGGAGCAGAGGCCCGAGGCTCAGACCTCTTACCCAGTCCTCCAGGGGCATTCCTGCTGCTGGGGGCAACTGAGCCCTCTCAGTGGTGAACAACAGTTATTCACCAGAGTCAATATCCATGTTGCTAACACTTCAACATAAAATGTTCAAGATGAGTGAGCCGAAACACACAATGTCACAGATGCCACGCTGACAGCACATACAATGCCAGATGCCACACTGATGGTGATGTAGAGATGGAGCCCCATGCCAGCTTACAACATCAATGAGAGAAACTGACCAACCAAGCATGCATGTCAACTGTGGAGCCACTGCCCTGACTGACTGAGGAACCCAGAGCTCAAGATCTACTGCTGTCTGAACTGGTAAGGCCCAATGATAAAAATCAATACACCGAAAGAACCTTCAAAAATGCAACTAAATGTAAAACTTGTATGATTTGAAAGATGGCTCCAAATAGGAATCTCCTCTAGCCAGACTGCCCCTCTCAGCAGGCTGTCCCTCCGAGCAGGCTGTCCATCCAGGCAGGCTGTCCCTCTAAGCAGGCTGTCTCTCCAGCCAGGCTGTCCCTCTAAGCAGGCTGTCCCTCTAGGCAGGCTGTCCCTCTAAGCAGGCTGTCCCCCTAAGCAGGGTGTCCTCCAGCCAGGCTGTCCCTCTAAGCAGGCTGTCCCTTTAAGCAGGCTGTCCCTCTAAGCAGGCTGTCCCTCCAGGCAGGCTGTCCCTCTAAGCAGGCTGTCCCTCCAGGCAGGCCGTCCCTCCAGGCAGGCTGTCCCTCTAAGCAGGCTGTCTCTCCAGCCAGGCTGTCCCTCTAAGCAGGCTGTCTCTCCAGGCAGGCTGTCCCTCTAAGCAGGCTGTCCCTCCAGGCAGGCCGTCCCTCTAAGCAGGGTGTCCTCCAGCCAGGCTGTCCCTCCAGTCAGGCTGTCAAGATCTTCAAAGAGTATCCATTTTGATTCTAGTTTGCTTTTGCTGAGTCTTACTGGGATGTGCTCAGTTCAATTTCACATTTCCCTTTAAAATGCTAAAATTCCTAGTTAAACGGAATCTGAGAAAAGACATCTTGAAAAGGCATCAGAGGAATAGATTTGTATCTCCTTGTGTGTGAACTTCAGTTCAGAGGCTGTCTGCAGGAAACTGAAATGAGGTGGCTTTAGACTCCCAAGGGTGGACAGAGAGAGTTCAGGAGGCTATAGGGAGGGGTGAGTCGGGTCCTTTCTCTGCCATGTTGAGACATGACTCGTAAAGTTGACAGGAAGGAAAGGAAACATAAAGTCTTTGGAAGCTGAAGAGCCCGACCGCGGTGGGCGGAGCTCAGACCCTCAGACCGCTGGCGGACAGGAGCCTAGAGGTGTCAAACAGTGTAGTCAGCACTTCTTAAGCCTCTATCTGGCTAATGAGAATTATCCCAAGCCTGGAAAAACTACATGCTTTTATTATGTTTGTTTTTGCCTCTCTGTAACCTCTGCTTCAGGACTCTGGACTATGAATGAGGAGGAAAGTTTCGGGGCCTTGTGAGTTACTGTGGTGATCTCAAACAGCAGGGTGGGATCATTCCTGTGAGAGTTTACTCAGTTTGGTATCTTTCCAAGCCAAGGGGAGAAATGAGGTTCCTCTGGCAATCTCAGATCAGTGGCTCCCTAGCTGGTCTTAAGTCATGGAGTCCTTTGAGATTTGATGACCATTGTGAACTTTCTCCCCATTCACTTACAAATTTCAGCATGTAGTCTCAGGGGTACGTGAGGCTTGGGGTGTATCTATAGATCCCATCTTAACAATTCAGTAGGTGATCTTAGGGCTACATGAGCATGGTGTTGTACATAGATCTTGGGTTCAATTCAGCAATTGAGAAAATAGTCCCACCAGGTTAACCTGTCAGCAAGCCTGTAGTGCATTTTCTTAATTAGTGATTGATGTGGGAGGGCCCAGACCATTGTGGTTGGTGCCACCCCAAAGCAGGTGGTCCTGAGCAGGTATATATGAAAGCAGGCTGAGCTAGCCAGTAAGGAGTGTTCCTCCGTGGCCTTGTATCGGTTTCTGCCTCCAGGTTCTTGTCTTCAGTTCCCACCATGACTTTTCTGGCTGATGGGCTGTGTACTGAAATAACCCTATCCTCCTCAGATTCCTTTTGGTCATGGCGTTTTGTCACCACCATAGAAACCTTAACTGGGATAAGCACCCTCTTTATCTCATAACATACTAGCTCCTAAGTTTTAAAATACCTAACCATTTTCCTCTGTATCTACAGAAAATACTTGAAGTTACAAAAAACATCATATATATGTCTTCTTCTGTCCTAAGTAGCCCCATTCATTCGTGGTAGGTGAGTGATCTACCACCTAACTACATCCCTAGACCTACAACAAGTTCTATTAAAAAGAAGTAAGTAATGAACTTTGAGAAAAAAAATTAAACAACAGGAAGATGAGAACAAAGCAAACACAAACTAGTTCCACGAGTCTGTCACGGGCTTGGGAAGGTGGCAGTTGTAACCCTGCTCCTCGAGATGAGAAGTAGGTGACATGGACATTGCAGACAGATGAGAGGCAAAAGACAGGTCGCACGTGAGATTTCTCTGGGGACTGATGAAGTCACATGACTGCACTCGAAGACACATGACTGCGCTCCATGATTGATATCTGAGACTCCCTCATCACACAAAGCCCAGCCTGCACACTTTGGCTGGACTTAGCTTCACGCTCCCCATGGAGATGAGAGGGAGGCAGGAGCTGGGTGCTGAGCCAGGGCTCAGACAACTTGACCCAAGTGTTCTCTGGCTCTTATAGGAAAGGGAGAGAGGCACCATAGAGGAGGGCCAGGCAGCCACTTGTCTTAGACACACTGGTCCTCAGCACTCGGGCTGTTCTGAGGCCCATGTTCACCATGCCCTGTGTCCTTTCTGAAGGGTGCTGCTGCGTGGTGTTGCTCTGTACCCCCCCCCCCAAGACTGGTGTCAAACCAGTCAATTTAGCTTATGTGCCATGCTTCTGCTGGGCAAGAGTGTCCCAGCCAATGAGAGCCTGTGGGGCTGAAGCACCCTCATCCAGCAGAGTTCCTACAGAGCTTGCTTTTTGAAAACCAGTCTCTGCCCATCCCAACACAATGAAAATAACACCACAGAGGCATCTGCATCAACCCCCTCTCCCCCCACCCCACTAGCTTCTCAGGTCAGCTTACAAACCTGAGAAGACTTCCCACCATGGCACTGTAGCCCAGGAAGGCACCATCTGCCTGCCCATGGTGGCAATGCAGATTCAGTCAGCTCCAGTAACATGGGAAGACAGGAGCCCCACCCTGCCTATGTGCTATATGTGCGTGGACCCCCAGCCCTGCGCTGCCTGCCAGCCCTCCCTGCAGTCTGCACTGGAGAGGCACACATGGAGTCAGAGACACAGACACACAGAGGTCAGGCGGCACGAGTTGAGGCTGCGCGGGAAGCGTGGATGGATGCATACGCACGTGTGCTTGAATGAGGATGGTATGCAGCAGTGGGCATGGAGGAGGGGCATGTCGAGGAGGGGGCGTCACAGAAGGGGTCCTCCGGTCTGATCCAGTAGGCCTGGCTGTCCCGGTTACCTTTCTTGCTGGAACAGGTGCTTGAAGAAGGGAAGGGGTCCTCACAGCCCTCCCCATGCAGACGCTCCTTCTGTAGCAGCTTGTCCACCCGCTGGATGATGCACTCTAGGCTCTTGTCCACATTCAGCCACACTTTCTCCTTCAAACCAACAAGACTGTCTGGGTCAGCTTGTGCAACAGAAGGCCAACAACAGAACACAGCCTGCACTCCCTTAATGATGCCCAAGTGATCATTCAAGTCAGATTTGCTTTTCTAAAGCAACTTGCAGCCTTGTGGTCACGGACTAAAAGCCTGGCAGACATCCTCTGCCAACTCAGGAAGACAGATGGCCTTCCAGACAGGCCTCACCTGAAGCCACAAGACACTAAGAGCTCAGCCCTGCCTCCTCCACTACGGGCTACCTACAGCCATCACAAAGACCAAGGCCGAGGTTTCCTTCTGATGGACAGTAATGGAAACAGCTGGATAGGGGTAGGGCCTGAAGGAAGAGAGGGCAGGCTGGGAGGAGCTGCAGAAACCCACACAGATCACAGGCTGCCAGGGCTGGCGGAGCACTCTGCTGTCAATTAATAATTCAGTGCCTCCCAGGACACCTCTGAGTTGAGCGGTAGCCCCAACAAACAACAACAGGTTGTAGGATGTGACCCTTTCTAAAGAGACAAGGATCCAGCTCTGGGCCCACACTGGAACCATGATGTAACATGATGTCAGGGGAGGGGCAGCCTGGGTACCTGAGCCTCTGCATTCAAACAACAGAGTCCTAAAGGGTGAAGGACGAGCAGGGGGCTGAGTAAGGGGAGAGGCCTGTCTCCCAGCAAAATCACGTACAGTTTATACATATTATGGTCTGAAAACAGTCAACCTGCCAACATCATGTGACCCAGAGCCACTGGGAAGTAGACCTGGAGCTTGCTATCTAGGGAGCTGACACTCTGTGAGGGAAGTTCTATAGTTCAGCAGCAGGACCCCAGGCAAGGGCAGCAGACTCACCCACTCTTCCTCATGCCAGTCCACCTGCAGGGAAGCCCGGCTGCTCCTCCCTGCCCACCTGGCCATGAGGGTGTCCTGGTCATTCCGAAGCATCACCTGCTCCTCCTCAGTTGAGGTAGGGGAGGCCTTGGAAGCGATGTAGTCGGGCCGCGCTGCGTTCAGCCCATGGATGGAGTTGGCCAGCAGCTTACAGTCACAGACAGTCACCAACTGCCGAGTCTGCAGGTTCACACAAACCAGGTTGCTAAGCGTGCTCTCTTACAGAAGGAGAGAGGCAAAGGCTAAGATCCCCCTACCCATCCTGTTCCATGTAGCCTGCTAGGAGAGCATTCTTAAGGGTGTCTAAATACAAAGGCAACATGGAATAATCTCAGCAAGAACTTTCCTGCAAGACTAGAGGACATGGGGTCTGCTTGAGACCTGCTTATCTCAGAAGGGGTCAAGGAGGATTTAGAAGGGGCTGGAGAATCCTAGCTGACATTTTCTGGCTCTGCTTGCCTTTGACCCTACATCACTGAAGAAAATGGCTTGCTTCCAGCCTTGACAGCATGGCGCATTTGGCTCAACTGTTAGAGTATCCCTTACACAGCAGCTCTGAAGGACGGGCCCCTGGCCTCACAGCTCTCTCGCCTTGGAGACTGCAGCAGGAGCTCTGCTGTTCCTGGCTTCACTGCCGACAACTAGCGCTTCCTTTCCCAGTGGCCCTGGTCTGTAGGGACTCATGTGAAGGATGTAACACATTCTGAGCAGGAACAGTAGCACTCAGCAGCAAGACAGGTGTGGGTGGAGAGGTGTGGTGCAAATGTGTCTGAAGGGAAAGAGCGCTGCGCATCAAAGGCAGCGCAGCACTCTCTCAGGTTGCAGACATGTTCATTTCATTTTTAAGTCAGGATTGAGTTATGGTTAAACAGAACTTTTAAAAATAATTATATATAAACCAATAAGGTTATATTGCTCATTTCTTATGACTGAATAATTGCTCTATAGGTGCTGAGTAAGATGTCACTAAGGAAGCTGTAGTCTATGTGAGTCCTAGGAAAATGAACTCAAATTTACTTGCTGGAAGACATATCAACTTGTTGGCCTTGAAGCTACAATCAGGGCTTCTACCACAGGCAAGTCACAGACCTGTAACCTTGTGGATTTAAAAGAAAAGTCTTCAAGGGCACCACAATGCCACTCTCCATATGGCTCTGGGCACTTCTGGGTTGTTCTGGGTGTTCTAGTAGCTTCTAGAAACCCAAGAGACCTCTCCACCCCACGTGCAGCTGGGCAGCCTCTCCTACCTTGTCTGCCAAGATGGCAAGAGTCCTCTCAAGGCCAGTGGCAGACCTGTCCTTTGCAGCCCTTGAAAGTCGCTCTGCGTAGTAGCTGACTTGGGTTTTCAGGGTGTTGATCTGGGCAATGATCTCCTTGGCTCGGATGATGTCCTGTGGTATGTAGATTACGGACTGGCAGCTAGAAGATGTACTAAAAGGAACAACAGGTCCTAAGGGGCTCTCCAAAGCATCCAATCCACCCACAACTATCCCTAAAATAGAGGTGTTTACTTGTGAAGTTTAGTCACTGATGGGCAAAGGTCAATCTTAGAAGATCCTTTTTTATCTAAAGAGAAGTATAAAATGTATATAAGACTAAGACTTTTATGTGTACTTGTATCTGTACGTGTCTTTATATTTACTACATACATGTATGGAATATCATTATAAAAATTACCCAATGCTGGGGATCTTACCTAGGAACTTCATCCAGTAGCTTATAATCAGTTCTTCAGATCTGGGGTCTGCTTACACCAGAAGGGATCAATTACCAAAGTCTAATAGACATTCATATATATGTGTGTGTGTGTGTGTGTGTGTGTGTGTGTGTGTATTAAAAAACCTAAAGTTTGCTTCTCCATTCGGCCAACAGGGCCTTCAGACTTCCCGTGAGCAGCCTCACATCGTCCTCACACGTATTAACCAGAGCAAGTTTCCTAAAGTGGGTTCCTTTCTCTCTCCTGTTTCAGGACTTCCTTATGCTGACAACACTGCATTAGAGAAAGCTGAGGCTGGGTCAGCCAGAGGCAGGCCCAACAACTCAACACCTCTGAAACTATAGTCCCTCCTCCTTCCCACCTCCTCACCACTGCGCAGCACTGTGGATGTGTCTGGGAACCAGATGTCAAAGGGCCAGGCCAGCTGCTGCCCAGGTAATCAGGAACCTGTGAGGGGCCAACTCCATATGGCTTCACAGGTGGGCCAGCACGTGTGGCCAGCTGAGGCAGCAATGATAAGCTTATGTCTCTTAGCTCAGGTCCCAATCAATTGAACATTATAAAGTTGGTTTTGAGACCATCTGAGGATGCTTGAGAAAATAAGGAGACATAAAAGTCACCAATGCAGAGGTGTTGATTCTGAGATGTGAGGATAAGGAAGGGAATGCCCTCCCTTCTGAAATGAAGGGCTGGCCTTGAGTCCAGGGAGGAGGGGCACCGTGGAGACCTGAAGGTGACTCTCATCACACCCTACCCCACTTGCTGGAGATGAGAGTCACCTGAGACCTTTCCAGGGAGGCCCAGAAGCAAGTCAGGAAGAAAATACCACTACCCTTTCTCTTTCTGGACTACAGGGCAAACATGCAAACACCACAAACCAAACTGCCCCAGAGAGAAGCACCACCACCACAAGCCCACACACCACAGCGGACATGATGGATCTGCAGAAGCCCATGCAGCAGATGGCGACCAAGCCTGGGCAACACAAGCATCATTCCATAGCGCCGCCTGCAGGAGCTACTTTCCAATCTGCAAGCTCTCTCCCAAATGAATAGCTGTCACTTGGGACAATCAGGTCTTGGAAATACATTCCAAAGAAGAATTAAAAAGCAGAATCTGTTCTTTCTGGTCCTCAGCCTTGAGAGTCTACATGAACTATGTGCTGTGTGTAGGTCTACTGTTGCCTATGCACATGGTTGTGCACACTGTTACAGCAACATCCATAGGACTGACACATGGACGTACACATTGGCAAGGTCAAAGAACTGCCCTTGGGGAGATCAGGAATACATATATGCATGTACTTAACTCCAAAATCAGGAACCACACAAAGGTAATGGGATGGGTGCAGAGGTCATGCTGCCTTGCGGTACACAGGTCTCTGTGGGAGGGACCTCTTTGCTCTACTTGTTGTCTGGGCTCCCAGCTCTTCCTGAAACAGCTCAGGAGGCAACAGCCCATGTGTGATGCTTGGGCTTCATATTAGACTCACATCCAAAGTCTGCTGAGCCAGCCCTCCTCACAGTGGAGGCCATGGGCTAAGCACAGAGCCACGTGAGCATCTGAGTGCCTAACGTGCACGTGCTCTGGATACAGAGAGTAGACTGCTGGCTGACAGGCCCACCACCCCTAGGGTAGGATCAAATCTTTGAGATTTGAGTGCCCCCTTCTCCTAGGCTGGAAGGTTCACAGCTGTCTTAGGAGCTTTGTATCCTGGGAGAAGAGAGTGGAATCACTGGAGTAACCAAGCCCTTCCTGAGATATGGAAGATCTAGAGTCTTCAGTTAAGATGGACCCTTCAGAACTTTCCAGATAAGGTTCACATGAAGCCCTGGGTTGGAATTTACCAAGAGGCAATGGGGCCTTGGCTCTCCATGCTCCACTTGCTGCTCATCCATCTTTCAGACCCTTAGGGATCTGACTCATTCTGCTATGGGAAAGACTGAGCCTCCCTTCCGACGGCCTGAGGAGGGAAAGGAGATAATATTCTGAGGGGATGCATCTAAAACACACCTGTAAAGGAGGAAGGGGCAGCAGATGGCTGTCTTCCCTCCCTTGGGACTCCAGGGAAGGGACCTCTCAAGGGAAAGCTGGTGGGGCTTCTTCTTGGGTGTCTTTGTGGGTACTCAGACTTCCTGCCATTGTGTTTCCAGCAGAGCCCTAGCACGTCAATGAGGGTCTAGCCCCAGTCCTAAAACCTCATCAGTCACTAGATCAAGATAGCAGCATTTCCCATAGGGTCGCGGGGCCTGCTCCTGGGGAGTTGCTGGTTTCCCAGTCTGGGACTAATGAGGAGATCCTAGGCAGACATGGTAGCTTCTGGCTCCCATGTAATTCTCTGGAGGAAATGGCCTCTCAGCTCCTGCTCTGCTACCCAATGGGAAAAACTGACCTTAACATCACCATCATTAAAATCAGCACAAATTATAACTATTACAAAAATGTAAACTGGCTCCATCAGAAGAGGGAAAGTGAAACCCAAAGGCTTCATGCTTCTTGTAAAAGAAGAGCGAACACAGATCTGTAATCCTGGCTAAGGACTGAGGCAGGAGGATTACAGAGAAAAGCCTTGGCTGCAGGATAAGTTCAAGGCCAGCTTGGCAATACTTAGCTAGCCCTGTCTCAAAAGGAAAAGGTTAAACTGGCTGAGATGGAGCACAGGGATAAAGCTTTGCCTACCACGTGTTGAAAACTAAAAAGGTCTTGGATGAACAAGGAAGCTCACTGTATAAAGGCGTGTGCACTAAATGTACCAGGGGGCTGATGTGATACCCTGGCACACAGGGCCCTCAACGGGCTCTTCTGCATCCTTTGAGGCAAACTGGGCCCTGTCTCCACTGAGTGCAAGAAGAAACTGCTGTGCTGGGCTGGAAAGGAGGCTGCAGACTGCAGACCTGCTATTCATTATCAAAGAGCATTGCAGCTGGAAGGAAGAGCCCTGCTGACTGGGAGCCACGCAGCAGACGGGATGGAGCCACCCCAGATGAAAGACAGCACAGGCTTTCTCTACACAAGAGCAAGAATCAACGTACACTCTCTCCACAGACAGAAAACTCACCAACACTCCTCAAAACTGCTAAAGAAAAAAAAAAACCAAACGAAGCATTAACAATTGTTAGCAAATACCACAGGCAAAGCACAATTTAAAGACTGTTTTTTTCCCTCTAAATTCTTGGATGTAATTTGTTGAGGCCAGCACTACAGGGATAAGCAAAGTTATGAGTCTAAAATGCTTATTCCCTGGAGTGAGTCTGCGGCCTGTGCTCAAGCCCCAGGGACACCCCACTGGGAAACAAAACATGTCTGGATGTGAAGGAAAGCTCAGAGAGCACAAACTGCTAGAAAGATGGGCTTGTGACATTACTGCTACATTAATAAAATCTGTGATAATACCTGAAAGACCAAAGAGGCACTGGGGAAACCAGCTCTGAAGCTAAAGTGTAAAGTTGACTGGTATCAAAGCTGCATCTGTTCAGGGACAAGGAACAGTCAGCTGGCCTTCTGACTGGTCACCTAGAACCAATGGACTTTCTCTGTCAGGGAGCCATGTCACCTCACACACTCACTCTTTCCACACACACTAATTGTGATGGAAGATTTACTCTTTTTCCTCTTCCCTAGGATGCTACGAATGCCAACAGTGAGGAAAGCCTGAGCACCTGGCTTGTCTGCTCTGTAAGAAGGAATCAGGCTGCCTGACAGACTCACTAAGATGCTGAAATGGCTTTGCTGAGCCCAGTCTTTCCCTGCTTCTCCTCCCATATCCAGGCTAGGTACCACACACTGGAAGGGCAAGCTCTCTGAGAATGTCCTTTCTTGCTTCCTGCTCTGTCCCTGGCACCGCTGACATCAGTGACACTCTGATGTGCCCTCCTGACTCTACAGGCTCCTCGTGGGCCACTGGTCTAACTATCCAGCATCCTGACCCAGTGGTACAGTACCCTCACTCTGGCCACAGCAGCAGAACCGGACTATGACCAATCAACACCCACTTGTACTAGGACACTCCTCTACCTGCTTCTACCTGCCACCATGTGGGAGTCTCTGGGACTCACTGGACCTTTACTTCCTATCTCTGAAGCATTCCACTCTCAGATCAAGAGCACATCTTGCTGAGCCTCCTGGGAACACTGGGACTTATCCCCTCGCCCTTGACAGCCCCTGTGCTAACCCACCTGCTGCCTTGGCCCTTCTGGGATCAGCGAGCTGCTCTGTTCTCTCTCCCTCACCTTATACACATGCCTGCTCCACAGAGGTGTAATCAGACTCCGAGCACAGTCTCCCTTCCAGTGCTTCTCCACTGCACACTCTGCCCAAGGACCTCACAAGGCTGTCACCCTGCTCATTTTTACATTCACACCCTCTGATCACATTTATATTTTGCCAGGTGACATTGTGGATGATAGATATCCAAGGAATGCTTCAACTGGGAGGCCTTTCCCCACCCTGCCTCTCTGGCAGCTTCTTGCTCAGGACAGAATTGTACAACCCTCTAGATCCTTTCAGTAGTGGCAACACTTGCCACTGCTGTCCTTTAGGAAAGGACACAGAGTGCCGGGGGCTTTAGGAACTGTAGAAATGATCCCTGAAAGTACAGCCTTGTCAGAGACCTTGCAAGTCTGGAGCTCCACCAACTGACCAGAGACTTCAGAGGAAGCTGAGCTAGCAGGCACTGCACATGGGCGGCTGCATGAAGCAGCTCCCAGAGGTGGCTCTCTGTATGCAGTTCCCTGGTAAGACTGGACTAATGGCTAGGTGCCTCACCACCCCCTTCCCTCAGCCACACGCACACAGAGCAGCACAGGGTCCCTGAGGCAGCTCCTCCAGCCACGCAGAAGCAGATCAGATGGCTGGATGCTTTTGCAGTTCCATTTCGATTCTCGTTTTAACTCACAAACGCCAGACACAGCTGTACACAGACCACAGACACATCCTTCACTTACTGCTTCTTGGCCTCTTCAAACTTGTGCAGTTTTTTTCGAAGACCTCCTGACTTAAAACCTTGGCAGTGTGCTGCTGGAGCTCCAATAGTGACGACATCGTAGTTCTGATCTGAGTGACAGAAACCATTCCTCCATTACTCTGGGGTCAGGCCGACAGATAAGCCAGCTACGGCAGCATGGATAGCACTGTGGGACCCGTATGTAAACAGCCTCTGGCTCCCTGATCCTACATTCAGAGGCCGAAAGAAGGTTTGCTGAACCCAGCACTAATTAGTAAGAAAGCCGAAAGGTAGAGCCGCTGCCTGGGCTGCTAAATGCCCGCTTCCTCCCCTTTTGGGAAAGGGTCACTGATCAGCAACTTCCTGCCATAAAAACAAAAGGAAGCTGAAGAGATCTAAGGAAGGGGTTTGGACTTTGTAACTGAAAAATTTCAAAGGTCATTGGGGGTTGGTTGGAGGAGGGAGGGGAGGAGGGAGGGAGAAAGGAAGGAGGGAGACAGAGACTCTTGCTGCCCAGCATATAGGAAAAATGGGCCGGATATAGGGCAACTCAAAGACCAAGCATACAGAAAGAAAGAATCAGATCACAGCCCAACAACGGGGTGAGAAAAGCAAGTACCTGAGCCTCCGTCATCTTGAACTCGCATCCGTTGTATATGTAGGTTTGTGGGAACAAATTCTAACTTTTTGTCTGCTTTCAAACTGCTTGCTTTAAAGGAAGGACCTAAAAAATAAAACAAGAAAGCAGACCGATCAACATGCACCAATGCACCAGTAGGAAAGCACCCAGAGGTGTGGCTGCAGGAAGCAGGCCTATCTCAACAGAGACCTGGAAGATTCTGAGTGCCATTCAGGACAGTAGGTTAGAGAAAAGCTTGCAGCCAGGGAACTGACTCTGAATGCTCTCTGGTGAGTAAAGCCAGAGATGATCAGCTTTTAGAAGGCTAGTGTAGTGGTGAGGCCACTCCTCCTGTAACTCAGCTAAAAAAGACATGCTACACAGATGTGATTTTAGGTGGTGTGGTACCACTGCCACAGAAAGCCAGTGGGCCATGTCAGAGATTGCCTGCCAGCTCTACAGATAGCCACCACTACAGAAAGCAGTGGACCACATCAGAGATTGCCTGCCAGTTCCACAGACTGCTATCATCTCAGAGCCTCGAAACTGGCCTTCCTGGAACAGCACCTCTCAGTCTGAAAAGAAGAGAAGGTCTGCATGTCAACTTGGGTCAGCCTCCATGGCACTGCCTGTCCTTTCCAATCCATTTCAGTGAGTTCCTTCACACATGCTTGGGCCTAGAGAGGTCGGACAATATAACCAGCAGCCACAACTTCATTTCTAAATCAGAATCCAGAGCTCAATGAGGTGAAAGTGACAACAGGTGAGTGACCAGAAAGAAAGGAGGCACCAGTGGCTTTCAGGCAGACAGCCACTGTGTTCTGCCTATAGGAGTCTGGGAGCCACACTGTGACTCTCCAACCTGCAGTGTACCTGTCTTGGCCACTGTAAGAAATATAGCCAAGGCCTGTGTTTAGCTGAGAGTCTCAGAATAGCTGGATACTCTGACATTTGAAAAGCTCTATCCTGGAAAACTCAGGTTTGCATGGGTTCCACCGTTTCTCAGGAGCATTTATCCGGCATGGGCTGGTGCCTCAACCCCTCAGGCAAATCCTGTCATCTTTCTAAGCAATGCACTTGGACTTGCTCAAGCTTGGACCAATCCCACATACCAGTATCTTGCTAAGTTTACGAACAAGTTCTTATACTGTCTGTGAAAATCACAGTAAGGGTTCATGATTCCCCACAAACTGACAAAGCAGTATGCAGAAGGAAAGAAACCAAAGGTAAAGACTACTTTAAAAGAAAAGAGTAGGGCTGGAGACATGCTCAGCGGTTAAGAACACTAGTTGTTCTTCCAGAGGTCCTAAGTTCAATCCCCAGCATCTAAGTAGTAACTCAGAACCATCCATAATGGAATCTAATGCCCTCTTCTGCCGTGCAGACATTCAGAAAGACAGAGCACCCATATACATAAATAAAGCAAAAAAGAAAAACAAAACAAACAAAAAACAAAAAGAAAGGAGGGCAAGAGGGAAGGGAAGGAAGAAATGTAATTATAATCCCAAAAGTAAATCTTTACAAAATAAATAAGTTATAAGAAAAAAACAGTACTTTCAAGGACTAAAACAATTAAAAAATTTTATCCCATTTGGAATAGAAAGAAAATGGGTTAAAAAGAAATTGCATAGTTTGAAAATCAAATATCTTCAAGAAGGGTGTTCTCCTAGCATGCACTAAGCCCTAGGCTTGACCCCCAACCTGGGAAAAAGGAAAAAGAGGAAAGAAGAAAAAATGTTGAGGTGTGTAAACCTCACTTTCTCATGAGTTTAAAAGAGTTAGTTGAACTCTGACAACTTATACATTTGTTAAAAATGACACTGAATACTAAAACTAGGAAACTGCTTTGCTTCAGGCAAACAGTCCATAACCTTTTGGTTTTCAGTGGTGTAAGGTGAAGATGAAGACCCCACACAGCCAAGGTAACCTGAGACTGCTACACTTCAACCTCACTTCACAGGGGTTGTTTTAGGAGAGAACACCAGAGAAAGACTTCTTGCAATTCACTGATTTATCATTTCAACTAATTTCTGAAAACCCCAGAGTTGAAAGAATTCACACCTACATAAGAATCTATTTTAAAACCCACTCAAGATAATCAGAGAGTCTGAGCATCCCAGGCCTTCAGTGCCTGGTTATGAGTGTGGGAGATGCAAGAACCTGGGAAGACAGGACCACACCCACCTTTGTACTGATGGAGGTCGGTCAGATTCTCCTGGTAAGTGAGGATGATAGTCTGATACTGGGTGACAATCTGGCGCCGGAGGCTCTCCCAGCAAGGGGACAGCTCCCCCAACTCTTCCAACTCACATACTCTGCAAACAGAACACACACATCAGGCTGCAGGGCTGGCTCACCTCCCTGCAGTTGGGACCAGGCCAGCAGTGTCACTGCTATCCCCACAAGATATGGGAGAGATCACTGAGCACACAGGAAGCATGAGGGGAAACTACAGGAGCCGAGGTAAACGCTGTGAATGTAGGGAGGAGCTCTGCCTGGTGACCTTGAAACCATCACTAAGGCACTGGTCAGTTCTCTGCAGGCTGATGCATTACTCCAGAACAGAAGTATGGACGGGAGATGCGAGAAACCACTCACCTTCCCACCTCACAGTCTCACACTCCTGCAAGAGCCCCATTTCCCATCCCATCTGAGCATCCTGTTGCCTACACTGGGTGTCATCCCTGCACGTACAGTTGTTGCCAACACCTCAGCTGGCTCTAAAGCACCCGCCCAACGAAGGGGCTCTTTGAAGCAGCATCGCACATGATGTTAATCACTAATGCGGAGTTAGGAAAAGCTGTGGAGGTCACTGTCTGAGACCATCAGTTCCTTACTGGGAACTGAGGAAATATGCCTCGGGGTGAAAGCTTTGATCTGTGGGAGGGGAGGACCCTGCAGGGGTCTCATCTCTGTGGTTCCAGACAGGATGGATGAGAAGGAAAAGAGAGAGAAAGAGGGAAGACGGGTTGATATTAGCTAAGCCTCTGGGGCTTCAAGTGCAACCTTGTGAAATTCTTGCCTGCCAAACTGTGAGACAGGAGCAAACTAAGGCTTGGGACAGCTGGGACCACGGGGCCAGCAAGGGGAGAGCCTGGGTCTGCACTCAGCCTGTGGAAGGCACATGCTCAGGGGTGGTGAGTGTCCATCCACTCGGCCTCACCTGGCCGCATCTTCTTCCAGCAGTAGCTTCACAAATTGCCGCGGCACGTGCAGGGAGAGGACACTCTCTGCCATCTGCTCCAGGATCCGTAGGTGGTTGCCATCGGTGGTTGGGAAGCGGTACATGCGGCAGATGGCACCACCAAACACTGAGGTGGGAATGCAATAAGACAGGCTGTGGGTAAAATGGCTGCAGGCCACCTGCACCGCTCCTCCTTAGGCCTCAGTGACTCTATGGCTCTGTTTTCCCAAGAGAACTAATAGGCAAGCAAAGGGCAACAAGATAAAGCCCACATAAAGCAAGGCCATCCAAGCAGTACCTGACACTCCTTGCTGTCAGAGGAGGGTAGTAACTCTGAACAGTAAGGAGCAGGGGCAGGAGCACTGTTCCTCACTAAAGCCAATGTCAAATAAGAGTGAAATGGAGCCCTTCCTCAAGGAATTTATGGCTCTGCATACTGCAGGAAATGCCATATTGATGAACAGCAGCAGATAGGTGCCAATCAAAGTGGGCGGGAGTAAAGGGTGGCCGGTCACCTGAGAAGAAGCTGCTTACCCGCTTTCAGTAAGCTGTCTTTTCTCAAAGAAGCATATTTGGATCGGATTCCCAAGGCCTCGGTCAAGCTCTCATCGACGGGCAGAACCATCTGATAAGAATTACAGAAAGGGTCAAGAACACTGGCTGTGGAGACTCCAGTGAGGCCTCAGATGCGGGCCTATGCATCACACACGCCCAGGCAGCTCAACTCGCCGGGCACAGATGCCCAGCACACACACTGATGTCTCCCCACACTGCACAGACACCCGCTTTCATCGAGTGTCTGTCTTCTGAGTCACTGTACCTTGGGAGTCAGGGTTGTGGTACACGGAATGAAACAGAAGGGCAGAGGCTGCCAAGAACACCCTCAGGGCAAGTGCTCTGAGCATACTTTGGGCAAAATGAGGGATCATTTTACAACGCGCTCCTCCAACAGCGCTGGTTCTCAAGTTAGAATTCTCATTTGGTGACTGACTATGTGAGTCATGAGGAGACAGGACACAGGGAGGGAGGGTCCAGATTAGGAGGGAGTAGGAAAGTGACTGAGAAAGTCAGTCACTGGCAGGATGTGATGGAAGGCACTGGTCTCCTTTACCTCTTTGCCCACTCTGGCCTACATACACTAGCAAAGTTACTCTGTTCTCAATCCTTTGTCACAGAAGTGGCCAGTGTGGCTCAAGGAGCAGAGACCAGTTCTAGGTCAGCAATGCTTTGTATGTCAGAGCAGGAGCCTTTCTGTTCTTCTTGGCATCACACCCATGAAAGTCCTGAGAGTCCCACAGAAGGCAATGTCAAGCAGCAGGGTCAGCCTTCACTGAGACAGACGTGCATGAAGACAATCAACACTCCTATGCCTCTGAGGGAAATGAAAAAGGCGCCCACTCACCCTTCCATTGACAGTGTCCAGAGACCGGGCCACAGGGGGCTGCTGGTCTGACTTCTCCTCCATCTGCCAGCCAATCACGGTTATGTTACCGACTCGATCACTCTCTGCAGACCTGCAACAAGCATCACGCCTTGCCAAGCACTGGATTGGCTCAGCTGCTTTTCTTTTTAAGGCAAAGCTCAGCCATCCTGGGTCACCAGGGTCCTGGGAGCAGCAAGGAAGGCAGCATCCTGACAGGCCTTCTGACACACTGAGAGGTCCATCTTACCTCCCCTAGACAGTCCCTGGGAGGATGGAGGGGCAAACCTTTAGTCCCTTTCAAAAGAATAAAGCCAACACCAACCTCAGTGTCAGGTGCAATCTGTGATGCCTGTCCTGGAGCAGATCTTTGACCACAAATGTTCCAGAGCCCAGTAAGTACATCTGGGGGAGACAGGGAGATCAGTCGAAGGACACTTGGCATCCCTCTCACCCACATACCACAGCCCAGGGAAGTCAGTGGTTCCTACAACACCTCAGACCCACCCTCACCTCATGAACCCATGACAACAGATGGAAGAGAATTCCCAGAGACAGGTGTGTCTCCACACAGGTTAATTCATAAGCAGGTAGTGAACTCAATCCTGCTTGGACTGTTACACAACTCTAAGTGAAGGGAGACTGTTCCGTGACTGTGAGTTACTTAACTGTTCCCTGAGATCTGTCTTTAACATCATACACAGACAGCTTGATCTGGGTCATCTGATTGATAAGGGAATCTTGAAAGAAGGCAATGCTGCTTAGAAAGATAGGGTTGTTGGTTCCCTACAACAGAAAACAAAAGTTGGATTTTATTTTAAGGTATTGTTGATAACTGTCCTAACATTTTCAGAATAAGAAAATTAACATTTTTACTGTTTGTTCAACACAGACGCTAATGGCAGCACCAGACAAGAACCAAAGAACTCTGCTCTCCAAAGAGGAAAATCTGCCCCGCAAGATCCTGACAGGACAAGCTGATCTGACAGAACAAGCAGGCCCCTGCAGAGGCTGTGCAGAGGATTCGCTCCTAGAGGCAGACATTTCTGAAACTGAAATGAGTGTGCGTTCAACATCCATGGCATTCTCTGAGTACTGTATTTTAGACCATTACTTAGTGGTGTTCCTTTTGGGTTCATGCAAAGGCAGACGAAAGAGGAAATGGATGGGCTCAGTAATAATCTCTAGAATCCTGTGTTTGGAGTAATTAAAGCTGACCTTTCACGAGCTATCCTCTTTTAGGACCGGGTCTAGTTTCTAGATCACAGGTGCCTACTTTCCGGCAACTCTGCCACATAGCTCCGCAGCTCTAGATCTAGTCTCTCAGTGCCTGCTGAGCAGTCCCTCCTAGAGGGTCTATAAACCTTCCCCCATCTTCCTTCCTCAGACCCTGGGAATCTGTTGAAACAGGCTAAAGGTCTGGGATTCAGCTTTGGTGCCCCCTTGTCTGTTGAGCAGGCACTGACCGGGAGACCACAAACCCTTCCAACAAAGTCTACCTCTGGCATCTCTTCCCACACACCCATTCTCCCCACTCCTTCCTTCTGCTAAAGTCATCCTGCATCCTCCTCCTGACACCTGTCAGGGGCAGGAGACCTCCTTGCAGAAGTCCTGCAAAGCTAGCTACTATGCTATATCACAAGCACCCTGTTTAGCCTACAAAATCAGTTTCTTGCACACACTAAAAAGATCTAGTTATTTCTTAAATTCCATGATGTTCTGCTATCACCTGGCACCACATACTATGTTCAGTCCTAGACTGGAAGCACAGACATTACCAGAAAGACATGCAGACCAGGCCCCTGCCTGGACTTGCAGTCAAGTCCTACCTGGGAACCTGCTTAAAGGGCTATTGCTCCTGTGTCCTCACCCTGTTACCCTAATGGCCCCTGTGCTTTCCAGTACATGAGCTGATCGGGTGTATTTCAGGCCCTCATCCTTGAGAAAGTTGAGGGCAAAGACTGTGTTCTTGTAGATTTCGTACCCACAAGGTACAAATCAATACAGCGCTTGGCCTGAGGCCAGTGCTCAACAAGTGCTTTTATCATAGGTAACCTCACTTAGAAGGGGCTAGCTTCTAAAATGGAAAAGTGGAATTAAAATTATGTATTAATGAGTTCATATATAAAAGCACAGAAATATAAAAATTAAAATGAAGTTCAAATTGGTTAATTATTCATATTACAAATAGAACCCTGTGGAATGCCATATCAGAAACTCCTATGATCTGCATTCTAACTCATTTAATGTGCTCATCTATCTAAAAAGATCTTGTAAACTTCCCCAGGTAAAGCTATGTAAATTATTTTTAAAAGCACACAATATAGAACACACAAAAAAATGCAAAAATAAAAGTTAATAAAGACTACAGACATGGCCCAGCCTAACAGTAAACACCTTCCAAGCACTGGGACGGACAGAATTCTCTAATCATAGCAGCTACTGGAATGATGAGGGAGAGCTAGGTCTTGTCTCTTACAAGTCAATCAATCTTATAGGCCCTTCCTTAACCTTATTATTAATAGTCCACCAAAACTCACCCCAGGACTGTGACAAAACAGATAAATGAACTGAAATGTAACCAAAGCCACAGCTGCCCAAGAACTGAACAGCCCTTCTTCTGGGGGCGCAGACAGCCAGGAGCAGGAGGGCTCCCTGACAGAGACAGACTAGCAGCACCCACCTCGATGATCTCTGTCTGCGCGTGCTTCGTCCAGAATGCCTGTGGAGGCGTGGTGACACTCACAGCCACAAAACTATTTGGTTTTCGATCTAGCGATGGAGTGTGCAGCTCACTGCAAGCTACAAAATCAAGACAGGGGTAAAAGGAATCCTTTTGGATAGAGTTCTAGTTAGCTCATTGCTCTACACAAACCCAAAAGAAAGCTTAAAATAACACTCCCAGAGACACCATGGATACACTGTCAGTAAGACAGGAGATTTTAAAAACAATCACTGGTGCTAGGGTGGCCTTCTCATTGTGACAGCATAGCTACACATAAAATAAAAGAATAGAGTAGAATAGAATAGAATAGAATAGAATAGAATAGATGTAGGCACTTAAATATACATAAAATAAAAGATCTTTAAAAAATAAGAAGGGCACTAAACTTTATTAAATCTTCAGTTTTGTAAGACAAGAGGCTACACAGCTGTGCAACTGCATCTAAGGCCTCTGTGTACACTTGCAACAGTTAAAGTTGCAGCTACTGGATCTGTCAGCACCAAGCATGTGGCATCAACTCTAACTCCAAACCGCATCCTCACAGTCACAGGAGGTAAGCACCATGTAGGGAGCAGGATGAAAGGAAGACAGTGAGAAGGACAGAAGGAAATGGGGGAAGCCCTGAAAGAATTAAAGACAGAAAACAAGGAGGAGGCGCTACACACTGCAGGCTAGAGAAGGCCAATGCCCTGGTGTGTTCCAAGTGACATGAACTAAAGTTAATTAATTCCTCATGGTCATTGTCCCCTGAAGTACCCCTCCATAGTCTCAGGCATCTGAACATCTGGTTTCAGGCTGGTGACACTGTTGGGAGGTTTAGGAACTGTAGCCCTATTGGAGGAAGTTTATCACCAGGGGTGGGCTTGGATGCTCAAGGCCTCTCCCTACTGCTAGCTGCTCTTTCTGCTGTGTGCTTGAGGTCCAAGGTGCGAGGCCTCAGCTTATGCTCCAGCTGAGATGGCTGCTGCTTGCTGCTGTGCAGACTCCTACCCACTTCCACTATAAGCTGCCTTGGTCATGGTGCTTACCATAGCCATAGAAAAGTAACCGATATATTGTCCAAACCCCAACTACCTTTTTTGGTTCCAATCATACAGTGACTGCTTCCATCCTGTCCTACCAGCCATCCCTCCCTATCACACCCGTATGCATGTACCATGTTAGAGCCACCGTCCTCACAGCTGTCATACAGTCCCCTTGGCTGCACAGTCTTAATCTTTTCTGCCTGCCTGCTCCTGAGGAGCACTCACAGCAATGTTGAGACTGCAAGGCTAGGTAGGAGTTGACACATCCCTTCAGTTTGTACAGCTTAAAAATATCTCACTGCACCTGAATGATTAAAGGGTATTCTCTCTAGGTAGTTATTTCCTCTAAGACCTCTAAATATATTATCTCAGGGTTTCTATTTTTTTACTGCTATAAAACTGACAGTCTAATTATTGTTCTCTCTCTCTCTGTGTGTGTGTGTGTGTATGTGTGTGTGTGTGTGTAGCTCCTACAATTTCTCCAAGATTGGCTTTCAATAGCTCTACTATGATGTACCTAGAAATCTTCAGTTTTGCTTTATTAGATTGGGAGAAATGCTCAACTGCAAATAAAAAAACATTCTTTGTTTTGTTTCTTAATACAGATAGATTAAACATTCTTACTGTAGGTTTTATGGGATTGTTAGCTTGTTTTTAAAAGAGGATCTTACTTGGTGGCCTTGGCTGGCTGGAAATGACTTCAGAGACTAAGATGGCCTTGAACTCACAGAGACTGGCCTGCTTCTCCTACCCAAGTACTAGGATTAATGGTGTGTCCATCATGCCCAGTCACTGCTACGGTTTTTAATACTATCCCTTTTCTATTGCTTCATCTCTCCATCGTCATTTTGGAAGTTTCATTTTGGCCTTTGCCTAGAATCACCAATTTCTCCTCAATTATGTCAAAATGGCTTTTCTAAAAACCCATCCATAGACTTTTGGCTTCATTTATTCTATGTTCCAATCCTATAATGCTCATCTGGTTCTTATGCTAACCCTCTCCATGGCCCTGGTCCTGTCATTGCTGCCTTGCGTTTCTCTCAGGTGTTCCTGTCTGTTACATTTTTCTGTCAGCTTCTTGTTTGCCTCCCGTGGCAGTCCTGCCTCCGTCGGCTGCCTTATTATAAGAAAGCACTATTGAACTAATTCCAAATTTTTGAGGAACTGCCAGATTGATTTCCAGAGTGGTTGTACCAGCTTGCAATCCCATCAACAATGGAGAAGTGTTCCTCTTTCTCCTCATCCTCACCAGCATCTGCTGTCACCTGAGTTTTTGATCTTAGCCATTCTGACTGGTGTCAGGTGGAAACTCAGGGTCGTTTGATTTGCATTTCCCTAATGACTGAGGATGTTGAACATTTCTTTAAGTGCTTCTTTGTCATTCGATATTTCTCAGTTGAAAATCCTCTGTTTAGCTCTGTACCCCATTTTTAATTGGGTTATTTGGTTTTTTGGAGGTTAGCTTCTTAAGTTTTTTATATATTTTAGATATTAGCCCTTTATCAGATGTGAGGTTGGTGAAGATTTTTTTTTCCAATCTGTGAGTTGCCAATTTGTCCTACTGACTGTGTCTTTTGCCTTACAGAAGCTTTTCAGTTTCATGATGTCCCATTTATCAATTCTTGATCTTAGAGCCTGAGCCACTGGAGTTCTGTTTAAGAAACTTCGCCCTGTGCCAATACATTCAAGACTCTTTCCCACTTTCTCTTCTATTTGATTCAGTGTATTTGGTTTTACGTTGAGGTCCTTGATCCACTTGGTGCTGTACTTTGTGCAGGGTGATAAAAATGGATCTATTTTCAATTTTCTACATACAGACTGTCAGTTAGACCGCACCATTTATTGAAGATGCTTTCTTTTTTCCACTGTATGTTTTTGACTTCTTTGACAAAGATCAAGTATCCATAAGTGTGTGAGCTTATTTCTGGGTCTTCAATTCTATTCCAAAGGTCGACTTGTCTATCTCTGTATCATTACCATGCAGTTCCTCAAAAAGCTGGAAATAGTTCTACCTGAAGACCCAGATATACCACTACTGGTCATATGCCCCAAAGATGCTCTAACATGTAACAAGGACATGTGTTCCACTATGTTCATAGCAGCTTTATTTATAATAGTTAGAAGCTGGAAACAACCCAGATGTCCCTCAATGGAAGAATGGATACAGAAAATGTGGTATATTTACACAATGGAATTCTACTCAGCTATTAAAAATGATGACTTCGTGAATTTTGCAGGCAAATGGATGGACCTAGAAAATATCATCCTGAGTGAGGTAAACCAGTCCCAAAAGGGCATGTATAGTATATACTCACAGATAAGTGGATATTAGCCCAAAAGGTCAAAATACCCACACTACACCTCACAGACCATGTGAAGCTTAACAAGAATGAAGGCCAGAGTGTGGATGCTTCAATCTCACTTAAAGGGGGAACAAAATAAACATGGGAGATGGAGGAAGGGAGGGTCCTGGGTAGAGAGGGAAGGGGGGGAAGGGGGACAGGTTCAAGTATGGGAAGAGACAGGAAAGGAATCCAGAGGTCCAGAAGAATAAATAGAAATATGTAGCAGTGGGGGGAGGGGAACTGGGGGGAACCACTAGAAAGTCCCAGAAGCCAGGGGTGGAGAGGCTCCCAGGACCCAATGGGAATGACTTTAGCTGAAATACCCAACAGTGAGGAGATAGAACCTGAAGAGACCACCTCCAGTAGATAGGCATAGCCCCAAGTTGAGGGATGGGACCACTCATTCATCTCAAAATTTTTTTTATTTTATTTTATTTTTTTTAATTTACATTCCAAATCATTTCCCCTTTCCTGTTTCCTCCCTCCCTGAAAGTCCCATAAGCCCCCTTCCCTCCCTCTTTTCTCCATTCAACCCCCTCTCGTTTCTCTGTCCTGGCGTTCCCCTACATCCAGTCTTTCCAGGACCAGGGGTCTCTCCTTCCATCTTCTTAGAAATCTATTGCTATGCGAATTGTGTCTAGGGTATTCCGAGATTCTGGGTTAATATCCCCTTATCAGTGACTGCATACCATGTGTGTTCTTTTGGGATTGGGTTACCTCACTAAGGATGATATTTTCAAGATCTGACCATTTGCCTAGGAATTTCGTGAATTCATTGTTTTTAATTGCAGAGTAGTATTCCATTGTGTAGATATACCACATCTTCTGAATCCATTCCTCCGTTGAGGGACATCTGGGTTCTTTCCAGCTTCTGGCTAGTATAAATAAGGCTGCTATGAACATAGTGGAGCATGTGTCCTTATTGCATGCAGGTAAAGCCTCTGGGTATATGCCCAGGAGTGGTATAGCCGGATCCTCCGGGAGTGTCATGCCCAGTTTTCTGAGGAACCGCCAGACTGCTTTCCAGAGTGGTTGTACCAGCTTGCAATTCCACCAGCAGTGGAGGAGTGTTCCTCTTTCTCTACATCCTCACCAACAACTGCTGTCTCCTGTGTTTTTGATCTTAGCCATCCTGACTGGTGTGAGATGGAATCTCAGGGTTGTTTTGATTTGCATTTCCCTAATGACTAAGGATGATGAACATCTCTTTAGGTGCTTCTCAGCCATTAGATATTCTTCAGGTGAGAACTCTTTGTTTAGCTCTGTACCCCATTTTTTAATAGGGTTACTTGCTCTGGAGTTTAACTTCTTGAGTTCTTTGTATATATTGGATATTAGCCCTCTGTCGGATGTAAGGTTGGTAAAGATCATTTCCCAGTTAGTTGGTTGCTGCTTTGTCTTTTTGGCAGTGTCTTTTGCCTTGCAAAAACTTTGTAATTTAATGAGGTCCCATTTGTCTATTCTTGATCTTAGAGCATAAGCTATTGGAGTTCTGTGAATTGTTCCTGTCCAAAGGAAATGCAGGGACAAAAAAATGGAGCAGATACTGAAGGATTCACCTAGGGATCCATCCCATCTCTAGACACCAAACCCAGATACTACTGCTAATGCCAAAAAGTGCTCGCTGACAGGAGCCTAGTATGGCTGTCCCCTGAGAGATTCTGCCAGAGCCTGACCAATACAGATGTGGATGCTCGCAACCAACCACAGGACTGAGCCCAGGGACCCCAATGGAGGAGTTAGAGAAAGGACTGAAGGAGATGAAGGGGTTTGCAACCCCATAGGAAGAACAACAATATCAAGTAACCAGACCCCTCAGATTTCCCAGGGACTAAACCACCAACTAAAGAGTATACATGGGCCAGTCCATGGCTCCTGCTACATATGTAGCATAGGACTGCCTTATCTGGCATCAATGGGAGGGGAGGCCCTTGGTCCTGTGGAGGCTTGATGCCCCAGAGAAGGGGGATGCTAGGGCAGTGAGGCAGGAGTGTGTGGGGGTGCACCCTTACAGAGGCAAAGGAGAGGGGGTATGGGATGCGGGGGTTGCGGAGGGGAGATCAGCAAGGGGGACATTTGACATGTAAATAAATAAAATGACCAATAAGAGAAAGAAAGAAAGAAAGAAAGAAAGAAAGAAAGAAAGAAAGAAAGAAAGAAAGAAAGAAAGAAAGAAAGAAAGAAAAAACAAGCAAGCACTGTTGATTTGGTTATGCTGCCATAGTCGTCCTGGTAAGGACAGGGTCAAGGCTTTCTATCTACTGGCAGGTGATCTACCACTGAGATACAAGCCCTAGCTCTAGCCTGATTGCTTCTGACTGACATTCTCAGGGCAAAAGAAAAGAAAACAACAACAACAAAACCTGTTTCTACTGAGTAAACTCTAGCTTTGGCAAAGAAGGAGGAGGAGGAGGAAGAAGAAGGAAGAAGAAGAAAGAAGGAAGGAAGGAGGAGGAGGAAGGGGAGGAGGAAGAGAAGGAGGAGGAAGAGGAGGAAAAAGAAGGAGGAGAAGAAGGAGGAGGAGGAGCAGCAGTAGTAGTAGTAGTCAAGCCTTACGAGTGTGTATGCATGTGTTTGTGAGCTCACATGTGCACACGTGTGTGCAAGTGCACACGCGCGCGCGCACACACACACACACACATA
>BTHU01000016.1:10764528-11104528 GCA_036184795.1 Tokudaia tokunoshimensis
TGTGCATTCCCTTCCACACCAGGGTTATCTGTCAGGGAGCACGGGCCTGCCTGGAGGATCCAAGAGGGAAGTGTGGTTTGGAGAAAATGGAGACAGCTGGGTCCCGGCGTGCCCACTCACATAGCACAGACCCCAGGAGGGGCTGCAATGCAGCTCTGAGGCTCTGCTCTCTGCTCTCTAAGGGGCAAGATGCACTGTCTTACAGAAGCACAGTGAGAGCCAAGCACATGTCAGTGGAAGAGGGCTCAGTGCGCTCCTCTGGGCCCCCACGTGCCATCTCTACATGGTGAGCGGGCTCCTTCCTGCAAAAGGGAACACTCAGGCCAGGGAGCCAGGAGCCGTTAAGGCAGCTCTCAGGGCCTAGCTCACAAGCTGATGAGAATGAGCAGGAGAGCACAGTAGGGCAATGCACTCAGACCTTGACTCATGTCCTTCTAGATCTGCACTCCTAACTTTCCCACTGAGGTAAGCCAAAGATCTCTGACCTATGAGCCCCAGCCACCAGGGCTGTGGACTGGTTGGAGAGCCACTTCAGAAATTGCTAAAAAGAAGCTGCTCATTGCTGTAATACAAAGAATTTGCAAGGCAAATATTGAAACTTAGAAAGCACCAAGACTACCTCAATGGCTGGTCTTGTCACAGAGCCTTAGTTGAATTATCTAGCTCATGTCGTTCTGTGGGCAAGTCTGTGGCAGATGGCCCTGCCAGCTAACTGACCCAGCCCACTGTAGGCAGTGCCATCTCTCCCACCTCCCACTGGCTGGCCCTGAGCTGCTTACATGTGAAGATAGCTACCTGAGAAAGCAGTCACTGAGCATGGGTGCACACATTTCTCTGCTCTTGCCTGTTGGTGTGATGCTGTAACAGACTGCCTGAGTCAACAGACAGTCAACAGATGACGATGAGGTCAACAGACGGCTTTGATTCTCTCCACCCCAGCCTACACTGTGAGGACTCTTGAACTGTAAGCCAAGAAAACCCTTTCTTCTCTAAGCTGCTTCTTGTTAGTGTGTGTGTCACAGTGGCAGACACAAAACTAGGACAACTCCTGAAATCCCACAGCGATAGATGTGGTAGAAGTGGACCAAGCTCACAGGTGATGCAAGCATCAAGGGAAGGAAGTCACAGAACAGGAGTATATGTATGGTATTTTATAAACCCATCAAACTCCAGCAAAGTAATACTAACTCCACCTGTTCCACCTACCCATCTGTTCTTCCAAATTATATAGTGCTGGCAGACCTGGGCTCTTCTATACTATGGATAACATTTCAGAGTGATACAACAATTTTGGAATACAATTTATCACAATTTATAAACAAAAATATTCTTGCCAAGAAGTCCAAACATGGAAAAGACTTATACAACAAAACTGATTACTGTAAATAAAGAAGATTAGAATCAATCTAAGTGCCTAATTACAATACGTTGTAGAATATCATGAGATACCAAAATCATTCTAAAACACCCAGAAGTCAAGCACAATATAAACTGAAGTCATGAGGTTTAAAACCACCACTTAAATAGATAAAGTGATAAAGAGAGAGCCAAGAGCTGGCAAGGATGTAGGATGATTGGAACCAGATCCGCTGTGCTGGAGAAGGAATGGTGTAGCTACTCTGGACAGCTGGAAGTCCCTATCCAGGTAGCACATGCGAGTAGCTGGTGATCCATCTGAAACATGGGATACAATTTGGGGTGCAACACAGGATACAGAAAGGCAGATTTATATATGTATATACAAACACACCATGGAGACTTTCTAGAACAATGACAGTCATTAAGAGTAGTTCATCATCTGTAAAATGTATGGAGCAAAACAGATTAATCACTGGGAAAACCAACCATACAGAGGCCTACTGGGGCAGTCCACTGGGGTAAAGTGCAGGCACAGGGTTCAGAATCTGTGTTGTAAAGTCAAAAAGATATGCAGGACTGGGTGCCCACTACAAAGGTGGGAGTGGCTCCTGGCCTGAGAACATTCTGTTTCTGGCTAGGGTGCAGGTTCCCTAAGTGAGTCTTTAAGTGACAAGCAATTGTGCCATACACAGGTAGGTTTTGCGCCTCAGTAAGAAGTATACTTGTTGCCTTTAATGATGGTCCCAGGGACAGCACAGCAAACCCTTTAACAGTTTTGCATCACCTGATCTTTAGTCACAACAACTTAAAAGAAACAGGACACAGAGCCCATGAAAGCTGTAACAAGATGGCCACCAATGCTGGACTGGTTTCAGGGAATGGTTCTGTCTTCCATACTGCCATCTTCACATGTTCCACAGACTATACTAAACATTGTCTAGGACTTAGTATGTGGAAGGAGCTGTTGTCTTCTGACTCGGGCTTCAGTGTAATCTCAGCATTCCACACCCTGCCTTGCTACCTTTCTCTAGGCATAATGGTGAAGATGCAAGTGAGCTCTTAAGACAGCAGAGAGGAACCACTAATAAACAACCTACCTACACCCTGACATCCTCCTCCAGCATGCCTGACAACCCACCCTCTCTTTCCTCCTGCCCCTCCACCTGTTCACTGAGGAGGGTGGTTTGTGTCATATGTATTGGGAGTTCGCCAAAGATTGAAATTCGCAGAAAGGGGTATTTACATACGAATTATGTGCTAGTTCATAGGTCAGAGGAACTTTTAGGTCAAAAGATTTTCGCAGTTACTTCTCATTCTATTTGGGGGCATTTAATTATAGTCTATAATTTAAATCATCAAGTCCCAGAACACAAGGCAATTTGTTAAGATGAACTTGGTTTCCCTCATTAATTTAAGATAATTCACTAAGGATTCTTAAATTCCCAGTGTCCCCAATTTTGCTCCCAGTTCTATTTGAAGACTGGAGTTCATTAGGAAGAAAAAAACTGCACTTCAATCAAGGAATGTGGGGAGGGGGCTTAAGAAGCAGGAAAAAAGAAAGAATAGCCTATGAGATTGCCTCCTTTCCCACTCCACAGAGCATCCTGTCTCCCTATGACAGGAGAGCAGAGGTCACCACAGAGAGGTTCCACACCACCAATGCCCTGAACCCAAGAAGGGGTGGGGCACTGACAGCGGAAGGCAGAAAGGAAGGGAGCATCAGGACCCTCACAGGGAATGGATGGAACTTGAGAGATGGAAGGCATCTCAGAAGTGTCTAGAGAAAGCCTTGGAAAGGCCTGCCTCCCCTTGTCCCTGATGAAGCTAGGGAGTCTCAAGCTGGGGGGTGGGGGGAGTGAGGGGGGGCTCGGCGACCTCTTGGAGGTTGGAGCTGGGGGAGGACGGGGAGTCACAGAGCTGTTCTGCTTCATCTTAAGACTTGCATTTTTCTAAAAATAGGCTCATAAAAATGGGGACAGGAGTTCTATATAGAGGGGTGTGTCCTCTCAAAAATCACATGGAAGTGAAAGATATCTGAAGAAAAAAAACACCAAATAGCACAGCCCTGTGTCTACAAAGGGCACCGAGTCTTTCACAGTCGCTCTCTCCACACACAAGGTCCTTGAGAGACAGTGGCATGAAAGACATGAGTCAGAGTGAGCCAGTAGTCCCTGAGGGACAGCCTATGACAGAGGATGGAAAAAGAGGAATTTTTCCCTTAAACCCCAAATCTGGGATAGCTAAAATTATAGATCACTGTGATGTCACCACTCACGGGAAACGAAGGTTACTATGAGTAATAACCAAAGGAAACAAGTATCCTGCAGCCTGCATGCTGACTCTTAAACAAATTGGCTTCCTGCCAATTCTCAACTCCCGAATACTACCTTTCAAGGGAAAGCAGTCTGGAGAAGAGTCCAGCATCAGAAAGATAGTAGCGGGGTGTTGGGAAAGCCTTTCCTTTGGGAGAGTTGTAAACAACATCTGCCCGTTTTCTTATGAGGACCCAAGTAAAGCTCACCCTGTGGGGCCAAGGAGCTCTCACTGGGCTTAGGGAGCCTGGTGAGAGGCTGCTGGGAAGAGCACAGGTGACCCCAAAACAGGTGCACTAGAAAGCCCTACCCCAGCTGTCTCACAGCCAACAGATGGAGGGAGCCACTCTCAACCTCCAGGAGTTGCACCTCATCCTCCCCGCCCCTCTGTGAAATTAGGGCAGAACTGCATCCAGATGGCTAGGAGGAGTGGCTGGAATCTCAGATGGGTCCTGACTCTCACCAACCCCTCCTTCTATGCAGTATGGCCACAGTCAGCAACAGGACACTCGGTAGGAACCACAACTCTCATGCAAACGGCACTGTTTTGCTCAGAGGACTGATTTCTACAGCACAAAATGTAAAGCTCTGACTCCTCAGTGCAGCCATGCCACAAAGCAGTTGATCATGGCTAATGTTTAAAGAACAGGGCAGGGGGAGTGCTTTAGAAAACCAAGCACAAGCAAAAACAAAGTGCTAGCAATTAATGTACATTCCTTGTCATCCATGGCACAAACAACTACACACACACGCACACACGTTCTCACAGAGTCCTTCAATTACTTACCTCTTGCTTCCCCATTTCCTGTTTTCTGCTAATAACAATAAATAAATAATGATAGTAATGGCTTAATGCCATTTGAGTAGCATGCCTTGCAAATATAATGAATATGGTAAATGATATAATATGGTGTCTGAACCCAGATGCATATGTGTACGTATCCCCTACTCAGGAGACCAGCCACTTTACCGGCCCTCCAAATTTCATGTATTAAAACTCTGGTCAATGGATGGTATTACTGAGTGGACACTTAGAAGACAGGCTCCATCCTCACAGATAGGATTGGTGCCCTACAAGTGGGCTAAATGTAACTAACCTTTCACATTTCTATATTCCACTATGTGAAGACATAAGAAGGCCCTTCACCAGATATCAAGTGCTGGCACCCCAATTGTAGAATTCAGAACATAGGAAATGATATTTACGAAGTACCTAGTCTTGGGAACTTGAAAAAGCCTGCCTATCCCTTTATCTCAGTGTAGACCTGTGTTGACTGCTTCAGCTCTCTCTGCACTCCAGCCCTCCCTCTCCCACCTCAGTCAATGGCACCCTCTCCCTTCTCCCTCTGAGCATACAAGAGCACCTGTTGCTTTCTCCTCTCACAGGCTCATCCAGTCCTTCACAGCCTCAACCTGCTCAGCTGCACAAGCCCCAGGACTTGGAGTTCTCATTGCACCAGTCTATGCAACAGTGAATGCCAGGCCCCACACCTCCACCCCTAGCCCCACCCCAATCCTGTAGCCTCCTTTACAAGCCCCTCTCTATGGCTACAGCAGGCCTCCACAGAAAGGCCTTCAGGAACAGCTCAGTTAAGAACACCTCCCAGGCTCTTGTGTCCTGCAAACCATGAACCCTCAGGAGACTTTCCATAGGAAGCAGCTTGAAAGTAAGATGCCCTGGGGAAAGCGCTTTAAGTCAGTTATGCTGAGCTAACACTGTGGCTGATTTCAGAGTAGCCTGAAATCGCAGCTATTGTTGAGGCTGAAGCAGGGGGATGGAGAGTTTGGGACCCCCTGGGTCTAGAAAGTCTGTAGCCAGTTTAGACAACTTAGCAAGACCCTGTTCCAAAATAAAAAGAAACAAAGGACTAAGGATATAGTTTGGAGTTAAGCACTTGTTAGCATGTGAAGGCTCTGAGCTCCAGCCCCTGGACAGAAATAACAAGAGCATAGGCTGAGCAGCACAGGGGCTGAGCACCCAGTCTGGGTGCCTGTGAGGTGTGCTAATGCTGACAGACAGTAATGCTGGAGGAATGCCAGGGCCAACTGTGGGGCGGTGATAAGTCCTTAAACTTCACACTCACCCACCTTTTCAAACACCTACTCTTTCTCAATTCTGTGCCTCATGTTATTTCTTTTCCACAAACTGGCAGTCACTGCAATGAGAAGGTAAGAGTCCCTTATGAACATGGGAACACAGAGGTGAACATAGAGGCTTCATGGGGAGCTGCATCACACCAGATGAAAACACAGAACAAAAACAAACTCATGGCCAGGCTGGTGTTGGGCAAACATTTGGACCCCTCCCCTGTCTGAGGGCTAGTCTGCTCCTTTCCAGACAGAGCAGCCCATTCTCTGGGTGCCAACACCAGGACTGTGGAGGCCGATTCCTGGAGCCAATCAGCACAGTTCTCGCATGTTCATTTCCGCCCACTCAGCTCCAGTTGTCAGTTAACATCACACCCGTCTCGCAGCACTGGGAAGATAATGGGCACACTGTGTAGAACCTAATGTGCACTGTCACAGCAGCTGTGACAATGTCCACCCCTGTGAGTGCTGTTCTTGTTCCTAATGTCAATGACTGAAAAGTCTCATTCTCTCACTCTTGTTAGCTCAGCCACTTGCCACTCACATAATTGACTGAAAGCTTCCTGGAACTTTGGCTGGTAAAACTTGAATGCCACACAACTTTCTGGCTATGCATACAAAACTGGAAACCAGCCAATATTAATCTTTATGAACTCTCACACACCAGTTGAGACATGCAGGTTCCAGAGAGCTAAGAGGCAAAGAGAAGAAGACAGTGGCTTCTCTGTGACCCAGGACATCTGAGTGAGGGCTGACCAGCCAATGAGAAAGGTAGCATTTTCTTAATTTGGGTTCCAGGAGACACAGCTAGAAGACTCTAAGCATGAATCTAACCAGGTCCCTCTGTGGCTGGGTAGGGAACTCTGCCCTCCAACAGCCAGTTGGGTATGTCCATCTTCTGCCGGAAGGTCTTCCCCTTTCAACAAAACTCAAAGCTAGGTGCCTGCTGTGGTCCCTGTCCAGGGCTGGCACTGGGAGCTGGGCCTCCAGACACCAGGGGACCCTCTCTCCCAGGCTCTGCTTCTTGCCTCCTTCCCTTAGGGTAAGGCAAAGCTACAGCTGCCTCCTAGGGCAGCAGTGCAAGAGGAGGCTCCCCATAGGCAGTAGCACATCCCAAGCCAACAACCCCCTTGCCTTCTCCTGACAGTTTCCCATGAGGCCTCTAGGGCTTCAGTGACTGGGGTGTCATGATGAAGGTAGGCACTAAGACTCTAGGCATCTCACTATATACACTGGGACCCTTTTCTGCTGGCGTTTCCGGTGCCAACACCCAATAACAGTTTGAAAATAAGAAATTCCAGAAATATTTCATAAGTTAAGCATATAAAATCACAGTGTCCTACTGTCCCATTCATGATGTGAATCATGTCCTTGTCTCATCCCTCTGCCACACCAACATCTGTGTTACCTTCCTGTCAGCACTCAGTAGCCATGTCAATGGTGAGACTCTCTACACGGTACCACAGCATTTGTGTTCATGTAAATCTTATCCTACTTAATACAGTAATTGTCTATTACAACACAGCAATTGTGTCTTGCTATTGGTTATTGTTTCTTACTTTGCCTGAATTATGAAAGTTAAATTTTATCATGAATACATGTGTCCAGTAAAAACCGAAGTATGTAAGGTTTGGTACTACCCATAGTTCCAAGTTCCCACGAAGATTGTATGTAGTAAGACTGTAGTCCCAATGATAAGAGGAAATTACTAGCTAACAGCTAGAACGTCGCAGTGCAGGAGAAGGCCCGCGTGGATGAGCCTCTGCAAGGACACGTCTGTCTGCCATAGCCAGTAGGCTGAGGACACTGGAGCAGGAACGTGCCAGCAGTGCAGACAACTCTCTCGGCTCCCTCTGCAGATGAGCTATGAACATGGCAGCACACAGGGCAATCCCCAGCCTTAGGCTTTCCAGTGCTAGCCCCCCAGACACTGGCTTCATTGATTCTCCAGGAAAGGGAAATTCCCTGGCCCCAGCTGAAGCCTGGCTGGGGGACTGGGATCAAATGGTAGCCCCTGAATTTCCCATGCTAACCATGTGCTTAGGTTTAGGCAAGTTCTTGCCATAGTTGGAAGGTGGTTAGAGAGACTCACCTGTATTCATTATGACTTCTAATAGCTAAATAAGAGTCTCCTTACTATGTGACTTTAAGGAAATAAAGCCAGACAACTCCAAGACTCCCATTTGGTTTTCCAGACAGCAAGCTGCTGGACTGTCAGTCAGAGAATCCCAAACAGTTTGCACATCAGCTTACTGTTTGTATTTGTTGTTAGTGCTTGAATAAAAAGCAGGATAGTCATGGAGCAAAGCAAAACAATGTGAGTTGGTATAATTAAAATGTAGCCCAAAAAAGGCTGGTTACCTCCTACCCCTACTTTTCTTTAATGGAGCTCTATGCTATAGCCAATGGAAGTAGCAAGCTCAAGATGTTGCCTGTGACTCCTTTCTGGTGTGAAGGGCAGCCATCACTCCTCCCTCCATCTGCTCAGGGCTTAATGAGTGCTCTCTGCCGTTGAGTGCTCCATGGCAAGGCGTGTAAATGACAAGGAAAAGGTTACACAGCTGGACTGTGGTTCCTTCTGTCTGCTCTTCCAGTCTCCATGGAGAGGTACAGCTTCTGTAGATCTTTGGTGGATCCTCACCACAGTGGAGGTACAAGCTCAGACAACCATAAGACAGCTTGCAAATGCCTTCCCTGGTCCATGACCCACGACCCATGACCCTGTCACTGTGCTGCACAGAACACAGTGAAGAATGACAACTGTCTTGCTTTTTTTTTTCTATGTGATGAGAATGGAACCCAGGAACCATTCTGCCTCTGAACTATATTCCTAAACAAGGGTGATGATCACCAAGTGATAGGCAGGAGGGGACCCTTCATAGCCATGGCTTACAGAGGAAGGCACAGGTCTTCCTAACTCAGTGCTGTCTCTCATATGCGAACCTAAGCACTGAGCTCCTGACTTTGGCTGACTCCAGCAGAGATGCCAGAGTCATCTGGGGAGAACATCAACTGAAATAATGCCCTATCAGATTGGCCTGCAGGCAAGTCTGTGGTGCCTTGGATCAACTGATGATGTCGGAGGGCCCAGCTCACCTTGGGAGGGACCACCCATGGGATGTTGGTCCTGGGTGCTTTAAGAATATATGCTGAGGGCTCCGGCAAGAGGGCAACTCGAACCTCCAGACACAGGGACAATCAAGCATAAAATTGCTTGGGTCTCAGGCAGCTTGTGTGCTCCCTGCTCCCAAGAGCTGGGAAGGACGGTGGTAACCGACGTGCCAGCTCTGCTGTGGGACATCTGCCCTGCAGAGGGACCCCCCCCGGCTCTGGGGGTGACCTCTGCTCTGGGAATCCACTACGCTGAGCCTTTGGATGTTCAGGAACTCCCCAATATAACATCACTTGGGGCAAGGCACATCAGGGCTCCAAAGTCACTCAGGAGCAGGGCAGGCCCCAGAAATCGGTGCCAGGGGAATCCCGGTAATCCAGAGGGGTCAGAAATAGCTTTGCAGGCTCACAGGAGGTCCAACCAACAGCCAGTGACAGCAGGACCAACTAACACCAGAGGTAACCAGATGGCAAAAGGCAAATGTAGGAACGTTACTAACAGAAATCAAAGTAATATGGCACCATCCGAACCCAACTCTCCAACAGCAGCAAGTCCTGGATACCCCATCACACCCGAAAGACAAGATCTGGATTTAAAATCACTTCTCATGATGCTATTAGAGGATTTCAAGAAGGACACAAATAAATCTCATAAAGAATTACAGGAGGCCGGGCGATGGTGGCGCACGCCTTTAATCCCAGCACTTGGGAGGCAGAGGCAGGAGGATTTCTGAGTTCGAGGCCAGCCTGGTCTACAGAGTGAGTTCCAGGCCAGCCAGGGCTACACAGAGAAACCCTGTCTCGAAAAACCAAAAAAAAAAAAAAAAAAAAAAAAAAAGAATTACAGGAGAACACGAATCAACGGGTAGAAGCCCTTACAAAGGAAACACAAAAATCGCTTAGAGAAATGCAGGAGAACATGGGTCAACAGATGGAGGCCCATAAGGAGGCAACACAAAAATCGCTTAAAGAAATGAATCAACAGGTAGATGCCCTTACAAAGGAAACACGAGAATTGCTTAAAGAAATGCAGGAGACTATGGATCAACAGATGGAGGCCCATGAGGAGGAAATACAAAAATCGCTTAGAGAAATGCAGGAGAACTTGGGTCAACAGGCAGAAATCCTGAAAGAGGAAATGCAAAAATATCTTAAAGAAATACAGGAAAATACAAACAAACGAGTGAAAGATCTGAGCAAATCCATCCAGGATCTAAAAAAGGAAGTAGAAACAACTAAGAAATCACAAAGGGAGACAACTTTGGAGATAGAAAACCTTGGGAAGAAATCAAGAGTCATAGATGCAAACATCAACAATAGAATACAAGAGATGGAAGAAAGAATCTCAGGTGCTGAAGATACCATAGAAAGCAACGACTCAACAGTCAAAGAAAATGCAAAATGCAAAAAACGTGTAACCCAAAACATCCAGGAAATACAGGACACAATGAGAAGACCAAACCTAAGGATTATAGGTATAGATGAGAGTGAAGATTTGCAACTTAAAGAACCAGTAAATATCTTCAACAAAATTATGGAGGAAAACTTCCCAAACCTAAAAAGAGAGATGCCGATGAACATACAAGAAGCCTACAGAACTCCAAGCAGACTGGAACAGAACAGAAATACCTCCCGTCACATAATAATCAAAACACCAAATGTACTAAACAAAGAAAGAATATTAAAAGCAGTAAGAGAAAAAGGCCAAGTAACATATAAAGGAAGACCTATCAGAATCACATCAGACTTCTCACCAGAGACTATGAAAGCCAGAAGATCCTGGGCAGATCTCATGCAGACTCTATGAGAACACAAATGCCAGCCTAGACTACTATACCGAGCAAAACTCTCAATCACCATAGATGGAGAGACCAAGATATCCCATGATAAAACCAAATTTACACAATATCTTTCCACAAACCCAGCCCTATGAAGGATAATAGGTGGAAACCGCCAATACAAGGAGAGAAACAACACCCTGGAAAAAATGAGATAGTAACCTTCTTGCATCAAACGCAAACGTAGATAACCACTCAAACATAAAGATAGCATCAAGAATAGCAGGTGGCAATAATCACTACTCCTTAATCTCTCTTAATATTAATGGTCTCAATTCCCCAATAAAAAGAAATAGACTAACAGACTAGATACATAACCAGGACCCAGCATTTTGCTGTGTGTAGGAAACGCACCTCAGTGTCAAAGACAAACACTACCTCAGAGTAAAAGGCTGGAAAACAATTTTACAAGCAAATGGTCCCAGGAAATGAGCCGGAGTAGCCATCCTAATATCAGATAAAATTGACTTTCAACCTAAAGTCATCAAAAAAGACACAGAAGGACACTACATACTGATCAAAGGAAAAATCCATCAAGAAGAACTCTCAATTCTGAATATCTATGCTCCAAATGCAAGGGCACCCTCATTCATAAAAGAAACTTTGCTAAAGCTCAAAGCACACATCGCACCTCACACAATAATAGTGGGGGACTTCAACACCCCGCGCTCTGAAATGGATCGTTCAGGAAAGCAGAAACTAAACAGGAACACACTGAATCTAATTGAAGTCTTGGACCAAATGGAACTAACAGATATATATAGAACATTTCATCATAAGGCAAAAGAATATACCTTCTTCTCAGCACCTCATGGTACCTTCTCCAAAATTGACCATATAATTAGTCACAAATCAGACCTCAACAGATATAAGAAGATAGAACTAATCCCATGCCTCCTATCAGATCACTATGGAATAAGGGTGGTCTTCAATAGCGACAAAAACAACAGAAAGCCCACATACACATGGAGGCTGAACAAAGCTCTACTCAATAACTTGGTCAAGGAGGAAATAAAGAAAGAAATCAAAGACTTTTTAAAATTTAATGAAAATGAAGGCACAACATACCCTAATTTATGGGACACAATGAAAGCAGTGCTAAGGGGAAAATTCATAGCCCTGAGTGGCTCCAAAAAGAAACGGGAGACAGCATACACTAGCAGCTTAATAGCACACCTGAAAGCCCTGGAACAAAAAGAAGCAAATACACCCAAGAGGAGTAGAAGGCAGGAAATCATCAAACTCAGGGCTGAAATCAATCAAGTAGAAACAAATAAAACCATACAAAGAATCAACAAAACTAGGAGTTGGTTCTTTGAGAAAATCAACAAGATAGATAAGCCCTTAGCCAGACTAGCCACAGGGCACAGAGACAGTATCCAAATTAACAAAATCAGAAACGAAAAGGGAGAGATAACAACAGAAACTGAGGAAATTCAAAGAATCATCAGATCCTATTACAAAAGCCTGTATACAACACAACTAGAAAATCTGGAGGAAATGGACAATTTCCTAGACAGATACCAAATACCAAAATTAAATCAGGATCAAACAGACCATCTAAACCATCCTATAACCCCTGAAGAAATAGAAGTGATCATTGGAAGTCTTCCAACCAAAAAAAGCACAGGTCCAGATGGTTTTAGTTCAGAATTCTATCAGACCTTCAAAGAAGACCTAACACCAATACTTTTCAAACTGTTCCACAAAATAGAAACAGAAGGAACACTACCCAACTCGTTCTATGAAGCGACAATTACGCTAATACCAAAATCACACAAAGATCTGACAAAGAAAGAGAATCTCAGGCCAATCTCTCTTATGAATATCGATGCAAAAATACTCAATAAAATTCTTGCCAACCGAATCCAAGAACACATCAAAACTATCATTCACCACGATCAAGTAGGCTTCATCCCAGGGATGCAGGGATGGTTCAATATAAGGAAATCCATCAATGTAATCCAATACATAAACAAAGTCAAAGAAAAAAACTACATGGTGATTTCATTAGATGCAGAGAAAGCATTTGACAAAATTCAGCATCCTTTCATGTTAAAGGTCTTGGAAAGATCAGGAATTCGAGGCCCATATCTAAACATAGTAAAAGCAATTTACAGCAAACCGGTAGCCAACAACAATCTAAATGGAGAGAAATTTGAAGCAATCCCATTAAAATCAGGCACTAGACAAGGTTGCCCCTCTCTCTCCATATCTTTCCAATACAGTACTTGAAGTTCTAGCTAGAGCAATTAGACAACAAAAGGAGGTCAAAGGGATACAAATTGGAAAGGAAGAAGTCAAACTATCACTATTTGCAGACAATATGATAGTATACTTAAGTGACCCAAAGAACTCCACCAGAGAACTCCTACAGCTGATAAACAACTTCAGCAAAGTGGCCGGATATAAAATCAACTCAAGCAAGTCAGTAGCCTTCCTATACTCAAAGGATAAGCAGGCTGAGAAAGAAGTAAGAGAAATGATACCCTTCACGATAGCCACAAACAATATAAAGTATCTTGGTGTGACTCTAACCAAACAAGTGAAAGATCTGTATGACAAGAACTTCAAGTCTCTGAAGAAAGAAAGTGAAGAAGACCTCAGAAGATGGAAAAATCTGCCATGCTCATGGATTGGCAGGATTAATATAGTAAAAATGACCATCTTGCCAAAAGCAATATACAGATTCAATGCAATCCCCATCAAAATCCCAACTCAATTCTTCATAGAGTTAGAAAGAGCAATTCAAAAATTCATCTGGAATAACCGAAAATCCAGGATAGCTAAAACTATTCTCAAGAATAAAAGAACTTCAGTGGGAATCAATATCCCGGACCTCAAACTGTACTACAGAGCAATAGTGTTAAAAACTGCATGGTATTGGTACAGTGACAGGCATGTAGATCAATGGAACAGAATTGAAGACCCAGAAATGAATCCACACTCCTATGGTCACTTGATCTTTGGCAAATGAGCTAAAACCATCCAGTGGAAAAAAGATAGCCTTTTCAACAAATGGTGCTGGTTCAACTGGAGGTCACCATGCAGAAGAATGTAAATTGACCCATTCTTATCTCCTTGCACTAAGCTCAATTCCAAGTGGATCAAGGACCTCCACATAAAACCAGACACACTGAAACTAATAGAAAGGAAACTAGGGAAGAACCTTGAACATATGGGCACAGGGGAGAATTTCCTGAACAGAACTCCAATAGCTTATGCTCTAAGATCAAGAATTGATAAATGGGACCTCATAAAATTACAAAGTTTCTGTAAGGCAAAAGACACTGTCAAAAAGACAAAGCGGCACCGGGCGGTGGTGGCGCACGCCTTTAATCCCAGCACTTGGGAGGCAGAGGCAGGAGGATTTCTGAGTTCGAGGCCAGCCTGGTCTACAAAGTGAGTTCCAGGACAGCCAGGGCTACACAGAGAAACCCTGTCTCGAAAAACCAAAAAAAAAAAAAAAAAAAGACAAAGCGGCAACCAACTAACTGGGAAATGATCTTTACCAACCCTACATCCGACTGAAGGCTAATATCCAATATATACAAAGAACTCAAGAAGTTAAACTCCAGAGAAACAAGTAACCCTATTAAAAAATGGGGTACAGAGCTAAACAAAGAGTTCTCACCTGAAGAATAAATATCTAATGGCTGAGAAGCACCTAAAGAAACGTTCATCATCCTTAGTCATTAGGGAAATGCAAATCAAAACAACCCTGAGATTCCACCTCACACCAATCAGAATGGCTAAGATCAAAAACACAGGAGACAGCAGTTGTTGGAGAGGATGTGGAGAAAGAGGAACACTTCTCCACTGCTGGTGGGATTGCAAGCTGATACAACCACTCTGGAAAGCAGTCTGCCGGTTCCTCAGAAAATTGGGCATGACACTCCCAGAGGATCCTGCTATACCACTCCTGGGCATATACCCAGAGGCTTCCCCTGCATGCAATAAGGACACATGCTCCACTATGTTCATAGCAGCCTTATTTATAATAGCCAGAAGCTGGAAAGAACCCAGATGTCCCTCAACGGAGGAATGGATTCAGAAGATGTGGTATATCTACACAATGGAATACTACTCTGCAATTAAAAACAATGAACTCACGAAATTCCTAGGCAAATGGTCAGAACTGGAAAATATCATCCTTAGTGAGGTAACCCAATCACAAAAGAACACACATGGTATGCAGTCGCTGATAAGGGGATATTAACCCAGAATCTTGGAATACCCAAGACACAATTCGCATATCAATAGATTTCCAAGAAGATGGAAGGCAAGACCCCTGGTCCTGGAAAGACTGGATGTAGGGGAATGCCAGGACAGAGAAGCAAGAGGGGGTTGAATGGGGAAAAGAGGGAGGGAAGGGGGCTTATGGGACTTTCAGGGAGGGAGGAAACAGGAAAGGGGAAATGATTTGGAATATAAATAAATAAAAAAAAAAGAATGTAGGCTGAGAAAGTCAAAGTCAGCACTCCTCTATGGTCTCTCTGTCAGTTCCTACCTTTAGGTATGTGTCCTGGCTTCCCTGAGTGATGAACAATATATTATCTAGAAGTATAAGATGAAATAAACCCTTTCTTCACAAACTGGTTTTGGTCAATGGTGTTTTGTCACAGCAACAGAAACAATGAGTAAGACAGGTGTGGAGAGGTAGGAGGACTTGTTCATTTTGAAAATCTTGGATTTTTTTTTTTTTGAAAAAAAAATTTTACACATATGAATGTTTCACCTGAGGGTTAGGGTCAGTTTAGGGTTTGGGTATATACACCATGTGTGTACAGTGTCCGTAGAAGTCAGAAGAGGGCATCAAACCCCCGCACCTGAAGTTATAGATGGTTGTTAGCCACCATATGCGTGCTGAGAACCAAGCCTGTATTGTCTGAAAGGGCAGATGGTGCTCCTATCCACTGAGCTAGCCCTCTATCCTAAAACCTTTAAAAAGGTTATTGCATTTTATTTATTAATTTGTGTGCACATGCACGCATTGGCAAGTGTGGCGGTCAAAGAACAACTCTGAGAACCTCCGGAGTTCCACCATGTGGAGAGGAGGGGCTGAACTCAGGTTATCAACCTCGGCAGCAGCACCTTTCCTGACCAGCCATCTTGCCAGTCTCAGGTTTTATTTTTATAATCACTAGGAAAACTTAATTTCTAATTCACAACTGTCAAAGCTGGTTTCATGAGGAAATATGACATTTCCTGAGTGTCAAGAGAATTCCATAAAGAGCTCTAAATTCGAAGCAACAACCACAGATCAATGAAGTGCCAGGAAGACAAAGTTATTTTTGAAACAAGGCAGCAAGCCAGGAGACCAGGGATGGTCTGCCCAAGGCCTTCCAAATGGGAAGCCATCCAATTTCTAGATTCCTCTCTAACGCAGAGAAATTGAGGAGAGATGTTCTGGCCTCCTACATAGCATGGAGTCATAGAGCCACACAGCTTACGTGTTTATGTATACAGATCTCTAGTAAAGTGGTGTGCTATCTGCTTGCTTCAGCTCTAACAATGCCACACTGTTTGAGCCATTCACTCCTGGAGATAACACTTGGCAGACACTAAACACATTTCTTTCCATGTTCTCATAAAAGGGAAGGTGAGGGGATGGGGTGTTGAGGACTTGAAGGCAGTGGTCTGGATTGTCATATAGGGCATCTCTGGAGAGTTGGTCTACAGCTTCAGCTAATCAGTTGGTAATATTGTTTTGTGTTTGGTGAAACGGGCCCATGGCACAATCTTCATCTACAATGTGACTTGATTGGGAATCACCAAGGTGACACAACTCTGGAGCATGGCTTTGTGGGTATTTCCAGAAAGATTTAACTGAGGCAAGAAGACTTGCCACCAATGTAGGTGGAACTAGCTCATGGCCTAGGGTCCTAGATTAAATGAAGGGCGGGGGGAGGCAGGTGACCATCAACAAGCCTCTTTCTCTGTTTTCTGCTCCTCCCAGGTGTGATGAGGTGAGGACCAATCATGTGTTCTGTCCACATGGACTGTATCCACTTCAAACAAGGGGCCCTTCCCTTAAGTTGTTGTTGGGTACTTTATCACAGCAAGAAGGGCAACCAGCATAGGATCCTTCCTAGGGTCCGTCCCAAGGTGGCCATGCTAGAACTGCTATTGCAAAGCTGACAGCAGCAGAAATGATGGAAACCCACAGAGAAAAGAAGCAATATTAAAGACAGCTTTTGAGCCATGACCCAGGCCAATGCACTTCTTTGAGGAAACTTCCAGAGCTGACCTTCCAATGCTGCTGCTGAACAATCTCACCGAGGCAGGGTAAGGCACTAGCTGGTCCTTGTCACTCTCATACTTAACATCTTCCCTACAGGTGGCAATTCTTGCAGTATACAAGATCATTCCAACAAAAGAGCGCCCCAGAGGCAGAGGACAGAAAGTGGTTCTGGTGAGCTCTATGGTGGTCTCTCTGCTCTCTCCTGTCCACCTGACTCAGCTGCCTGGAATATGCTCTGCACCCACAGCGGGGATCACAGCTGTGACCACACCAAGTCCTGCTGGAGAGCACACAACTGAGTCAATGATGTAAGAAAGTGTTATTTTACAGTGGAACCTGCACTATGAGGGAAACAGGAGGAAGCCTGAACAGGTGAAACTGGTGATGCAGGTGAGGGGTGGGCAGAGTGACTTTAAACATGTGCATATTTAGGGGAGCAGTAATTGAAGCTACAGGGAAGTCTAGCATTCTTTTTTTTTTTTTTTTAGATTTTTTTTTAATTTTTTTTTCTAATTTTTTTTATTTACATTCCAAATGATTTCCCCTTTCCCGGTTCCTCCCTCCCCGAAAGTCCCTGTATTGGTTTGGGTTTTACTGCTGTGAACAGACACCAATGACCAATGCAAGTTTTATAAAAGACATTTACTTGGGGCTGGCTTACAGGTTCAGAGGTTTAGTCCATTGTCATCAAGGCAAAAGCATGGCAGCATCCAGGCAGGCATGGTGCAGGAGGAGCTGAGGGTTCTACACCTTTATCCAAAGGAAACCAGGAACAGACTGGGCATCTTCAGGCATCTAAGAGGAAGATCTCTAAGCCCAACCCTACAGTGACACACTTCCTCCAACAAGGTCACACCTTCTAATAGTGCCACTCCCTAGGACAAGCATATACAAATCATCAGAGTCCCATAAGTCCTCTTCCCTCCCTCTGTTCCCCATTCCACCCCCTCTTGCTTCTCTGTCCTGGTATTCCCCTACATCCAGTCTTTCCAGGACCAGGGGGTCTCTCCTTCCATCTTCTTGGACATCTATTGATATGTGAATTGTGTCTAGGGTATTCTGAGATTCTGGGTTAATATCCCCTTATCAGTGACTGCATACCAAGTGTGTTCTTTTGTGATTGGGTTACCTCACTAAGGATGATATTTTCCAGTTCTGACCATTTGCCTAGGAATTTTGTGAATTCATTGTTTTTAACTGCAGAGTAGTATTCCATTGTGTAAATATACCACATCTTCTGAATCCATTCCTCCGCTGAGGGACATCTGGGTCCTTTCCAGCTTCTGGCTATTATAAATAAGGCTGCTATGAACATAGTGGAGCATGTGTCCTTACTGCATGCAGGTAAAGCCTCTGGGTATATGCCCAGGAGTGGTATAGCAGGATCCTCTGGGAATGTCATGCCCAGTTTTCTGAGGAACCGCCAGACTGCTTTCCAGAATGTTTGTACCACCTTGCAATCCCACCAGCAGTGAAGGAGTGTTCCTCTTTCTCCACATCCTCGCCAACAACTGCTGTCTCCCCTGTTTTTGATCTTAGCCATTCTGACTGGTGTGAGGTGGAATCTCAGGGTTGTTTTGATTTGCATTTCCCTAATGACTAAGGATGATGAACATCTCTTTAGGTGCTTCTCAGCCATTAGATATTCTTCAGGTGAGAACTCTTTGTTTAGCTCTGTACCCCATTTTTTAATAGGGTTACTTGCCTCTCTGGAGTTTAACTTCTTGAGTTCTTTGTATATATTGGATATTAGCCCTCTGTTGGATGTAGGGTTGGTAGAGATCATTTCCCAGTTTGTTGGTTGCCGCTTTGTCCTTTTGACAGTGTCCTTTGCCTTACAGAAACTTTGTAATTTTATGAGGTCCCATTTATCAATTCTTGATCTTAGAGCATAAGCTATTGGAGTTCTGTTCAGGAAATTCTCCCCTGTGCCCATATGTTCAAGGTTCTTCCCTAGTTTCCTTTCTATTAGTTTCAGTGTGTCTGGTTTTATGTGGAGGTCCTTGATCCACTTGGAATTGAGCTTAGTGCAAGGAGATAAGAATGGGTCAATTTGCATTCTTCTGCATGTTGACCTCCAGTTGAACCAGCACCATTTGTTGAAGAGACTATCTTTTTTCCACTGGATGGTTTTAGCTCATTTGTCAAAGATCAAGTGACAATAGGAGTGTGGATTCATTTCTGGGTCTTCAATTCTGTTCCATTGATCTACATGCCTGTCACTGTACCAATATCATGCAGTTTTTAACACTATTGCTCTGTAGTACAGTTTGAGGTCCGGGATATTGATTCCCCCAGAAGTTCTTTTACTCTTGAGAATAGTTTTAGCTATCCTGGGTTTTCTGAAGAAGACCTCAGAAGATGTAAAAATCTTCCATGCTCATGGATTGGCAGGATTAATATAGTAAAAATGATCATCTTGCCAAAAGCAATATACAGGTTCAATGCCATCCCTATCAAATTCCCAACTCAATTCTTCATAGAGTTAGAAAGAGCAATTCAAAAATTCATCTGGAATAACAGAAAACCCAGGATAGCTAAAACTATTCTCAAGAGTAGAAGTCCAGCATTCTAAGGAACAGAAAAGGCAGGGCTGGGAAGCCAGAAAGGGTCACCTCAGAGGCAACAAGGAACCTCTTAGGACCTTATTTCTTTAAGGAAATCTGCAAAGTACTGGCACTCTTAGACTTCTCTCTCTGGACAGGCTTTTGAGCACAGACCTCTTTGCTTGCTTGGGACACACCTCGTAGGAACCCGCTCTGTCCAGGACAGGACCTATCTATATGATAGGTCAAGATGGTGCCCACCAAGTAACCCAGGCAGGGCATACCCAGGGGTCTCCAGATGCTCCAGATAGGTTTGGCATCAGCAAAACTATAGGTAACATCAGCCCATGCTCACAAGCTCTTAGGGATGCACTCACTCTGTATAAATTAAAGCCAATAGTAACAGGAGCTAAAGACATCAGAGGCTTTAGAGTCAGTGGGCCATGTCTTTCTGGAGGAGATGGGGGAGGCATCCTTCACCATGTGCTGGGTCTCTTAGACCTCCTCCTAAGTGGGACAGCTGTGGAGATGCTCAACAATGTGGCTGCCACTGTCTTCCCTTTTGCTACAGCTTGTTCCAGAAAGATCCACAGGTTGGTTAACGTTTGCAAACTGGTCAGTAAGAGGAAAGATGCCTTGAGGCGCTTTACCATCACCCTTTTCTCTACAAACTGCAGCTGAGCTCTGAAATGGTGACAGCAAAAAAAACTAAAAAGCTCCCACAAAGTTAAGGTGACAGTTATTGGCTGTCACCACCAGTAGCAACCAAGATACACTGATTAAAATTTCTATGTCTGCCTCTACATTTTAAAAAATGGATAGCAGCTGGGTTGTGAAGGGATTGGGGGAAGTATATCATCAAGATTGTGTGTATGTGTGCGTGCGTGCCTGCGTGAGTGCCTGCCTGCCTACAGAAGCCAGAAGTGTCAGATCTCCTAAAGCTAGAGTTACAGGCAGATGTGAGCAGTCTGATATGAGTTTTGGGTTCTCTGTGAGAACAGCAAGAGCTCTTAACCACTGAGTCATCTCTCCAGCCCCCAAGATTCACTTTTAACAACTATTTTTATGTCCAGCTGGAAGAAACCTGTATTAAAAAGAAACCTTGGAAACCAGCATGCAGCAGGTATATCCTCCGGGCCCTTTGAGCCTCCCCTTTACCAGTCCATCTGAGCCCTGACTCCTTGGTAGAACACTGGCGGTGGAGCAGGAGGCATAGGCCTCCATTGGGTGAAATATTCTTCTTACCTGGAGAACTCGGGCTGTAGAAGAGCACGGGTACTGACTACCATGCTAGAACTACCTCTGGCCCCCTGCCTGGGGTTCAGGAGGCCTAGGCTCTTAGAGGCAAACACACACCCAAGTGAGCAGGTGTGAGGCACTTACATTATTCCAGAGCACAGTGTGGAGAGCGGATGGGGAGTGATGTCTGAAGACAGATACTCTGCACTGAACAAAAGATCCTAACAGTGTCACCAAACACTCTGACATCACTGCTCAGCAACCATGCAGGGCATGGCTTTAACCACAAACGAGAGGCAAGAAACACAATGGTCACATGGTCGACACACAGGACACAACATCAGAACTGCTCAGCTCTTGGTATGGTTGAGGGTTTTATTTGGCTCTCTGGTCCCATCACAAACTCTGGGCAGTTTAGGCTACCCTGCCAGACATGGCTCCCTCATCCCTAAATCTCACCTCCTTTCTCAGGTATGTACTCTGCATCGATGGAGGTGGCCAAATGAAGGCAACCACATCTCCTGAGTTTTGTCCTGTGTTCACAGCAAAGCGGGCCCACAGCAGGAAGTCACCGCCTCCTGTTGCCATGAGAACATCCATGCTCATACAACAGAGCTATATTGTCCCAGTCACTCTATGTGTAACCAGCAAGGCTAAGACAGGAAGGATGCTGATGTCCCTGCTACCATCTCACACAGGGACTGTGGATACTGCTGCATCCTGAGTCACTCCCATGACCCTGAACTGGGGGTCTTAATTTTGAGACTATAATTACATCCTCTCCCTTCCTCACAAACTCTCCTGTGTATCCCTCACCTTGTTCTCTTTGAGTTGTGTGACCCTAGATGGTCTTGAACTCACAGGGATGCACCTGTCTCTGCCTCTTAAGTGCTGTAATTAAAGTTTGCACCACCTTACCTGGCTCTTCTTTTATTTCTTTTTACATTTTTTTTTAAGAGAAGGTTTTTCTGTGTATCCCTGGCTGTGCTGGAAACCCTGTGTAGACCAGGCTAGACTCAAACTCAGAGATCCGCCCACCTCTGCCTTCCAAGTGCTGAAATCAAAGGCATGGACCACCACCATTCAGCACTTTTCTTTACCTTTTAATCTTAAACTTACTACATGAACTACTGTAACTAACTACTTAAGTGCATCCTAACCGTTTGGCTATGGAAAGCTTAACCCTGAAGCCATGCTCACAGTCACACAGTGGAGAAGATATCCCCTTCTTCAATGTTTGTAGAATCTCAGATAAGAAAGCAAGTGTGGGGCTGCAGAGATGGCAGAGTTAAAAGCACTTGTTTTTGTAGAGGACCCAAGTTCAGTACCCAGCACCTATATGGTAGCTCACAGTCATCTTAACTCCAGTTCCAGCATATCTGTTATCTCTTCTGATCTCTCTGGTCCCCAAGTGCGTGCGCGCGTGCTGTTTGTGTTTGTGTGTGTGTACGTGTACATATATGTGTATATACATACATATATATATATATATATATATACAGATGTGTATAGGTGCACATGTATATATGTAGGAAAGATAACCATACACAAAATTAAATCTAAGAAAAAATTTAAAGAACTGTGAGAATTTCTGAGATCTTCACAGAGCACAAGTCACTAATCTACACTGAATGATCCTAGGTCTGAAAAAGGGTCAAACAAGATATTCAAAGGGCTACTCTCTTCAGTTAGCACTCCCATTAACACTCTCAGACACACTGAGAAGGATGTGATTCTAAGTCCAGTCAACTGACAATGACAGCCAGTCCCCTGATGTCAACAACTGCTCCAGAACTCACAGAACTGAACTAGGATCACGAACTGATCTGATCATTAACCCAACCACAGCTACCCACTATTTCAACTATACAAATCCCAACCCTCTCCAGTCTACAGAATCTTAAAGCCGACACCCATCTCCTGCAGACAGGCTTGGAGTCATTAAACCTCTCTGTTTTCCTGAACTGGCTTTCTGCCCTTACCACTACTCACCTGTCACACTGGGGCTAGACCTAGGTAGTTGGGATACCTGAGTACCAGGAGTACTGCCCTAAAAATTCTGGCCACATCATCTGTGGCTACACTGAGTCCACAGGTCCATGTAGTTCCGCCAGGTTGGGTGCTGAGCTACAGAAGCATAAGAAAGCCTTTTACCTGCCCCTCTGAACATAGAAGGCCATCAGCGGATCGGAGAAGCGCACTGCTCCATTACAGCCTCCTCCTCACACAGCAGCACTCCTATGCGTGGAGTGGGTCAAGGGAGCTTTACTCTCCAATTGATTCTGGTATAACCCAAAACTGCTTTAAAATACGGTTTATTGACTAAAAAGAAAGAGTTCCTGACATTAAGTCTGTGGAGTTATAGCCTCTCTACCCTACATGGGCTAGGGCAGGGATTAGTAAGTCATAAGAAAGCCTCTGACCATCTGCCTTTTAAGGTATAAACCCTAAAGTTTTGAATTCATCAGATTACTTTGAGCAATGTTGAGAAAAGTCCTAAATGTTCAAATAAATACATCACTCTGTGGATATTCAACAAGGCTTCATGGGAGGCTCAAGGCCTGAACTCAAGGAGAGGATTGCACAGGGCAAGTGTAAGGCTCTTCTAAAAATAGCTTGTGATGCTCCACCACCCAGCTGGGGGTGAATCAGGAGACTTCACAGCAAACCAGGCATCTCCAGGATAGCTGCTGACGTGTAATCCTATGGCCACATGGTACTGTGCACACCAGCCAGTCCCCGAAGCAGATCAACAGATGGCTCCTGCCATGAGGCTGGTCAGCAAACACACGAGAAGAGAAAGGAGCCTTGGGACTGGTAATCACCTTTCATGCATGCTCCTTCATCAATCTGAAGGGACTGCTTCCCAGTTCTGCAGAACACAGACTGTCCAGTAATTCAGCTCCACATTAGACAAGAATTAGTAGACCCAGGCTGCCATAATGAAGGGTCACAGACCAGGGGCCTTAACAGACATTTCTCACTTCTTCAGGCCAAGATGAAGGTGCCATCCCAACTTAGCTCCCAGTGACTTGCAGGTTTCTGTTTTTTCTCTGCACATTTCTCTGTGTGTGTCTCGTCTTATGAGGACACAAATCCTATGGGATTAAGATATCATAGATTCTTAATTAACTCTTTATGTGCTCTACCATTATTGGGGGGTCAGGACTTCAACACATAAATCTGGGGAGGATCCATTCATCTACCGCCTTCAGGGCTGTACCTTGTACTCTGTGCAAGTCCAGACTCTGATGCAGTGCGTGCTGCCAATGGGCAGCCAAGGACTCCAGAAGTGCACAGGGTGCAGGAGCCTCAGGAGGAGGCTCAGTTCCTTCTCTCCCCTCACACACCATGCTACAGAGGGATGCGGAGGGGAAAGCTACAGTCAAACTTCAGTTCAGGACACTTGAATCCAGTGCCGAGAAGGAAAGTCTAACGCTGCAATTCACAATACCAGCTCCAGGTCATGGAGCCAAGAAGACCAAAGGTCCATCCCAGACAGCAAATGACCTCTCCCACACTGTAGCACTTTGTCTTCCCAGCCCTGAGGCCAGACGTGCTAGGTGTTCTGAAAAGAACAATAAAGCACATAGGAAAACACACCCAGAGTAAGCCAGAGGCGGCAGAGTCCAGCGATAAGGCTGACAAAAGTTCTTTCCTAGTAGAATGCCCTAAATACAGCAGCATCCCAGCCCTTAATTTAAAACCTTAGTTTAAACAAAGAGAGGGGCTAGAGAAAGGACTGTGGTGTTAGGAGAGCTGGAATCTCGTGCAGAGGACCTGAGTTCAGTTCCCAGCATACTTATGGAGGCTTACAACTGTCTTCGACCCTAGGACTAAGGGACCCAACACCATCTTCTGGGCTCTATGGGTAACAGGCACCTACATGGTGCACAAACACAGAGGGTAAACATCCATACACATAAAACTTAAGCAAATCTTTCAAAGCCAACAAAACACCATAAGGGTGTCAAGGACGGTGTCCTGCCTCTCTGGTTCCTCTGCAGCCTTTCCTTTGTACTAAGAGTCACTTCCCGCGTCACCTCTGCTCTTCAATGCATAGGTTCCCGTGAGATACAAACATCGTAACACATGCTCATTACACGCAGTAACACGTGCTCATCATTACATGCCATAACACAAACTCATTACATGCTGTAACACGTGCTCATAACTACACTATCTTGCATTTTTGTCTTGACTAAAGGGACTCTAGCCAGCGCAAACTCAAGCATGGCAAACTTGGCTCTGGCAGGCCTTGCCCTTTTCCCCCATTCCCTCAGCTTTGCTAAGAAATCATTAGATTACATTCCTAAAGATGGCCACCAAGGTCTAGTCCATTATTTGGCTGCTGCTTCCTCCTTAGGCTGACTACCAAGGTCCAGCTATCAAAGTATTGAAGCCCAGCAATCAAAAGTCTGCTTTGGCTGCCCTAATTAACACGCACAATTAAAATTAAACACCTCATTCTAACATGGAGTCTCCACTTTTACCATTATAAACTGCCATTTGCCTATGTGCCACATCTGTCTCCTCTCTGACCAGAGGCAGTTCTTGTGTCCACAACCCCTCCCCAGGGACAAATATCTCTGCCCCCCCCAACCCCATGTTCCCTTCCCCTTCATCTTTGATTGCTTTGTCTCTTACTTCCTGCCCTTTGTTTCTCTGTGCTAAGAACTTGGACTTGGGGTGTCCTGAGCCAATAAGAATCCCTTTCTTTGGCTGACTCCAAGAGAGGCTGACATGCCTACGTAGAGCAGCAGTGTGCTCCATACCATGTGGGTCTCAACATTCTCTTCCCAAGGATGTGAGCTGCCATGTGGCATCATCTCCACACTCTGGCGCTGCTAGCTCCATCTACCTCCCCCACGTGCCTACTGCCTACTAGACACGGCATGTCTGAAGTTGTAGGCCCCACAGCATAGTTATGTACATATTCTCCGTAACGTTGCTTCGGAAGATCATTAGAAAGAAGGAAAGAGCTTTGCACTGTAAGGCTCTGCAGCTGCATAATTACCTTTACAGGCACTCTGCTTTCTCTGCTCTCCGCTAACCTGAAACTAGTTGTCACTTCCTGTAAGCCGGAAGACCTTTGGTTCTTCCACAGGGCAGTGTGCTAGCAAATCCTGGGTTGTTGTTGGTTTGGGCTTTTTGTTCTTTTAACTGTAAGTCTGTCATCTCTGAGGATAAGCTTTGCTGTATAAGATACTGGGTTGACTTGTTAGATTCTCCTCCCCCCCAACCGCTCTAAGAAGTCAGCTGTTAGCTTTCCTGAGTTCCCTCCTACTTGGCACGGATCCTTTGAGTCTGACCAACTTGGAGTTAAGTGTATTTTGTGGATGTGTAGATGGTCTCGGGAGTTTCTAGCGTGTTCTTTAGCTTATGCCTTTGACTCTCTCCCCTCCTGACATGTCTATGAGGCACCATTCACTTTCTTAGTATCTGGATCAGATACTCTCATAATTCACCTTTAAGTCAGGTCCAAAGGAAACTCCCCAAGAGGGAACTGGCTATCTGTGGTGCCCATTAGCATACCAAAGCACACTCTGGCCCCCAAGCTCCCTCAGGACCACAAGGAAGCCCATGAGCATCCTCACCATCCATTCTCACCCCTCCCAGCTCACAGGCTTCCCTCCCCACAGATACTCATTTTCCATATAAACCCGATATTTCAGCTCTGTTCTGTCTCCCTCCCTGCCCCAACTTCCCGACTCCTGCACCTCCTCCACCTCCTATTCCTGCCTCCCTCATGGCCAGGTCCAATCTGTTGGCCACGTTTCGCCTACCACTTTCTCCCTGTGCCTCTCCCTCATATCTGCAATAAAAACTCTTCCCCTGCACCACACCATGGAGCAGTCATGTTTATACAAACGTCACTGATGGGTTTCCTTCGGCCAATTAATATCTACTACTGCAGCCCTCTGGTAGTATCCTCTGGTGGATATTCATTTCAGAAATTGTCTTGCAACTTGAGTTCCCATTTAGGCATTTTGCTTTGTTTCTATTTTGTTTGTTTAACTAATTATCTTCTTAATGACATTTCTATTTGGAAAGCTTTCTTTAAGCATTACTTCTTTAAGGGTGTGAAGTCTTTAAGTCCAACAACTGGGCCCTCTCTTGGGCAGCAACTGTGAGCTACTGCTTTGACTGTCCTACAGTTTTGTCTTGCAGCAACTGTGGGTCCTGGGCCCTCCTCCTCTAGGGCATCCTTTTCTTTGTTTATTCTTCAGTGATGTTGTAGGGCCAGTTCAGTGAATTCTGCACTCTCTGTATCTCCATACCACAGCCAGATCTAATGTTGCTCCTTGGGAGAATAGCCTTGAGTGCACAAAACAGCCCTTCTGGGTGACAACAGTTTTATCTGAGCTAGCATACACTCAGATAAAGATCCCAACCGTGCATGTGCATGTGTGTACTCATGTGTGCATGCGTGTACACACACTAGTGATGACTTTGCGCTACTGTTATCCTGTTATCAGGTCAATGGCTCTGTGCAGAGTGCTGGTGTTTCCAGTCTTCACATCCCATTGTGCTTATTCAGCAAAACTGTCAAGTCAGTTCTTTGGAGGGAGAGACAAGGATGATGGCTTCTTCATTCAGAACGACTCCTCCATGCATATGCAGGATGCTGAATGAGGTTGTCTCCTTGGTAAACTCCAGACTTCACTTCCTGACATAGAATCCCTGTTCTCAAACCACTGTGTTAACAGGTGACAGGTGGCTGGGACCTCAGCCTGCAGAGCCTCCAGCCTACAAGTGGGCTCTAGACATGCTCTCTGGAGTTCAGGCTGGGCAGGAGGAAGGAATGCACCAGCCAGAGTTCCAGTGCTGAAGCTCCACCCCTATGCTTACTGACATTTAAGAGACTTTCACAAACATGTGTCTCCACTTTTGCTGTGTACCTTTTAGGAAACTTGCTAGAAATTTTAACTGGATGCTTTCTTTAAATGTTTTTGAAATAGGACAAAAAGATTGGGACAACCAAAGAGCAAAACAGCCTAACATGCATTGTCCCATTAAACAGAAGAACTTCACACACTCTGAAGAGCCTTTCTCCTCTGGCAGGAGCTAAGCCATGCACCTAAAAAGTCATGGTTTTGATTTTTAAATAAAGCCACTCAGACACAAATTCTACTTTACAAGTAATTTGTAAAGTATGAGAAAAAAAACTGTCCTTTCATAAAGTGTGTACCCACAGGTCACCAGGCAGCTGGATGAGCAGACAACCACACACACCTTTCACAAGTAAAAGCTCTCAAGAAGCTCCTACAGGGGGGCTCATTTTAACTGGGGCCACTCTCTAAGGAGGTCAGAAAGGTGCTACTCTACATTTGTGAGAGAGTAGCCAGCATTTTCTTAGGAGCAAGCATTACTCCATCCCACGGGCAGAGCCTGGTACTCACATTAGAGAGCTGGGAAAGTGGGGCTGTCAGCCAAGGACATCTATCACAGGCAGTTGTGGGGTCCCTGAGGCTGAAACTCCACCAGGACAGACAGACATTGGGAACTGGCTCTGATGCCCACTCGCCCTGACATGCAGGAAACCGTCTGATATCCTGGGCCTTCAAGGAACAGCAGACCCACAGTCCCCCACCCCCCTCAGGCACTCTGCTTACTCACCCACAGGGAGGATGCCCGTGGCTCAGGAACACGAGCCACACAGAGGGCTTATGTCTTGAGCTGTGCCAGTTTTTATATTAAATGCACCTGGCTTGCTGTTCTTTTCCATCTTTAACCCCTCCCTCTTTCCTCAGCAGCTACTGAGTTACCACCTCTCAGTGTTCTTGTTACTGAAATGTGCCAGTGCTTCCTGGCTGTGGGGCAGAGAATCTAAGCCTCCCAGAGAGGTAAGTGTAAAAGCTCTAAAGAGAATAGGGACACGACAGACCAGGCCAGACAGGTTTGTGTCTGTCCTCAGCCCACCCTGTATGAGGTCCCATTTGGGCGTTCATCTGACATGGGTGTCGCCATGCCACTAAGTCAGTAGTCAGTCAGGTATAGGAAGCAGATGCTGAGATAGAAACCTTTCTCCAAACTCAAAAGTGTGTGCCCCCTGACTACATTACAGTCCATAATACAAAATTCCCCAAAGGGCACAAAGTTCATGCCCAGCCCCAGCCCCAGCCCCCTTTTCCTTTTGGAAATACAGTTCGGCTTTCTTTAACTGGGCCTTGGCTGCAGCTGGCTACTGACAGGACCTACTATTCCTACAATCAACCTGTCTGACCCAGTTTGAGTTTTCTTCATTTATTCCCATCAAAGAAAGAAATATAACCTCATTTCATATCCCAGTGTGATATTTTAATCTAGGAAGCTATCATTAGAATGCCTATTTCCTTTGGAACATGCTTTGTTTTGTAAGCAGAAAGAGTTCACACATTGTAAAACAGTAATTTTGGGAAAAAAACAAAAACATCTCCTGACACCCAAAGGATACACCAAGCTCTGACTATGATGTGGGCAGACTCAGGCCCTGTTCCTTCCCTGTGGCCACTGATAAAGGCAGCAGCTGTTCTAGAATCTAGATTCTGGGTGCTCAAGGGCCCTGCAGTCACAAGTGAGTGACAATTCTAGGGCAAGGAGATGTTGAGTCCTAGTTTCACACAGGACAAGAGCAGGAAGAAGGCAGCCCGAGGATAACAAAATGTCAGAGCTGACAGAGCAGAGACACCTGTCGCACCTCTTGGATTAACTGAGTTCCACCTCTGTGTAAGCACAGGCAGAGGGCTTGGACACCCGTCTCCCCTCTTGGATTAACTGAGTTCCACCTCTGTGTAAGCACAGGCAGAGGGCTTGGACACCCGTCGCACCTCTTGGATTAACTGAGTTCCACCTCTGTGTAAGCACAGGCAGAGGGCTTGGACACCCGTCTCCCCTCTTGGATTAACTGAGTTCCACCTCTGTGTAAGCACAGGCAGAGGGCTTGGACACCCGTCTCCCCTCTTGGATTAACTGAGTTCCACCTCTGTGTAAGCACAGGCAGAGGGCTTGGACACCCGTCTCCCCTCTTGGATTAACTGAGTTCCACCTCTGTGTAAGCACAGGCAGAGGGCTTGGACACCCGTCTCCCCTCTTGGACTAACTGTGAGTTCCACCTCTGTGTAAGCACAGGCAGAGGGCTTGGACACCCGTCTCCCCTCTTGGACTAACTGTGAGTTCCACCTCTGTGTAAGCACAGGCAGAGGGCTTGGACACCCGTCTCCCCTCTTGGACTAACTGTGAGTTCCACCTCTGTGTAAGCACAGGCAGAGGGCTTGGACACCCGTCTCCCCTCTTGGATTAACTGAGTACCACCTCTACGTAATCACAGGCAGAGGGCTTGGGGTCAGGGCATCACCCTACCCATCTCTAGCTGCCTTTACCAGAGTCATGTGCTCTTTGTGAAACCATCTCTTCCTCTGTAGAGATCCCCTGTGATAAGCAGCAAGGTCAGAAAAAGAAAATCAGTACAGAAACCCAGCCCTTTACGTAGATATTACTGCCTCCTGGGTGTGCACACTGCTCCTGGGTCCAGCCTTCTTTCTCCATCTCTAATCTCCATCGCAGTGAATGGTACCACAGCTTTCCAGAGAAACAAGGCAAATGTGTGAAGACCCCCTTTGCTGTGCCAGCTCCCACTTCTCAACATTCTGACAGTCCTTATAGGATCCTATAGGTTCTTAGAGGACCAGATCCTTCTCCCCAAAACTCACACCTTGGTCTCCACTACATCTGAAGAGGTTACAAGGAATTCTGGGTAAGCGCCATCACCTTGCAGCTTTGTAGGTTGTCCCTCTACCTCCTCCCCACAGCAATGGTGATGTACAAAGACAATAATTACATATCAAAGAGAGGAAAAGACAGCCAGAAGTTTGTGGCTGTATAAGGCCGGATATATAATTATACATGAAACACCATGTAATGCAAGGACAAACTTGAGTCTTTAAGATCCACCACCTGAACTCCCACCTAGTAATAATTTACCCCTACTCATTGGTGCAGCTTTGGTGCAAATGCCATGGCTGTAACCAGTTACTTTCTAAGGCTACTCCATGAAATGGAAGTAAGACCTGAATTGTTAAAGGTGCCAAGAACCCAGGGCTAAATAGGTCATAGGCCCTAGGGGAGAGTCAAATACTATTATTTTGCTTATGGACATAACATTAAAACAAACCCCATTAAACAGATCATCTCTCAACCATCATTTAAAAAGTTCCTCTTTGCAGTAGATGGCAATTAACACAGAATAAGAGACTATAGTGTGCTCGCCCTAAATCAGACATACTCGCCATACCCCATACCCCTCCCCCAGAGGCTTCTATCCTCGTGGAAGAGGGGACAGAAACAAATCTAAGAGCCAGACACGGCAGGGCAACTGCACAAATGAACGCAGAGCTGGCAACTGTGACAGTGTACACAGGACCCGCACCACACAGACAAAATCCCGGCACGGATGGTAGGAAGTGGGTACTAGACCCTATCACTAGTTGAGGAGCTACTGGTGTTGAGAGCTTCTGGGAGAAAAGAGTCAGTTTCATTAATGCCCCTTGTAAGGGGACAACCACTTTCCAGGGCAGTCCCACTCTGAAGACTGGCTAGGCCACACTGAACTTACAGAAGAAATTTGTTTAAAAAAAAAAAATCTCAAAGTTATGTAGAAAGGGATGGAAGAGTGGAGAGGGTGATTATAGAAGGAGCTGGGGTGTGTGAATATGTTCAAAATATATTATATGAAATTCTCAAAGGATAATATATTTTTTAAAAATTATACATCCATAATTATGTGGCAGCAAATTTTTTTCCTTGTTTTTTTGTTTGTAACTTTTGAGACTTGGTCCCATATAGCCCAGGCTGGCCTGGAACTCACTATGAAGCTGAGACTATCCGTAACTCCTGAGATCACAGATGTGTGCCATCACACCCAGCAGTGAACAAATCAGGAAGAAGAGGAAGGCAAGGGTTTGCATTACCAAAACTAATCTGGGACAAATCCCCCACCCTGACCCGCCCCAAGTCTCTATCTAGTTCAATGGCCCTGAATCTGCAGGGAGATTCTAAACCACTGTCAGCAACAGAGTCTACAGATGGTGTGTTAAAGACACCTCCCATGTGGTACCTGAAGACCCTGAACCACTTTGAGGCATCTTCCTTTCAAACACAGAAGGTGGAGACTGCACAGGCCAGGCCTGGTCCTTAATGTACTTCTGCTCTTCATGCTTCCTGATGCTCCTCCCGAGGTCACTGTCACACTTTTGAGGTCCGTACAGTCGTACCAAGGACTCTGCGGAGGCCCAGACCTGCCTGTCCAAGCCACCTAGCCCCTCCCTGGACTACTAAAGGGACACAAACTCTCTGCATCTGTCCCCTCAAACAGGACTCCTGGGAGGCTGGACAGCTCATGCTCCTCCCCCAACCACACTCATCCCTGACAGAGGTCTGCCCCTTCTCTGACACTCACAGCTTTCATTACCCTTTTGCTATTTATATCAGAACCCATACACGATAAAGCAACCTGCTAAATCCAAAGTGGCCTGCTCCTGAGGCTGACCACCAGTGTGTAAAGCACACCCTTCCCACCCATGACTTCACGCACTCAAAGGCAAGAATCCATTCAGGCACGTCTGGCATGTCTGGCCTGTCCATCCCCACCCCTCAGCCTGCAAGGCACCAGCCCCAATGCCATCTCTTAGACCTCTTTATGAACTCCACTCTCAGGTAACTGCCACCTCTAAGGAGTTACAGGCTGCTTTTGGTATGCAGTGAAACTTCTGAAACTCTTTTTCCTCCAGGCATTTCTCCTCAGAATTTTCTGTACATAACCCAGAGCTACTACAGGGCAGAGAGAGCAATGGGTAGAAGTCAGTCCTTCAAGATCCAAGTAATTTGGTCCCAACTGGACCCTGGGAGAAGAAAGGACATCAGCACTACAGAGACAGTGTCCAACAGAAAATCCAGGAGGAGACCCGCCCGCATGGGGCCCACTACACTGCAGAACAAGTGATAGGATTCTGAGGAGAAATGACTGGTCCCAGAGCTGAGACAAAATATGCCAGACGAGCCCCAAGTCTCACAGTGTCAAAAAGCAAGAATGACCCTAAAAAGAAAAGAGATGGATGGTGGTGGCACTGCACATCTTTAATCCCAACACTCAGCAGGCAGAGGCAGGTGGATCTCCATGAGTTTGAGGCCAGCCTAGTCTAGAGTGAGTTCCAGGATAGCCAGGGCCAGACAGAAAAATCCTGTCTTAAGAAAGGAAGGAAGGAAGGAAGGAAGGAAGGAAGGAAGGAAGAAAGAAAGAAAGAAAGAAAGAAAGAAAGAAAGAAAGAAAGAAAGAAAGAAAGAAAGAGGGAGGGAAAGAGGGAGAGAGGGAAGGAAGGAGAGAGGGAGGTTGGGAGAAGAGGAGAGAGGGACGGAGGGAGGATGGATGGTGGTATGTCAAAGGGTCACTGGGGCAACCTGAACAAGCCCTCAAAGCCAAAAGCTAGAACAACACGACCAGTGAGACAACCTAGTCCTGGATTAGACCCAAGAATAGAACAACCATGGACCTACACTAAAACAAAGGACCAGGTAGGCAGGTAATAGGTAGGAAGGAGACACAATGTGTAAGCACTCCAGATAGTCTGTGCAAAAGCGTACATGTATCTCCACGTGGGAGATTACAGCAGAGACCCCTAACAAGGGCTGCCCTAACCAGGAGACCAGTCTGTACCAGCTATGATCTGTGTTGTTAATTTAACATGTATGGGTGTTTTTCCTGTTTGTGCCCCAAGCGAGTGCCTGGTACCCAGAGGCCAGAGAACATTGGATGCCTGGAGCTGGAGGCACAGATGACTCTGAACTGACATGCAGGTGCTTCCTCTGGAAAACTGGCCAGTGTTCCTAACTGCTGAGCTATTCCACCAGCCTGACTTTGTGCTCTTGATGGAACATGATGAGGTCTTCCTCCCTGAACTCAGTCTTGGTCTAACCATGTGAGACTTGAAGGGCAGTACGCACATTCCTCAACATGTCCGTACAAGGATGCTCTGAGAAACAGATATAACTCAGAGGTGCCTGAGAAGGGGTAAACTGACCTGGTGTGGAAAAGGCTCACTGTGTGAAAAGGTAAAGAAAGTTAAAACAAAATCAAATATTTGCTTCAGTTAATAATCAATTTGGTTTTTGATAAATGTAGCACGTCAATTCAATTAAGAGATTAAAAAGGACAAGTGGGCCTGGAGCAGGGTGACAAATCTGTGCTGCCTTTGTGACCCTTCTATGATCTAAAACTATCTTAAATTTCTCTTTTGTTAAGATTATGTGTGTGTATGTATGTTGTGCATGCTCTGCACACATGTAAGCAACTGTCTACAGAAGCCAGACAGAGGAGGGTGTTGGATCCCCTAAAACTGGAGTCAGAGGCAGTTGTGAGCCACATGGCATGGGTGCTAGGAACCTAACTTAGAAAGAGCAAGTGCTCTCAACCACCTAGCATCTCTTTGATTTATTTAACAATTCCAGCTCTAAACCAACTAACCCTTTCCTTTTCCTAGGGTGAGGATGCTAACCCTCTTTGACCCTCCTCATTCCAGCGTATTACTACCCTTGACCTAGGAGCCCACCAAAGGACACATGTGGCCCACATTTGCTTTCAGACTTGCTCTTGCTGGTCTCTGGCCACTGCCTGATGTCAGTGCTGCAATGCTGTCAATAGGGCAAGCCATGGCAGGGCAAGTCCCCCAGTCAGCTCCCTTAAGGAGGAGGCCAAGAGAAGCAGAGCGGTCAGACATCTGAGAAGAGCTGGGGTCTGTGGGCCTTCTCTGCCCTGCCTTGTAGGAATTCTAGACACCTTCTGGTGCAGCTTGTAGAGACATCCGTGAAGAGCCTTTGGTGTGAACTGCTTCTCCACCGCAGACAACGGGCCTTCTGGGCAACAACACGGTGCTCTGTACAGCCCCACTGGGAAGTCAGTGGCTTTCACACCTTCATGAGGTCGACCACTGTCAGGGAAGACAAGAACACAGCCTGAGCAACCCCAGTCTGTAAGTCTGACCTGGGAAATGCTTCAAACTCTAAAGTCAGCTCAACCAGTCTGGTTTATCTGTGCAAACATTTCAAAAGTGGTGAAAAGACTCCCAAATGTGGAAAGTTTCTGGTTCCAAGCATTTTGGGGGTAGTCAACCCATACACAGACCAATGAGAGAGGCATAGAAGCATCTTCCAGAATATCTCCAAAAGCAGAGAAAGCACGAATAAGAGGAGGGGCTGAAGGGCTCAGCAGTGATGAGAGTGTAGTGCCCCCTCCTGGAGGACCCATGTATGGTTCTCAGCACCCACGCAGAGTGGCTCCCACTGCCTAGGACCCCAGCTCCAGGGAATCCAGTGCATGCGCACACACACACACACACACACACACACGGGGAAGGGGGAATGAAAGAGTGGAGAGCAGACTCATGGCAGCCTGCACAGGGAAGACTTTTCTATGAGAGAACCCTAGAGATCTTACAGAACTCCAAGAGCTGTCACTGGGATACATATAACTCATAGGTTGTATTTTAAGAATATCCACAATGCTTATGCATTTCCACAACAGTCAATGTGATTTATGAGTGACTTTCCAGGAAAGAACCTCAAGCAGTTGATGTCATTACGACAGTCCATGAAGACACTCAGGAGGGAGGCGAGGAAAGTTAGTCACCAGCCTTCTTGTGGGGAGGAATTAGGACTGAGAAGCGCACTGCAAGCAGCTCATTTCCTACTGTGTGAAATTCAAATTCCCACTGAAGGCTGGGTTTCAGAACTCTGACACAGTCCTGACTCTGTTCAGCCTTTTCATCTGGATGTCTCTCCTTTTATTTTAGTAAGCATCAAAGAAGAGAACCTAGAAGTGACAATACCTTTTTCAATAAAGGAGCAACATTTATGACAATCTTTGGTTTAGGTGGCTGATAGGCAGTGAGTCTTTAGGCCATGTCACAGGGCCACGTCTCAGGACGTGGACAGTGTGTTCCCACTGGATTTCTATCCTCAGGCAGCATTTCCTCTGAAGAAGGATGTTCTCACAACTGACCCCTAGGTTGGCCAGTCAAAGAAAGAAGGCTTTTATTTATTTTTATGTGCATGGATGTGCTGCCAGCATGTATGCATATCTGTGTGTCTCTCATATGCCTCCTGCCCAGAGGTCAGAAGAAGATCCCCTGGGATTAGCGTTGCAGATGGTTGTGAGCCACTATGTGAGTGCTAGAAATCAAACCTGGGTCCTCTAGAAGAGCAGTGAGTACTCCTAACTGCTGAGCCATCTCTCCAGCCTCAACGTGAAGCATAAAAAGCAAAATATTTACAAGTATAAAAGCATGAGAGTCAATAAAATAAAGGAATCTATAGTTGGGTTCAACCACCAGAAGCCAGTCAGCAGTCCTAAGTGAGAGTTGGTCCCAAGTGTGAGAGGGACATTAGACACGCTCTAACCCAACACTTGGAGCTTTTGGAGAACAAGCCAAGCCCACATAGCTGAGCAAGGGCAATGAGAGAAGGTGTTTGTTTTAAAGAATCATAGCTACCCCAGTTCCTCACTCAACATTTGGAAAATAAGATCACACTTAGTTAAAGCCAGTGCTTCAGCACACATTCTACACAGCTAAGATCAGTGAGAACAAAGATAAAGCACCTACCCTTTCCACAGGAATCCAAGGTTGTAACACTCACGATGCAACCAGGTGAACACTCATGGTCACTTTATTCAAAGATTTGAACCTATAACATTCTTTACACTGAGGTAGCATTTCTTCATCAGCCACAGGCAGGGAAAGCAGCAGAGGCCTGTGTGACAGAATGGCCCCCACTGGCACAGATGGCCTTCTTATGGGATGAGGTCACACATACTTAAGACTCCAACCATCCACGGGGCAAATGTAAGGCAGCTAGAGTCCACTGCATGAGGAACAGAGGGGTGGGAGCATTGGGGACAATACATGATAGATTTGATGGGTTTTCTGTAAGAGGCCATCACAGTGAGAAAGAAGCCAGAGAGCAGAAGACTGGGGCTGCTGTGGGATGGTAGCAATGCGGCGACAGCAGTAGCTGCTCCCTAGTGTGACACCTCGAGTTCACATGTCGGTATCAATTCTATGTATATATGGAATGAAAACCAGTGAGTTTACAGCAACTTGACAGGGAAGAAGAAGGGTCCTACAGATGCTGTGGTCAACTGTTTGCCTTGGGTGCCATCTTCAAAGAGTACTGAACTTGCAGCCCCCCTGTGTGGCCCAGAGTCAATGCCCAGGCCTGTGTGAAGCTGTGGTGCTCGGCAGCGGGCTCTCCACACAGCAGCTTGGTCAGTATGCTAAGCATGGACTGCTGGCTATCTCCTTTCTGGACCTGTAAAGGTCCAAGGGGTGATGTGGTCCCCATCCACATACTTTTCCTTCTCTAGCTGGTGCAGCAGAAGGAGAGATTGTCTGGAGTGGTGGTTTGAATAGGAATGGCCCCCATAGACTCATATATTTGAATGCTTGGCCATGGGGAGTGGCATTATTAGGAGGTGTGGCCTTGTTAGAGGAGGTGTGGCTTTGTTGGAGGAGGTGTCTCACTACTCAAAAGGCTTGAGGTCTCAGAAGCTCAAGTCACATGGCGGCATGGCATTCTCTTCCTGTAGCCTCTCTTCATGTATCCAGACGTAGAACTCAGCTACCTCTCCAGCACTATGTCACAAAGCCTGCCTGCTGCCATGCTTCCCATCATGGTGATAATAGTCTGAACCTCTGAAACTATAAACTAGCCCCAATTAAATGTTCTCCTTTGTAAGAGTTGCTGTGGTCATGGGGTCTCTTCACAGCAACAGAAACCCTAAGACAGCTGGAAATTGAGACAAGCATACAAGGACAGCAGTCACCCACCAGGCAAACTGATTGAAGATTCACTGATCTGGAGACCAGTGGACTGGTGATGGAGAACTCTGTGCCTGGCAGAAGCTGCTGCCAGGAAAGAAGAATCAAAGAAGAGAAAAGAGCTAGCTGGACACTTCAGCTATATTGTTCTTTATGCACAGGGTGCCTACCAATGCCTGGGACTACAAGACAGGGTAGGGACCCAAAGGAGAGCAAAACTCAGGCCCTGCCTAAAGTGTCCAGCATGGAACACAGAGCCCTGTTAGTAACACTCTACATCAGGGACAAGCCCAATCCAAGTACTACTATCTTCAGAGGCCAGGAAGGGGACAGGCTGGGGACTGAGAATTTCTGGAAGACACAGCAGTCATGAGCATTCCTAGGTGGTAAGATGTGGACCCACCAAGAGAAAGTTTCTAAGAAGCCCACCCCATTTCCAATCAGTGGGGCCCTTACCATCCAGTCACAGAGCTTGTAACCAAAGCTTCCCTGACTCTACTGGATGCAGGAAGGACACAGGAGAGGTGGGCTCTTCCCAGACTTAGCACAAGGAGTGCCTGCTCCAAGGAGCTTCCCGGCTCAGCCTGAGAGAAAACCAGTCTCCTGATGACTGCTCTATATGTGGCTGAGCTTTAGTGTCACCAGAAGAGCCAGGTGTTGGTTTAGCAGATATGCTGAGCCTCCGTCTGGTATTACCTGGTTCAAAATCAGCACACTCACAATTCTAGGGGCTGCTGAGTCCCACCTCCTAAGTCTCTCCAGCATGCTTCCTGGGTATCTTCTTAAGGTTCAGTTTTCACACTCATTTGTGTGTGTGCATACTTGGTGTGCTTACGCTCGCATGTGTGTGTGTGTGCACATGTGCACGCACATACCATGCTGCATGTATAGGGGTCAACGCACAACTTGAGGCAGTCAGTTCTCTTTTTCTGCCATGGGCGTTGCAGGCTCAGAAGCTGGTGCCCAGGCATGATAGCAGAGGCTTCCCCACTGGGACAGCTCACTGCTGCTCACTTTTTTTCATTTGTGGCTTTTTTGGGTTTTATTTGTTTTGTTTTGGTTTTTGTTTGTGTGTGTGTTCTTCACTACCTTACACACTAAGTTCATTATAAATATTAAATATTTAAATTTATCTTTTTTTTCCAATCTGATTCATTTTACTCAGGAGAAAAATCATAGGCAAACTCTTTCTACAAAGACTTGTTAGGAAAAAAAAATCCATGCAGAGTTGATTTAGAGGCTGCCAGCCCATCTGAGTCACTGGAGGAGGATTAAACATCTGTGGACCTCCTCACTAAACAAATGGGAAGACACAACACTGGGGAGGGGATTAAAGCTAAATCATGATAACTGCCACACAGTTATTTAGAATTAAGGGCAGCCCCATGGAGGCCTGCCCTCCCCTTTTGTGAGGGTGCTAGCCTCTTCTCCATAGTCCAGGTGAGAGTTGAGGGCCCTCACTCTGCCCACTCTGCCCCACACACCCCGCCGACAAGGGCCACTAGGACCATTTTTCATCTGATGCCTAAAGTAGAAAAGTAACACTGGCTTGTAAAAGTGCAACACGATGCTGGGCTTCACCTGTAACTCTAACTTTGCCTGGCCCGATTCTGTCTCCTCACAGCCTGTGGTCCTCTGCATCCTGGGAAGCAGGGTCCTTTAGGCATTTGAGGTGTAGCACATGGTGTTTAAAGGGCTCTCTCAACACATAAACCCAGGGCTAACCCAGCTGAGGTCATCTCCACAGTGTAAGGTGTATGCCTGGGACAACCTGTAGCCCATCTCCCCCAGCACCACGCCACAGATCACTCCCTAAAGGCTAAGGGGCTCATACTCCCCAGCCTCTAGTCAAAGGCTGTCTCCACGGCCAAACACCTTCACTCCAGGAAGCAGGAAAAGTCCTGTGCTCTTTGCAACACTGTGCTCTGTTCAACCATAAGGACAGACCTCTAATGTCCTGTGTAAATCCTCAGCTCCCTGAGGCAACATTGTCACCACTGTCCCTCAGGACTGAACACAAACCTAAACTACAAAAGGACCTGGACAAGCTTTTTAAAAATTATTACATTTTGTATCACCAATACCCAGGAAAGATTTGATGCATAAGCAAAATTACCTTAAACGTGATCCCAGCTACTCAGAAGGCTGAAGCAGAAGAAAGGTAACTTCAAGGTCAGCCTAGGCAACTTAGTGACACTATCTCAAAACATAAACTAGAAGTTAAAGAGCTGATTCAGTGGTTATGAGCACTAGCTGTTCTTCTAGGGAACAGGGGCTTGGCTCCCAGTGCCCACACAGCAGCCGTCCATCATCAGTAACTCCAACTACAAGAACTCCACGCATCCTCCGGCCTCCACTGCCATCAGGCATGCATTTGGTACATAGACATGCATGCAGGAAAACATCCATACACTTAAGATAAATCTGTAAAACCTGATAGTAAAACAAAAAGTCAAAACGGGGGGGGGGGCGGGGGGGAGAGATAAAGTTAAATGGTAGGGCACATACCTAGTTTTCTCAAGTCTCTTGACTCAATCTCAAGTATCATTAGAATTTTTTTGAATCATTTTACAATAGTGATGGCTAATCTGTTGTCAACTTGATGCACCAGGGAAGAGGAAACTTCAATTAGACAACAGTCTCCATGAGATTTAGCCTGTGGTGTGTCTGGGGACATTTTCTTGGTTGTTAATTGATGTAGCAGGACACAGTTACTGTGGCTACCATTCCTAGGTACGCGGGCCTAGCCTACATAAAGGTAGCTGAAGATGAACCTGGAAGCCAAACAAGAAGCCACATCCCTCCATAGTTTGTTCCCCAGGCTCCTGGCATGGCTTTCCTGAACACACTGTGGTCTCTAAGATAAAAGCCACCACTTCTCGCCAGGTTGCTTTGGTAACTGTTTCTCACAGCAACAGAAAGTAAGCTATAACCAAGAGTGGTTCTTAAGAGGTGAAACTATAAATGACTAAAACCAATTCTTCTGCACCATACTTAGGCTGGTGCTACTGGCAGCAGAGAGGCCAGGCCTCAAGACATTCAGGTGATGTCAGCCTGGCTGAAATGGCTCAGCAGCTCCAAGAATACCCATGTACACCATGGGCCAGAGCAGAATCAAAATGCCTGTTTGGGTCTTGTTTGTCACTCAGCAAGTTGACCTGGCAGGTCTGGCACTCAGCCTGGTGATGTGCTTGGAATGAAGGGTCAAGCAGTACCAGCTGGAACCCAACTCACCCAGGGTACTTCAAAACAGGTACAAAGCAGATCTCTTGAGTGTTTCCATGAAACAGCCCAGTAAAAAACCAGACACTAGGCTTCCAAGTCTAACAACCTAGAGGACATACTTTCATGTAAGGATTCTGCTTTAAAATAAACAAATTTAATTTAGTTAAAATATAAAACTTTTAAAAAGCCCCATCAGTGGGCCTCTGCACCTAGATGGCTGGTAGCTGCTGTTGGGGCACTGCAGACCTCGGAGCCATCTCTGCAAGCACCTACAACTATGCCCATATCTGACACATTTCCACACTGCTGTGGCTAACAGACAGGAGACCCTCAACAAGAGGAAACCCTGCACCTAAGAGTCAGCTATGACCCTGGCTAACTCTGGAGACTTGGGCAAGGCCCTCACCCTTCTAGGCCTCAGTTCCCTCTTCTGAAATGGGAGTAGCTCTGTGTGCTTCTCAGCACTTCCCTCTTTCTGCAGATGGTCTGTTCTCAACACCCATCATTCAGTGGTCCACCACAGACCACCATGAAGCCAAACTGAGTCTGTAGGAGGTGCCTGGCATCTCCTTCAAGAGGAAAAGCTATGCACAGGAGAGGGCACTCCACAGCAGATTGGTTTTGCCATAGGCAGTGTACACCTACAAGAAGTTTACTGTATCTCTTTCTCCCGAGCAGTTACATGGGAATGCTAGGCCAGGGCTGGGCCTAGGGACAGTAGAGATTTCTGCCCATAGGGTCAGGTCTGCACGTGATGCTCACTCTACTGATCCTCCCATGACCTCATGAAGACTGCTGGGGCATGCTGGAGGAAGGCCAGCTGTGTGCCTTGAACCCTCCTCCTCTGTCCCCAAGGGCTCATGCTCATACTTCCATGATCTCCAGGAGTTACAGAAATGGGCCTCACAGTAGGAGAGACCACAAAAAATGGAAACACAAGAGAGCTGGAAAAGGGACCCTGTTGGTCTCTTACTGTCCTTATAGGGTACTAAACAAGGAGCAAGGGTAGGCAGGCCTTTGACACAGTAGCAATGGCGCAGCTACGGGGCCTCTCCAGAGCCTTTAAAGGTCATCCATGCACGTTTCTTCTTAAGTCAGCTCACACCCTGGCCTGGATGCCCTGGCAGTCAGCCTGGCGTGGAACAGAAACCCGGGTCTACAGTCCTGTAACCTTAGTCTTCTCAGGGCTTCTCAGACAGCGCTGGAGTTGAGGGTGGCTAGAGCAAATCTACCTGCAAGGTCAACAATATCCTGAAGGTCCTCAACATTTAAGGGACATTAAAGGAAAGGACTGAGGCTCGCCAACCACTAGATTAAACATTTCAAATCAGCACAGACCACTTAGCAAACAACATTAAGTTTCTGTGCCCAGTTCCTGACCAGTTTGCCTTAAACAGCAGCCAGTGAGAGGCTAGAACCTCTGTTTAATAGCAACTTGCATCCATCCACCAGGGTTTTAAATTCCCCATGTTTCAGAAATGCCCCATATGGGCAGATACCATAAAAACCATAGGGGTAACTTAAAAAAACAAAACAAAACACCACACTCATATTTTAATTCTGTATTTTCGTATGATTGAGCTTGCCAAATTTAAATAAAAGTTTATTTTTAACTTAAACATTTTCAACGCTTCTCTTTCATGTCATGGAATGAAGCAAAATGATTAAGCAATATTTCTCAAAGAATTTGGGTAAAGATGTCATTCATGATGGTCATTTATAGTAGAACCACAAACAGACACACATACACACACACACACACAAATACACAGTGCCTCTAACGCTAATATGCAGTAAACATTTATTTTTGTGTAACTTTGAATGGAAAACTTGATCCAAACCATTCTTATTTTGGAAACTACAGGTCAGCAAGGCTATAGCAAATAGAAGCATGGGAGTGGAAACATAATTCTTAGCGCACAGCCCTGAACCACTGTCCACCACACCCTCCTCAGGTCTGCCCCTCTGCTGTCAGGTCACAAAGAGAAAAGGACTCACTATGGCTTCCTGGGTAGGGCCCAAGTGCACATGGCCCTATCTCCTGCTAGAGGGGAAGGGAAACAGAGGTCACTCTGAGATACAGCCCATGCCCTCTGCCTCCTTAGGGCTCAGAATTAGGGGAGCATCTAGTATGGAACACAGAGGATACAGTTGCTTCTGTGTCCTTCAGTAGCCACCAGAGCCAGCTCCCTCCACCTAGGCCAGAGCCCAGATCCTTGAGGACCAAAACTACATACTGGGTAGCAATTTATTTACAACTAAAACATTCCATCCTGGAGAGAGGCTCATAAAACTCCAAGAATAAAGCTAGAACTTAAAAGGTTCCCACAGCCCATCCCCAAGGCTGAATAAGAACTAGCCATTTGCCAGGGAAAGGGGACTCCCCAGCCTATCCCAGAGCTACATGGAAACTGTGTCAAGAGAACTACAGAGATGCAGCAGCCTCTCCATCTGGAGCGCCCCTATAAGTAACTCTTTACCCAGGCTCCCATAAGTAGCCCCAGCGAGCACCCTGCTTCACTGTGTTAGACTTGGGAGGAATCGTCTCTCTGGTCTGTGGTCAGTACATTATCTGGTGTGAACAGGTAGTAATTTCTCCTTGAGAAAAGCCACACAATAAGTTGGGGGTGAGGGGATGGGTAAATACCTCCTGGAAGCCATAATCCTATATGCTGCAGTCAGTGTAATACTGACCAGCCAGACACAGTATATCCTTATAGCCTGTCTCCTTTATAGATCTAAGACAAACATGAACCAAGGTCAACCTGGTCTAGAGCGTGAGCTCCAAGAAAACTGGGGCTATGTAGAGACCCTGTCTCCAAAAAAGAGGGGAATAAGAAGGCCTTGAAGCTGCTAATGAGAAACAAGTTCGCCTTTGTCACCAAGAAGCAGGCTCTCCAGGGTCGCCTCACCCGCCCCACTCTGTGCCAGGCTAGGCTGCGCCTCTCACTCAGAGCAGCTGCACTGGATCAGCTCCCACTCACAGGCTGTTGACGGTAAACATGGTCACTGGCCTGTGAAGAGGGACCTGAAAACAGATGTGTGGACATCAGGCCTTGTGCAAGTCCTGCCCCGCATCCGTGCCACGGCAGCTGAGCCACCTCAGCCAAGACGGCCTGGCAGGCTGGGGTGGGTAGGAGACCTTTTTAAATAACGTTCTTTTGTTGCTTTGTTTTGTTTTGCTTTGTTTGTTTTTTTGTTTTTTGTTTTTTTTTTTTTTTTTTTTTTTTGAGACAGGGTTTCTCTGTGTAGCCCTGGCTGTCCTGGAACTCACTCTGTAGACCAGGTTAGCCTCCAACTCAGCGTTCTGCCTAGCTCTGCCTCCTGAGTGCTGAGATCACAGGTAGGCACCACCACTGTCTTTTTAAAACCTTGTTTGCTCTTAGGTATTTTTCATTGGACTTTGGGTGTGTGAGTGTGTGTAAGCACCACTACAGGTATGAAAGCACACTTACATTCATGGTGCCCACAGGGACCCAAAAGGGAACAAGATCATTTGGAACTGAAGTTACAGGTGATTATGAGCCACACTGTGGGTGCTGGGATCTGAACCCAGGTCCCTCTGCAAGAGAAACAAATGTTCTTAACTGCTGAGCCATTTCTCTAGCCCCTGCTGTTTTTTGAGACAAGGTCTCACTATGCAGTCATGCCTCACTCTGTAGACTGGTCTTTAACTCACAGAGATCCAATTGCCTCTACCTTCCAAGGGCTAGGATTAACACACAGGTGGTGATCCTTAAACCATTTCTACTGGATTTCAGGATAGGTTACACCAAGAAGGTGATATCTCAGCAAAGACCTAAAGAAGCTGGGAGCAAGTTGTGCGGGCCTCTGACGGGAAGGAAAGGAGGCTGAGAACCAGCAAAGGCCAACTGCCCGAGGCAGGAAGAGGAGCATCAAGTTGGAAGTGGAAAACAGAATGTTCTGTGGGGTTAGAGGATAGGTCAGAAATGCCAGCGGGTTGAAAAGAAAGAAGGAAATCATAGTTTAGGACCATCAAGATGGCTCAGTAGGTAACGGTGCTTGCCACCAAGCCTGGACCCCATATGCTGGAAGGAGGGAGCTGATCCCCACAAGTCATCATCTAACCTTTACTTGTATGCTATGGCAGCTGTACATACGTGTACACACACACACATGTACACAGCAAGAACATACCCACTCATGCACAAAATAAAAGTTCCAAAGAAACAAATAATAAATTGGCAAAGAAATCAGGCAAAGTACAGGTTCAGGGTCACATCGCAGCAACTGGTTGTAAAATAGTTTTAGTGCACAGAGCCATACCCAGCTGTTCACACACCTTCTTGGGTGCTTATGTGCCACAGTAGAAGAACCGTGACAACCCAAGTGGTCCACAAAGCCTGAAAGTGTGTGTGTGTGTGTGTGCGCGCCTGTACTCAGACACCATCCCCTAGAGCTTAGAGAGGGAACATGGCTATGCTGACACCTTACTTGCCTACTGATGTGGATTCTGAACTTCTGGCCTCCATCCAGGACAGTTAGAACATTACTGGTATTTTAAGTCACATTTGCTGTGGAGGCCACCCCAGGAAATGAATACAGGGAACCAGACAGGAAGTGGCTATGAAGCAACCCGTACACTCCTTGGGACATGGTAGAAATTCCACCTAGTAGAGAGAGCCCGGCCACACTCCCTGAACCAAGTTTCTCTCTAAAGAAGGCTTGTTCTGTGTAGCAAGCTCTGTGCTCTGCAAAGAAAAGCTCCTTCGTGGGGCTTGTCTGGCTTGATCCTAACAGGAGAGTCCCAGGGCTGCCTAAGGACTCAGCTCATCCCACAGTCGTGTGTCCTCATGCCTGCTACGATGAATTCAAACAGTTCACAGATCAACTGTAATGATCTCATGGAGCAAGCCCTCCTCATCTCCTTCAGCTACTAAGAGGGGAGCTGCACCCGCCTTCCCGGGAAGGGTGCCTGCCCACTGGGAGTGGCAGAAGGCAGTACTGACTAGCGCTGGTGCTCAGACTGCTCCACAGTCTTTTCTTGTGAAGAGCCCCCGCTCCCCCATGGCCCTCTGCTGACTTCTCCAGCTTTGGCTCTAGGCATCCCAACTCTCCTTTTCCGTCTTGAGGAGTGAGTCCACTGTTGAAACCCACTGTGTGCAAGAATTCCACTTCCTACACTGTCTCGAGTCGCCCCACCCTGCAGACTGCAGCCTCAGCTTCCTCTGGGTTTTCAAGGATGAGGTCTTGTGATCCTGACAGCCTTTCTGCTGCCCGTTCTGATTTGCATCAGGCTGCACAGTCCCAGGGATCCTGCCACCAGGCTCTAATCTTCCCCAGCCTTCAATGTGACTGATGTCTGATGGTCACACCTCTCACAGAGTCACAAAAGCCCTACCACATCAAGCCAAGGGTGGAGCCCCAAACCTCAAGAGAAAAAGTTGTTCCCTTCTTGAAAGCCACCATCTGACCTGGCATCTCTGCACCCTTTCTCTGGCGGGTCAGGGCTGGGTTCCCTTGGTGCAGACCTTGTGCTCAAAGCTAGCTGATACTCCCAGAACAGGAAGCTGACAGTGGGTACACAGAGTAAAGCATGGCCTGGAGCAAGGGACACCTTAGTATTCTTTGTGTCCCCACCACCAGCACTACACAGGGCAGACCCCAAAGGGCTAATTTCTAAAGTGTGCTAAACTTCTACTTGCCCACAGGCATACATGGCTCCAATCTCCCCAAGTCCCACACAGGGGATCAGAAGCACTCTCGTAGGTGTCTGGAAGCTCTCTGCAGATGGGCGTCCATTCTGCTCTCTGGTGTAGAGCTACCTGCTAAGCAAATGATAACAGGCAGGTGTGTGTCCAAGACTGCCTCCACCTCAGGCCTCAACCATTAGCTGCCCTCTACAGAGGGCACAAAAGTCATAGGTCATTTCACAAATGAAATAAATGCAGAGGCGCTAATCCAAGCCCTCACTCTCCTCACAGCCAGAGCGAGACTCAATCCTACAGAGCTCTGGCTCCAGAGGAGGAGAGAGGGTACAGGTCAGCCTCTGACTGCTCACATACTGGTGGCAAGCACAGGTTGGAAAGAGCCTAGCACACACCCAAAGAGAAGACTGCAAAACTCCTTATGCTTCGATGATATACAGTAATGAGGAAAGTGGGGTGCACTTGAGTATGTAGTATGAAAAAGTGGTCAGTGTATACACAGGCATGTCTCAAACAGAGTTTCACAGACCACATGGCACTTGTGTCTGCAGGGAAAGGATGTTGTGGCTGAGGGATGAGGTAAGAGACAGACTTGGCCATATGTAGTGCTATCTATTATAACATGCCTATGTGCATATGCGTGCGTGCGTGCATGTGTGTGTGTGCATGTGCGTGCCTGTGTGCAAGCGTGCGTGCGTGCGTGCGTGAGTGCGTGCGTGTGTGTGCGTGTGTGTGTGTGTATATGGGTGCATACATGCATGAAGATGCACCTGCATGCAGTACAGGGGCCACACGTCAATCTTGGTTATCAGTCCTTAGAGACTACGCACCTTGTGTTTGAAGCAGGAGCTCAGTAAAGGTCGAATAGGCCCAGCAAGCCCAGCAATGCGCCTGTCTCCCTCCCCGGCTCTGAGATCACGATGACACACTAACAGGCCCTGCACTTTCACAGGGGCTCTGGGGACCGAACTCTAGTCTCACGCTTGCACAGCAGCACTTTATTGACTGAACTATCCCCACAGCCCTACATTTCAATTTTTAAGCCTTGAAAATGTTTTCTTATTTTAAAAAAACATAAAATAAAAGACAATGTTTCATATTTGTCAAGTTAGGGTAGGTTTGGGCAGGTTTTAAGAACTCCCAAAATGCGACATTAGTGCAGAGCCAGTAAATAAGAGCAGAGTGGATGTCTCTGGAGCCAAGGCACCTCCGCAGGTGAGAGACTTAAAGGGCTATGCCATGACTGCTAGCAACAGCCACTGTTGCCTCTCCACTGATGCCATCAGCTGCCCTCTGTCCTTCCCGGACTCCCAGGATAGCTCATTCCTTTGCCACACCACAGTTAGCATAGTGAGGCCCATGCTCCAAATCATGAGGTCCTGGATTCTTAGGGTGGAGTGTGGCTTAGCAGAACACAAGGCCACCACAGTCCCCATAGTCTCTCACTCTGAAGCCACCCTCCATAACCACAGTTCACAGACAGGTACCACTGTGTTCTCTGCTTGCACTGTACCAGGACACTGACTCCATAAAAGATGGCGTGGTGACTAGAACATCAGTGCTACACATCAAAGCAGCACAACCTGTCCATCCCTCTTCAGAGTGAGCCCTGGGTGTTAACAGTACCCTAGAACCCACATCCCTGGGGTTCTCCCTTCCTCACAGTTGGCAATGGCTTGGAGAGACTATTCTAGCTCAGAGCAGGGTCTTCTTCTATTACTTCACAGACACTGATTCACCTCTAACTCTGTACAGCCCTGGATGCCTTGTGATGTGCTTCAGCTGCCACAGTGCATCACCAGACACAGCCATTCAGGACCAGTGCCCCTTTAGTTTCAGAGGCAACCCTTAGAGGGACAAAGAACCCAGTCTTGGGAGAGCTCAGATACAATTTGAGCAAGGGTCTCCACAAACCACGAGAATGAATATGAAAGTTTGCTTTCTTTCTTTTGACAGAGTGTTACTATGTAGCTGATTGGCCTGGAATTTGCTATATAGACCAAGATATGTACACAAATTTACAGAGATCTGCCTGCCTCTGCCTCCAGAGTGTTGGGATTAAAGGCAGAAACCACCCACACCCAGCCAATGTGTGATCAATAAAGCCTCAAACTTTGTACACCAGTTAGTAAACCTTAAACCCTGTGGGACAGAATTCCCCCACTTCTCTCTCCACAGTCCTGGTGAACCCTGAGGTGATAAAGTCATCTCTATTTCTGCTGCTTGTTCTTTCACTGGGAAGTCTCACCAGAGGAGACACTGCACTATCCAGACCTCTCTAGCTGACTGCTCAAGTGCGCTTCCCCAGTAATTTCTGCTAGGATTTGGAGCTCTCAGTCAGATGATGTTTTGCTATTATCTATCCACTGCACACACATGCACTTATGCATGCAAGCACATGTGCTCACGGATTCAGGCGCACATATACACAAACACACACTTGCTATTTATTATTTTACTCTGGCCTGCTATAAACTTAATAAGCTCACTCATTCAAAACTGAAAGTACGGTTATCACAGATCACCCTGAGCTCACTAAGGAAGGCAGTTGCTGGTCCTGTTCCCTACCCACCCAGGCTTCTCATCCCTTGCATACTTATGTGTTGGGGAGAGAAGTCTAACACGATTAAACTTAAAAATTAAGGTGGCCAGGCCCTAAAGCCAAAAAACTAAAACCACAAACACAAACAAAAAATGACAAATGACAAAACCAAAACCAAAAATACAAACAGAAAACAACAAATAACAAAAAAACAAAAACACAAACAACAAACAAAAAAACAAAGCCAGAATCACAAACAAAAAATGAAATTAAAGCACAAAAAACAAAACCAAAAGTAGAAACAAAAAGAACAACAAGAAGCAAAAACAAAAAAACCTAAAAACAAAACAAAAACCAAAAAATAACAACAAAACAAAAACACGGACAAAAACAAACAACCACCAAAACACAAAAAGACAAACAACAAACAATAAAAAACAAAATGCAAACAAAAAAACAAACCACAGAAAACAAAAAAAAACAACAAAACAACATAAAACAAAAACACCAATTCATTGACTAAATTCAGCATTAAACAGTATTGAACATGTAGTCTCTGGTGGATTAGACAGCAGAGGTTTCTAAGCTTGTGGTAGTTGCATGCATCCTAGAGATGACATTAGGGCAGCAGTCCCACATCCCTTGATAGGACTATATTGAAGAGAGTGGGCTTCATTCAGTCAGACAGCTCAGTACCTGTATTAAATCTCTTCAACTCATCCTACTTGAGGTATACTGGAAACATGGATGGAAAAGTACCGGGGTAGGGACCGTAGACACCAAGTGGATGTTACAGTAAGCGACTGTGCAGGATTTCCCAGAGCATCTTTTCCTGTAGGTGGGCATGTGCTGCTGAGCAAAGGTCACAGGTTGGTCTCTAGCCATGTAATCTGCATTTTTACAAGTAAACATTCCACAATCACTCCCATTCAGTTGCTGAGGAATCTCCTCTGATGTCATACTGTATTGCTTCCATTCAAAAGGGTCCAGCTCCTTGTTCCTCTGTGTCTTGCTTTCATTATGTAAATATTGGAAGATGGTCTCACAGATAGTCTTTCCGGTCTGACCCAAAGGTTCAGGAAAGCCCTCAGGCTTAGTGGCTGGGTGAAAGGGCTCATGTGACAAGGACGTAAAAGGCCGCTGCTGAGAACAGGTAATGCAAGGTGACAGTTTGGTTTTAGCCTGAGAACTCGCTAAGACAAGAGCGGGGCCACAGGTTTTGGCCCTAATTCCCTGTCCTTGGGGAGAAGAAGACCCCTAGATAAGTCTCTGGGAAGAGGCTGTCTTCACGGAGTACGAGGCTTTTCCCGCTGCTTAATTCAGCGACAGTGGCTTTGTTCATTCAATACTCAACAGACATTGACTATATACACTTATGGCTAGCACTGCAAGACACTGCAACAATGCAAGAAACACTGAGCTACGGTCTTTGCCCTGAAGGTCACTGAAGCCTTTTTCTATCCTAGATCCACAGTGTTCACAGAGTGCGTCTCCAGACAGCTCTGGTAATCTTCATGCCTGTGAATACCAGTGTGAGACACCCGTCCTCAGTGGTCTTGCCAGCCCTGAAGGAGTTACTGTGCAAGAGTCACACAGTACAAGGAGCAGGTCGGGGGATCCCAAGCCTGAGCGCCAGTGTCAGCCACTCACCACATTACCTGCTGGCTATTCTCATTTAGCTACCACTATCTCCCCAGCACCTCCACCCCTTCTGCCAAATAGTAGGTCACTAAACCCCATTAGGAGGAACTGTATCACATATCCTGTCCACCACCAGGGTGAGAAAGGGTAGGCAGAAGGCTTGGCCAGATATTCAGAGTGCTGACTGTGCCGGTGGATGGGACCCCTGGCCTCAGGGCAAGTGCCTAACTGGGTTGATCCTGTCAGTTGGACTCCTTGGCTGTGATAATCGAGGTCTGTGACATTTGGTCTGCCCCCAAGGGAGCATGGCCCCCAAAGGACAATGCCCTGCCTAAGCATGCTATGGTTTTGACCTAGGACCCCATGGATGATCAAATCATACCTATGACAAGCATAGCAGAGATCATTACAAATCAACAGCTTTGATATCAAGGCCTGTGCTGGCTGCCATCTTAAACTGAGATGCCTGCTGAGCATGTCTCAGCTGAGCACTGAGTATGTTTCTCCAAAGCACTGATAAACACTAAGTATGTCTCTGATAAGCACTGAGCATGTCTCTGACGAGAACTGAGTCTCTGGTAAACACTGAGTATGTCTCTGATGAGTACTGTGTGTGTCTCTGCTGAGCACTATGTCTGATGACCAGAGGTCACACCAGGAGCTTTCAAGGACCCCAGCCTCTGTACTTCCTCTCTGCATCCAGCAGTAGTTTTCTCACCTAAGAGCGCCAGTGGACATCAGACCCATCTCCCTCCTGTATTGGGCCTTACTTTCTGCATACAGGATACAGGCTTAGTGGTCGCAACAGCCTGTGTTTCCTCTAAACAAAACCACAGAGCACCCCACCTATCCAAGCCTGATGCCTACCTGGGACACGAGGCAAACGCGAACGTGAGCTCCGAGAGACAGAGCAGCACATCTATGGGTGAAGGAGGGAGTCCATCAGGAAGGCTTGAAGACGCTGACAGGAAGGGCCTTCAAGCAGAGTGCTTTGTTCTTATTTTAAGGGGGTGACTTTCTACTGGTAAAGAATGGTCTAAAGTAATTTGGATGATTAGTTTGGGCATCACAAGCACCAAAGAACTGGGAGGCTGGAGAAACTGTATCTACCCATTCACTGTGGGGCAGCAGCACACCTCCTCCACCCCCAGGGCAGAAAGGACTAGAGAGCTATTTGACCATTCTCACCTACTATAAAAGTAAAGTTAAAAGGAGACCCTAAAGGCTAAGAAAAACAGTTACTACAGTTTTGCTAATTTTCATGATTAGCTCTGGAATCACCCAGAAAGCTCAGTAACTGAAGAGCACAGTGGACAGTGTCTTCCCTTTCCAGTAACAAGTCTGGAACTTATAGCAAGCAGCCCAGAGACAGAGCTATCTGTCTCCTTGCAGCTAGGAATGGGCAGACCTTCAGTTCCTGTCAAGAGGTTCAGACTGTGCTAATAATAATAATAAAGACTAGGCCTCTTTCCCTAGCCTTGTATTTGACATTCTTTCGCTGCAGCATGACTCCATGCATGCTACACAGACATGGCACATGTTCTACCACTGAACTACACCTCCATGCCTGCACCTAAACCACCTCCTACACCCAAAGCACTTGCCTCCTCCTGAGGAAAGCAGGGCAAAAGCTCTGACTGCCTACACCAACATTCAGTATCGGAAACACAAACGAGGCTCTGACCAAGTCTCTCCTCTGAGTTTTTCTGTTGGAGACAACATGCCAAGTCCCAGTGGCCTCCCATACTTGTGTATATCCAATGCTCAGAGAACATCAGCACCTTGACTGCTGAGGACTGGGATGAGAACAGTACTGTTTCAGGTTTAAGCTTGGTGACCGGTCCATGCTTCCACAGAGAAGTCTTGAAGTAAATCATCTTCAAATCTACCCAGGGCTGCGAGCTAGAGTAAGAACGTGTCCCTAAGACCTGTAAGCACAAGATTCACTTTGCTGCAGTTTCTTTACAAAACAGTTTCTCTCTAATATAATCCACAGTTGACAAACCTTTAAAAAGCTACCAACCCTATTTCTGGCCTGCCTAAGTAGGAAGAACAATAAATTTCATATACCAATTCTTGTTTGCTACTCCAAACACAGCTTGGCTTGCATATTTAGTGCAGGCAAATCAAGGTTCAGGGGTACAAACAGGCCCTGGTTTTAGTCATTATACTTCTTAGCCCATGACCTTAAGTTCACGATCTAAGCCATGGCTGCTAATGCCAAGAAACATCAGTATGATTCCTAACAGTTTCTTAGTCAGCCAGCCCTTCAGTATATAACACAGGTCAAATCCCACAATGCCCAATATGAATGAAAGATGCAGTAATTGCTGCCCTAGACTTCGATCCTCATAGTAAATCCTATTTGAAATAAGTTTTACGGCTTTAGAGCTCTCTTTGTTATCAAAGGGTCTGAATCTATCCTGGCTGTTGTAAGGATAGACTTGTACAGCACATAGTGTGGCCTAGCACCCTGACAGAATCAGGATACCCCAATGCAAATCCCCAAGGCAAAGGCCAGTATTTTACAAGTCTCTGAGAAACTGAGGTTAATTTGTCACCCTAGATACACCCGCCTTTCAAGTCAGTACCACAGCCATGTGCAGGCACTGCTGATTCTGACTGCTTCTTTCTCTTGAAGTCACGACATCCTCTGACTCCTCTCTTTGACCAAAAAGTTAACATCTAGCTTAGTATTTGGCTACTTTAAAAAGTGATTAAATCATTAGTTCAGTGCAAAACAAAGATCTACCTCCTCCCAGAGAAGGTTTTGTTTTGTTTTTTTTTTTTTTTGTTTTTTTCAAGACAGGGTTTCTCTGTGTAGCCCTGGCTGTCCTGGAACTCACTCTGTAGACCAGGCCGGCCTCGAACTCAGAAATCCCATCTGCCTCTGCCTCCCAAGTGCTGGGATTAAAGACATGTGCCACCATTGCCCAGCTGAGAAGTTCTTTAAAACTTCCAAGGCACCTGTAGCAATGATCTCAGAACACATGTCAGGTAGTGGCTAGGTGGACTTGACTAGACTATTAGCACTTCAAGTAAAAGCCCCTGGACTGGTGCACACAGCAGCTTTCAGGAGACAGACCCATGACTAATGTTTTCAGTAAAGTCAGCACCTCTGAGTGTGTCCTGAGCTCCGTAAAGACTCTTCTCCTAGAACGGACAGCATCCACCTAGTAACATTCCATTTGAAGTCTTTGCCTGTTTTTAATCACTTGTGTTGTAGGTGAGAGAACTTGCCTTTTGCAACAAATCAGGAGTAGCTCACAGACATTGCAAAACCATTGTGAGACTCATAGGCAACCACAAATGACTGGAGTGCACACAGTAATCTTGATCTTTAATGAAAAGAACAAGGAAAAGCACTCAACACCTGACTTCAGAACATACCCTAAAGTTAGAGTAATCAAAACAGTATGGTACCTGCATAAAACACACACAAGCAGAACAGAAGTGAGATGCAGCCCACACACATGCAAGCCAACAGGCTTCCTACTAAGGCAGCGAGATTATAACTGGGGAGGCCAAGCATCTCCAACAACTGGAGCTGGGAGACTGAACACCCATGGCAGAGAGGAAATCAGACTCACTTATTGCCTAACACTAGAAATGTTCTACAAGACAACAACGAAATGCTTCAGGACATAAGTGTGGACAATTTTTTTATATGCCAAAAGTTGAAAATGACCAGAGGGATTTCATCAAACTCCCTCATTTCAGCAAAGTGAAGAAAGTGATGGGCAGCTGACAAAAAAACCACTGCAAGCTCATATCAGCAGGAGCTGATGTCCAGAGGGACGCCAATAAACCAACAACAAATGGCCCAATTCAAAGATGGGCCGCCAAGGGCTGGCCCAATGGTTCAATAAGTAAAGGAGCTATCATGGAAGCAATGAGGACATGAGTTCAGACCCCCTGCACCCACATCAAAGCCAGGTACAGCAACCCAACCTGTAATCCCAGCGCTGGGAGGCAGAGACAGGAGGGTCCCTGGGGATTGCTGGACAGCCAGGCAAGCCAAACTGGCAAGATCCAGATTCAGTGAGAGCCCCTGTGTTAAAACACAAGGTGAGGAGCAGAGGAAGGCATCTGACTTTGCCCTCTGGGCTATACACAAATGCATACACACACATGCACATGCACATACAGACGTGCACACACACATGTACAAACACATGCATACACATACTGACATGAACAGATATTTCTCAAAAGAGGATGTACAGATAATCAACAAGCATGTGAGAAAATGTTCAACATCACTAATCAGGAAAATGCAAATACAAACCACAATGAAGTGTCATCTCACCCCAATTAGTTATCAAAAAGACAGAAAGTGAGGTTTGAGTTCCAATGTTCAGAGGGCTGAGGGGAGATGGTCAGCTGAGCCTGGGGGTTCAAGACTGAACAAGACACACACACACACACACACACACACACGGTGGGGTATTATTCAGCCATAAAAAAGGGAAAAGTTCTGTCATTCACAAGAGGACCTCAGATGAAGTGTCAGGCATAGAAAGGTCAATATTGTACACTCTTATGTATATGTGGAACATTGAACACTCTTATTGTACATTGTTTGTTTGTTTGTTTTAGGCCCAGGTGTTTATTTCCCTTACATGTAGAATGGTTCACAAACACAATACAAGAGCTTCGGCACTGTGGGGGAGGGGAGTATCCCAGGCCTCTTAGAGTAAGAGGATCTCAGCCTTAATGTATACTGAAAATCAGACATCCAGTAGGGCTTGGGAGTGAAGCTAGAGCCAAGGCCATCTAAGTGACAGACCAAAGTGACACGAAGCCCACTTCCTATGCTCCAACTATGAGTTCCCATCCCAAACCAATGGAAGGCGATTTCACTTGTTAGGGTTGAAAGGGACAGTCAGTTCTACTCCTTCCACTCCCCAGAAAGCCACATTGGTGACATATTTGATTCTACCCATTGTAAATGGTAATGGGATTGGCCTGGTCCAAACCATTATAGGGAGGTGTATAAAGCTCAGGAAGATACAGTGTGGATTAGGTCACAGGACGGGGCAGATGATGATGTCATCAGAAGCATGTAACTGGTGGGAGCAGTTACTAAACTTCTGGGCAACCTAGTCCATGCTATGCAGGCAGGTAGAGGGATGGGCAGTGCTCATTGTTTGGCATTGATGATGTCCGCAAATTCAGGCTTGAGAGATGTACCACCCATAAGGAAGCGATCCACGTCAGGCCGGCTTGCTAGCTCTTTGCAGGTTGCTCCAGTCACAGAACCTCTGTAAACGATCTGGGTGCACTGAACCATCCCATCAGAAACATTGGATTTCAGCCATCCCCAGAGCTTTTCAAGTACTTCCTGGGCCTGTTGCGGGGTTGCAGTCTTGCCAGTCCCAATGACCCATACAGGTTCATAGGCTAGGACCACCTTGTTCCAGTCCTTCACATTATCTACGATGACCTTGCTTTGCTTGAAAACAACCTTCTCAGTGACGCCAGCTTCCCTTTGCTTCTCTCCAATACAGGCGATCACTCCGAGTCCCTCTGCTAGGGCACGGTTCACTTTCTGCCCAATCAACTCATCTGATTCCCCAATGGGGCCTTCTTTCCAAGTGCCCCAGCACAACCCAGGTGGCTCCTAAGTCTTTGTTCACGCCAGGGCTGATTTCTCCCGTGAAGGCCCCACTGGTCACTTTGTAGCAGTTTTGTACAGCCACAGCAATCTTGTGATCCAGCTTCTGTCTGGCAAAGTCGATGTAAGTGGTTGGCGGTGCACAAACCACCTTGGTGTCTGCCGGCATGTTGGCTACATTCAGGGTGCAGATGAGTTCTCCCAGGCACTTCTTCCTCCGATTCATCTTCCAGTTGCCCCCCCATGAAGAACTTCCTGGAAGACACCATTGCACTAAGCTCAAGTCTCTGAAGGTCAGCACCTTATTGTACATTCTTATTATACACTTTTATGCATATGTGGAATATTGTACACTTATTGTACACTATTATGTGTATGTGGAATATTGTACATTCTTATTGTACACTTTTATGTGTATATGGAATATTGTACACTCTTATTGTACACTATAATGTGTATGTAGAATACTGTACACTCCTATTGTACACTATTATGTGTATGTGGAAACGTAAAAGTGACATCAAAGAAGCCGTTGACATGGAGTTGGAAACAGTTCAGAGGTTAAGAGCACCACCTGTCTTAACACAGGACACAGGTTCCAGTCCCAGCAGCCACCTGACAGCTCACACCATCTGTAACTCCAAATCCAGGGGATAAAACACCCTCTTAGGCCACCATGGGCTCTGCATGTACATGGTGCACAGACATGTAAGTAGGGAAACGTGCATACATACATTTTTAAATGTCTTTAAAGTAGACAATACACCAATGATTACTAGAGCCTAGGAAGAGTTTGTATAGATGGTGAACGTGTGGGTTCCACTGCACAGAATGGCAACTTCTAATGCTGTGCTGCACAACAAGCTAATGATGGCTGACAACAATTAACTACGTATTTCAAAATACCTAGTAGAGACTTTGAATGTTCTAACACGACGGTGACAGACATGACAATTAGTCTCTCAGATCATCATGAATTTGTTTGAAATGCTCTGTTGACCTGTGGTGTCAATTAGAAATAATACAATAAAAAGGAAAGTAACCTAACCCAAAATAAGGGACAGGTCATGTCAAGGTGAGTGGAGAACTCGGCATCTGTCCCCCAGGAAGGGAATGCCCATGCTCATGGCCCTCTCCACCACTCACTCTTGCTACTCCTGGTCTTGAAGATTCAGAACTTCTCCTCTAGAAAGTGATGCCAGAGAAAGCGAAAGGAGAAGAGGCCAGAGTCCAGGGAGGCAGGGCAGGAGAGCAGCACTTCCCCTAACAGACACTGTGTACATGTGGGGTGTGTGTGTGTGTGCGTGTGTGTGCGCGCGTGCTCACTGTCAAGTGGATCAAGAACACACAACAAACACTTCACCCACACAATCCTCACTTACCACACCCCATTTGGTCATCTCAGAGGATTCAGAGGACTGCAAAAACAAAGGGAAGCAGCCCTACATGGGCAAGGCAGGAGGAGGGCGAGGCTCAGGCACCAAGTCAGGTAAGTTGAGGTAAAACCCAGAAAGCACAAGCCCATTCCTGTCTGTGGGCATGGTATCGGTGGGGTGTTTAACCCAAGAGCAGCGCACTCACCCACCTCCCTTATTTCTTCAAACCAAGGTACCTTGACGTTTCTTAGCATGCAGCCTCATCCAATTAAGCTCTGCCCTATTTCATTACCAGCCAGTCATGTGATGGGACCATTTCCTCCGACTTTTGTATGTAGAACACAAAGTAGTACATGGAAATGTGAAAGCGTGGACAATTCGCAGCACTCAGTGACAGACTCTTACAGTCTTCAACAGAGTTCCGGGAAAACAGCTGGCTCAGCAACCACTGAACTGAAAAGCTGGTAGACCTGGGCTCCTCCCCTTCCTCCTCCCATCACCCACGGTTTGCTCCATGGCCTCTGTCTTCTGCAACATTTATGTCCTCAGTGGAGATAGACAGACTACAGCCCTGTTAGTGCCTCCTCCCCCAACCCCCACGCCCCGCCCCACAGCCCCAGACATTATGCAGCACTGGCTGACCTCCCAGAGATCTGCCTGCCTCTGCTTCCACCAAAACTAGCCCTTGGAGCCTGTTTTCAAATGGGGCACTGGGGAGAAAACACTGTAAACATGAGCCTCCGCATGTGTGCCATGGCATGTGTGCCCATACAGACTCACGTACACTAAGTAGATTTCCATATAACACTGTGGCTGAACAAACAAGCTCACACCCACAGACTCTGCTGCCTCTCTGAGTGGCAGGCTAAGACCTAGAGCCATCATGAGGGTCTGGTCTCGGTGGTCAACATCCACAGACCACAGCACAAAGCAAAACAAGAAGCCACAGAGCTCCCTCCAGCTGCTGCCTGTTCAGCAGTCCCACTGCCCCACCCTTTTGGCTCTGTGCTTGACACCAAAGTCAGACACGCAGGCTTTCATGTTAGTTGCAGGCCTTATCCCTAAGAAAGGCCCATGTATGCACAGAGTCTGCTCCTCCTCATAGCTCATTCCCCCTGCACACACCTCTAAGGTTTGACAACTCTACCAAACCCAGCAAGAGACATATTATTACAATACTTAAAATACAGCAAATAACTAAATGTTTTATTAAAAAAATGCTTACCCTTCCTGTAGGAAACACACTTGGATATTTGCTACTTTATTTCCATAAAGTTTAAAGAACTGATCACAGCCTCAAGTGGATTTCAACGTGCCCCCTTCCCCCCTTCAGGCTCTCTGGCCACCTGTTTCTAGTATCAGTGCAAAGGGCCTAGAGGGTAATGTGAGTCTGCTCTTCCCATTGCTTTGGTGAAATAAAATAAGTTAGGAAGTCAAGAAAACTATACATCCCTCAGCTCCCTAACTCCAGGGAAAGTGTGCCAAGTTGGGATACTCTGAGTACAGTGTGATGGCTGTCATTTCACCCATGAGCAGGAACTGTGCTGGTGAAACAGGGACACATAACCATCACACTGGGCAAAACCAGAGTGCTGCCAACCACCACTGAAAGTCATCATCACTTGGGCAGTCTCCAAGCCAGTTCCCCAAATCCCTCTCCAGCCCCCGCTGAGTCCCACATTGCGACTCATTCTCTGAGAACAAGAAGTAGCAGAGCTCAATGAACCTCACATCTTAGAGCACACTCAGAAATGCCCTCAACAGTGCGTCAGCAGGGGGAGCCAGCCTGCGACATGCCCAGGGGATTCCATGCTTGTTGGGTCAAAGACAGAACCTGGGGCTCGGATATAGTCCACACTTTAGTGGCAGGTCTACAGGGAAGACACAGGCCACACTGAGAGGACCTGGCAGGACACAGGCACAAGGTGAAGAAAAAGCAAAGTGGGTGGGTAAGTGGGCACAGAGCAGAGGGCATCAGGAAGGCAAAGCTCCCGTATTCCTCATCCACTTCTCAGTGCCCATCACGGACTGACACCAATGTTACGCTCCTTTTAGGAAAGCCAATCCCATCTCCAACTGAGGTAATCTTGGTTAAAAGAAGGAAGCAGATTTCACATGTGCCTTGCAGTATGGTCTCCTGGGGAACTGATAGAAGAGGTTTTCTGGGTCCCAATCCTGGTTTCTGAGTGAGGACTGGGATGGAGCTGACACACTGCAGTTCCAAGGAGTTCTCAGGTGTTGCTGGTGCTGCTGGTCTAGGGAACACCTGGGATAAACATAATCTAAGCCAATCAGCACACGGCACTCATGCTAATAATCTAGGAAAAGTACATGACCCTGTGCCCAGAGGGAAGAGAGTAAGTAGGGCTAGGATGCAGGACTGGATGCCTGACTTGTTTCTTCCCCTGTGCCTGATGGCACAAACCACTGAGTCTCACCAACCCTGGCAACCATACTGCAATCATAAAGCAACAGGAGCAATGATGGCCAAAGACAGGAGAGAAGAATCTAGGTCCCTGACCAGACTGCTAAGCTGCAGACACAGGAACACTGCCCTGTTTGCTTGACAGCTGAAAGCATCCCAGCCAGATACCCTCTAATCCAGAGCACCCCCTTTCCCACAAGGATACTCTTCCCAGAGATGTCTGCTTGCCTAAACATACTCCTTCAGATGTCCAGAATTTACAATGCCTAGCTCATTAATCTTAAAAAACTGAGTCATTGAGTCAGAAAACAAATCACTTAAAATCCAAGCAACCCAGGAGAGGAGAGAAAGTGTTCCACACCCTAGAGTGAACTAACCAAGCAGACAGTTCCTGTAACAGCGATCCTGGCTGCACAGGGCTGTGCCAGAGGTGCAGAGCAGCAAGCACACGAGGGTTCTCAGAAGACCTCGGCACCCGACCTAATCAGTACAATAAGAGAGGTGCTGTGAAACACAGGCCAGGAGGACTCTCAGGGAAGTGAAGCAGGGAAGGAAGGGGACTGGAAGGGGCAAACCCTTCCTCCACCAGTGTCCTCACCGCCCCCCTTCAAGAGATCAGAGTACACTTCTCTGTCTTCCCAATTCTGTCCCAGAAAACAGACACCTCATTCTTTTTTTTTTTTTTTTTTTTTTGGTTTTTCGAGACAGGGTTTCTCTGTGTAGACCTGGCTGTCCTGGAACTCACTCTGTAAAGCAGGCTGGCCTCGAACTCAGAAATCCTCCTACCTCTGCCTCCCAAGTGCTGGGATTAAAGGTATGTGCCACCACTGCCCCACAGACATCTCATTCTTATTATGAGGAGAGGGTATGAGCCTCTTCAACCGAGCCCCACATGTATGACTTACCTTCCTATGTCTGAGGCCTTCACCAGGGGACCCTCACTGAACAACCCCATAATAAAAGACTGAACACAGGTCAGGGTTTTGGACAAACACCATCAGTCCAGTTGTGCAGATAAGTGGGCACAGAGAAAGTAATCTACTTGAAGGCCTCTGGACATTCAGCCAAGCACTCATGAAGCTCTAAGAACAAATCTTACAATCCTTGGATGGAAATAAAGTGGTTTAATAGAAACAGCACCAGAGGTGGACAGACCTGGCTCTGTTTCCACCTGGCTGTGTCAACATCATCAGGCAGGTGTCTGACCATGCCTCCCTTAGCTTCCTTTCAAGATTGAAGCTGACCACTTGACAAGACCTCTCAGAGGATGCTTGGGGACAGACAGCCTATGTCTGGCATGCATGTGCTCAGAAAAGGCTGGGTTCCTTTTCCTTGGGGTAACAGTTCATACTTAAAGCTGCCAAGAAACCTTCTCTGACAACATAAGACCAACCTAGTATGAAAAACCACAGACAAAGGCTATGAACAGGTAATTCAAAGAAACTGAAATGTTTAACACATAAAGGAATTCTATGATTTTGGCCATTGGGAAACATATTAAAAAATAATAATGTTGTTTGGGCCATCAGACTGAGTTTGAGGCCAGCCTGGTCTACAGAGTGGGTTCCAGGACAGCCAGGGCTCCACAGAGAAATCCTGCCTTGAAGCCTCATCCTCCCACCCCCCATGAGAGCATGACCATGAGAGAAAGGTCACAGAGACACAATGAGATGCTAACATTAGGAGAATCTGGACCCAGGGCACCGAAAATATTTTATATTAGTTAAGAGAGTGGGGAACAGTCCACGGGTTTCTGAGGACTGGTTGGTGAGAGCCTTTTCTTTTTTAAGCACAGAGCGACAAGCAAAGTGAAGCAAACCTGCAAGGAGTGAATACTGTCTCCCTAACACATGCTCTGCTCAGAGCCCCTGCCCCAGGACCAGTCTCTTGCACATCAGTCAAGTTCTGCAGAAGAAGCATGAGAGAATCCAGCTTTCTCAACTGCAGAACTGTGCTGTTTAGTGAGAGTCAAAGCCTCCTGACTCCATTAAGTAGTTGATGATGCTGAGAACTTCTCTAGAAATGGAGGCTAAGGAGGAGTTTTTTTTTTTTTTTTCATTAAAAAGCCAAACTAAGATAAAACAGCTTCAATGGAAAGTTTTCCCCGCCACTCTGAGTTCTTGAGATGCTAAACCATAGAGTGGAGATAGAAGTTAGCTGGTCCCCATCACTCCTTAGTCCCTTCCTTTGGTGCATTCAGGGCCTGGCTGAGAATTCTCCCAGGTAGTCAGCTGGAAAGACTCACACAGTTCCCACTTCTCTAGTGTCTGATCATTTATATAAAACTTCCGTATCATTTCCTTAAGGTGATTTTTAACAACCAATATTGATTTTAACAGCAATACTACAAAGTATTCAGTTTCCAAAACAATGGAATAAACCATAATGTATGGTCTAAACTGAGTCTGCCTGAGGGCCAAGGATTACCTAAGCAGATTCTGAAAGGAAAAGTAGCTGGACCAAGGGTTTCTCTGTATTTACCCAACATCCACTCTGGTAAGCCCAGTCTTTAAGATGACCATCCTAGCGACTTTGACTCTTTTCTACATCATGTTGACAAGACACAGGGAACACACCTCCTGGCAATGCTGTTCATGCGTAGCACTACTCAGGAAACAGCACTGCAATCTCCTGACACCACCACAGGTACAGACCTCCTCAAATGAGCACCAGTTCCCTTCAAAAAACTGAATTTTCCAAGAGAAACCTTTTGTCAAAGTAGTCCCCAAACAAGGGCCCTAGCCCAGATCCAAAGAAAAAAATTCTGTCTTCACCCAACAACCAGGCTAAGTAGGACAACCTATGCTGTTCACTGCCTGACGCTGGCAATTAGATTTCAAAACAAAATCAGCTAACGAGGTTCTGTTTACACGTCTTATAGATGAGGGTGTTGAGAACCTGAGTTAGCAAGTGACAGAACCTTCAGGATTCACACCAGATCAGCCAGTTGTGTCCCCATCCCTGTGATGTCCCCATTGTCCACACAACCCACCCCAGCACAGGAGTGAACCAAGCAGAATATCACTGCAACACCCCAACTTCCGTGCCACCCCACCCCCATCCCCTTGGCTCAGAGGCCCTAACTGGCAGGTGACAAATCACATTCTACTCTTAGGCAATCTCTCAACACCAAACACATTCAGAGGCAAAAATTTACAATGGCCAATACTTCCTTCTTACCCAGAGAGACATTTTCATGAGCTGTCAACTCCAGGCAGGAGGAACCCACCATTATGTAATGTCAGAGGGCAGGCGAGAAGGGGCAAGAAAAACCAAGGCCCATCAACGCTCCTTTCCCTTCGCCCACAAAGGTATAAATTTGTGTCTGACATTTTGAGTGTTTCCGTGGCCTACACATTCATGACTGGCTTTGCAAAAGACGACCACGGATCTCTGCAAACCTCTCAGGCCTCAATTAGCTTACAAGGAAAGCCAGAGGAATATAAAATACATAAAGCAAAGGTGAGGGAGAGATCCTGTCCTGGACGATGCGCGGACAGAAAATGCTCGAAGAGTTGCGAGGACGCAGAGTCCCTGTCTTCCACCAACACGCATGTTTATTTTTACCCGGTGTGTTGACACCCGAGATACCGCGAGGCCTTCAGCTTCGGATGCCTATGGGATCCAGCAGAGATGCAGCCGGCGGGCGCGGTGGATAGCATCGCACAGCTCCCCGAGAAGCCCGCGGCAAGGGACGGCAAGTCTCAGACCGCGCTCCAAAGACGCGGCCAGCGAACCGCTAGGCTGTGCCACTGCCATGACAACCGCGGGCGCCACCCGGCCGGGTCCCCAGTGTCTCAGGCTCCTAGCCGCCCAGCCCGTTCCGCTGAGCCCGGCACCACCGGACCCGGCACGGCCCAGCTCGGCCCACCTACCTGGCGCGCCCTGGCCCGGACACTAGCTCAGCCCCGGCCTCTGTCCTCCAGGCCGCGCACCCAGGCCTCGGCCCCGCCGGCCGCTGTCCGGTCCTGAAGACCGACCGGGACTTGTTTTCTGGCCGCCTCGCTCCGGCCGGTGGCGTCCACCCCAGACCCGAACCCGCCGTCCCCGCGCAGCCCGAATCCTGCCACCGCCTTCTCTCAGAACGCCGCGCACAGCCCCGCCCCGGTTCCGCCCCCTCACCGCGCATGCGCGCCCCCTCCCCGACCGACGCCCTGCCCCCTCCTTCGCCGGCTCCGCCCCTAGGAGGCCGCACCTCCCAGAAGGTCCCACCTTCTTCTTTAACCTCAGCCAGGAGTGGGCGGTTTTTCCACCTTCACGTGCCGTAAGGCTCCTGCCCAGAGAACAAGTGTGTCTAGAAAAGCACTGGAAGTCGGAAGTGCAGGTGCAGCTAGTTCATCACTCAGTGGGCGTGACCACCAACAAGCTGCAATCTTTTGAACATACTTCCTTCCAGACCTGTACTACCCAAGAGATAACGGTCCTTAACACTTCCTCCTCAAAATTCTAATTTTCTATAGGGAAGAAGACCAATCAGAACTTTCAGAAATACATTTGTTTATTTTGATTTTATTTTATTATTTATTTATTTTCATTGAGACAGGGCCTCCCTGCCTCTGATAGTTTTTGTTTTAGCTTTATTGTAATGTTAACATTTCTACCTGAGGAAAGGAAACTTAACTGGACAAAACAAAAACATTTTTCAGATTTTTTATACATCATTTGCCGGGTTTGCTGCTTGTTCTGTTTCGTTTTGTTTTTTTGGAACAGGGTCTCATGTAACCCAGGTTGGTCACCAACTCACTATGTAGCTGAGGCTGCCCTTATGAGTTCATGTTCATGCTCCTAAAGGCTGAGATTACAGGTATGCACCACCACACCCACTTTTATCTTCTAAAGAGTAACTTATTACTAAATGCTTATCTTACTATTCAGATGAATGGGAGAAAATATTGACTGAACCTTAACCCTAAGCCAAAAGCCAAGAAACTCAAACATGCTTGGAAAAAATTAAAAGTATTGTCCTATTTTATTTTCTAAAATTCAAGTGACTGGAATACCTAATTTTCTCCCAGTAAAGTTATTAATAGAAATCCCCTTTCATGCCCAAAAGCATTCCCCAGTCAGATAATAAACCTTATGGCCAGAGTCCTAATTTGCTTTCTCTCTTCCTGGAGTAAACCACTGGCCAAAAACAACTTGGGGAGGAAAAGGTTTATTTGGCTTACAGGCTACAAGTCCACGGTCAGGCAGGAACTCAAGGCAAAAACCTAGAGGCAGGAACTGAAGCAAAAGCCAGGAGCGAAAGCTAGAGAAAGGTGTGTTCTCCAAGGCCTGCTTAGCCTGCTATTTATATAACTCAGTACCAGCCTGGGGTGACACCGCCCACAGTAGTAGGTCTTGTCCTCCCACATCAATCATTAAGAAAATGCCCCCACAGAGGTGCCTACATTGCAATTTGATCGGGTCTTTTCTCAACTGAGGTTCCCTCTTCCCAAATGAGTCTAGCTTGTGTCAACCTAACAAAACAACAAAACAAAACAAAAAACCCTAGCCTATACAGCCACGTTATTTGTAATCAAGCTAAGGAGGGTTTTCAAATCAATAGCCTTTGAATTTTTTTTTTAATTTACGAGTTGAAAAATAAACATTAACTCATTTCAACAGTCATTCAAGACAGTAATGGATCTGATCAGAGTTTCAATATTTGCTCCTTCAAGTTCTTACTGTGCTTTCGGATACCCCCATTCCACTGTCAAATGAAGATTAGCAAGGAAAGGCGGAGCCACGTTTGTGGACAAATGTGGCAGGCAGCGAGCGTTCCCTACACATGACAACATGGCAGACTTAGCCTTGGCACAGTGCACCAGTCTTTCAACATTCTTGACATTGTGGCCCCAAACACCACACCGGCAAGGTAAACATCTTGGTGGAAATGGAAATATTCCAAGGAGATGAGGGTGGCCTTCCTTTAACTGTCAAACTGCTGAGTTAATTGCCTCACAAATAAATCTCTCATGCTAGAAGAAAGAAACGGTTGGGAAATCTGGTGTCAGGTCTGCTTAGCTATGTAGACCTGCTGCTATACTTAACTGGAATCCTCATGTTAGGACCTGGGGAAGATGGACTTCAAGATCTGAAGGGTGCTATAGGATGCCGTTGGATCTTCTGGTCCCTTTCCCCAGTATCATCGCAGTGGATAAATGTTTTTCACTATTTGTTGAATTGACCTATTAAGAACTGTGGCTAGGTCTAGCCTACTAAGGTTTCCAGAGCTCAGGCTCTGACCCTAATAACTCCAGAAACAGCTTCCTTTTTTCTCTCTCTCTCTCAAAAATGTACAAGGGGGCTGACAGACTTAGCAGACAGTGGCTAATGGCTCTTACCTGAGGACCTGATTTCAGATCATGTGGTAGAAGGAGAGAACCAATTTCTGCAAGTTGTCTTGAGTTCCACCATCCACCCACGCATGCTTTGTGGCACACACTCACACATGTGCATGCACACCTGCAGTACATATGCACAATTAAAAAGAAAACACTACAAATATAAATCCCCAAGGCCCACTTCTGACCCTGAGAATGAGGCAAACTGTTTGTAACAAGCCTTATGTCGGGTAATCATCTATGTACAATACAAGAGCTAAGGGCTGGGCAGCAGTAGCAATGGGGCTAGGACTGTTCTGCATGGGACTTTTCCTTTAGATAATTAAATGTAATGTTCATATGGGCGAGCAGTTCTGTTAGAAAATATATGCAGACTCCAGCACTACAGGTTCTGAAGCGCTAAAGAGCTGTGAAAAGTAGCACCCGTGTCCACCGAAAGGACCAAAGGGACCTATTCCCCAAGACTTAGCATCAACTGGACTTGTCTATAATGCCCTGGTAGGGCTTGTCTTTAATGAACATGTCTAAGAACTTTCTCTTAGAAGATGGAGCTATTTCCCTGATCTAAAACAAAAACAAAACAGCCACAAGTGTTTAACATTGCAGCTGCCTGAGCTGGTTAGAGCTAAACAGAGGCTAACTTAAAAACTTAACGGGGGGGGGGGGGCGGAAGGAGGGCAAGTTGCAGCGGTGGGAAGGGACGGTGAGGGAACTGGGGGCGGGGGTTTAAGGGGTTGATCAAAACACATTATATGTATCTATAAAATTCTAAAAAAAAAATGCTTGTTTAAAAAACTTTAAAGGAGGGGGCTAGAGAGATGGCTCAGCAATTAGGAACACTGGCTGCTCTTCCAGAGGATAAGGGAGGGACCTATTCCAAGAACCCACATGGTGGTTCACAATCATTTGTAACTCATACTACAAGGGAGCCAATGACCTCTTCTGGCCTCCACAGTTATCAGGTATGCATGTGGCATATAAATATACAAGCGGGCAAAACATCCATTCACATAAAAAATTAATAATAATAATAACAACAACAACAACTTATACATGAGAAATGAGATATCCATAGCAGAAGGGGCTGAAAAGATGGGAAATAGTTCTGAAATTCTGAAAGGATTTTCCCACGAACACAACAGAGCTCATGCCCCGGCAAGAGTTAAAATAGTCCCCAGTTTTCCATCTCCAGCTAATCTTGAGCCTTAGAGGAAGCAGGATGTAAGTTTAAGGAAGTTGTCAATGTCCGCCTGAGAATTCAAGACAAGCCCAGCACACACACACACAGCCCCAACTCTAAACACAGGAAGGACTTGAGGAAATCTCCAGTCACCAGGGAGCCAGGAAGCTAACCAAGCAAGGAGCTGTGATGGTTTGGGTGTGACATGGCCTGGACACTCAAGCAGACTTTGTCTTGTCCTGCTTGCTTGTCATTGCTCTTATTTTTATTACAAGAGGGTATTGCTACGTAACTGTCATGTATGTGCTTTGTCAGAAAGGAACAGTTGTGTTTATGTCTTTCTACAATGTCAGAATGTATTAAAAAACAAATTCACAGGGTGTAGTGTTTTCATGGACAGCAATCAGCCATATGGTCCTGTTTTCCTTCCTAGTCCTGGCAGAGGCAAACTCCTGTTCATATACTCTAGTCTTAATGACTGGTATTAACTCTCTGATCACATATTTGACAGCAATAGATGTATCTGATGTACATACATAGGTGTGGAAAGGCTACAAAGGGTTAAAAGGCATGAGAAAGCAAACCTGGGCAATGGATAGGAACTCAAAGGCCAGGGGAAGGGTTTTTCTTTCTGTGGTTTGCTTTCTGTTGCTGTGATAAACACCACGATCAAAAGGAACTTTAGGAGGAAAGGGTTTATTCCGCTTACACGGCTCAATCATGATTCTTCACTGAGGGACAGCAGAGTACGGACTCTGGGCAGGAACCTGAGGGAAGAAGCAGAGGGCACAGAGAGACACTGCTTACTGTCTTGTTCAATTCATTCTCTTGAACAACCAAAGACTACCAGCCCAGGGGTGGTACAGCCACCAAAGGGCTGAACTCTCCCACATCAATCATTAATTAAGAGAGGAATATCCTATAGATGTATCTATAGCCTAGTCTGATGGAGGTATTTTCTCAGTTTGGTTCCCTCTTCTTGGGTGATTGTAATTGTGTTGACAGAATGATGAACAACATGGATTATTAATCCAGATTCTCTAGACTAACAACTTATAAAACGAGCATATATACTGGCTGGTTTTGTGTGTCAACTTGACACAGGCTGGAGTCATCACAGAGAAAGGAGCTTCAGTTGGGGAAGTGCCTCGATGAGATCCAGCTGTGGGGCATATTCTCAATTAGTGATCAAGGAAGAAGGGCTCCTTTTGGGTGATACCATCCCTGGGCTAGTAGTCTTGGGTTCTATAAGAGAGCAGGCTGAGCAAGCCAGGGGAAGAAAGCCAGTAAGTAACATCCCTCCATGGCCTCTGCATCAACTCCTGCTTCCTGACCTGCTTGAGTTCCAGTCCTGACTTCCTTTGGTGAAGAACATCAGTGTGGAAGTGTAAGCTCAATAAACCCTTTCCTCCCCAACTTGCTTCTTGGTCATGATGTTTGTACAGGAATAGAAACCCCGACTAAGACAAATTGGTACCAGCATAGTGGGGTATTCCTGTGACAACTTGACCATATTTTGGGGAGGACTGTAGAAGGACTTTGGAACTTTGGGCTAGAAGATCCATTCCATGTTAAGAGCTCTGTGGGATGTTGTGTAGGAGCTTGGAAGATAATGTTGAGAACAGTGCAAAAGATGGAGGCCTGGCTTGTGAAATTTCAGAGTGAAGATTAAAGACTCTTATCAGTACTATTGCTATTTTGATTGTGAAGATTCTGTGGTTTTGGTTAGCTGGGGCTGAAGAATCAGCTGTGATTAACAAGATACCAGAAACACTAAAGCCAACCTTTGTGTTACTGGGACTATTGATGCTGGTTAGCTGGAGCTAAGAAATTAGTGGTGATTAAGAAGAGACCAGCATCACTGAGGTGAAATCTTCAGGGAAGTGTGTGCTACAAAGGGCAGAGCTGGAGAAGCGACCCAAGCCCTTGGAGGAGCCCGGAAGATCATGAGTTGGATCCCAGACATTGAACCATTGGAGTTTGAGTTTTGCTTTTGATTGTGACTATGCCCTGATATTTTTCCCTCTTGAAGGAAGAAAGTATTTTAGTGGAGCCCACAGTTAAGAGACTTTGAATTTTAAAAAGACTTTGAATTTTAAACGATATTGGACCTTTTAAAGGGATTGAATTTTTAATATGTAAAGACTGTGGGACTTTTAAAGTTATTTAGATCTTGGGGATGAATAAGAAAGTAAGGGTTGAGGCTTAATAGTGATGTGTTTGTGTGTCAAGTTGGCAAGGGGTTGTACTGGCTGGTTTTGTGTGTCAACTTGACACAGGCTGGAGTTATCACAGAGAAAGGAGCATCAGTTGGGGAAGTGCCTCCATGAGATCCAGCTGTGGGACATTTTCTCAATTAGTGATCAAGGGGGGAGTGCCCCTTGTGGGTGGTACCATCCCTGGGCTGGTAGTCTTGGGTTCTATAAGAGAGCATGCTGAGCAAGGTAGGGGAAGCAAGCCAGTAAGGAACATCCTTCCATGGCCTCCACATCAGTTCCTGCTTCCTGACCTGCTTGAGTTCCAGTCCTGACTTCCTTTGGTGATGAACAGCAGTGTGGAAGTGTAAGCTCAATAAACCCTTTCCTCCCCAACTTGCTTCTTGGTCATGATGTTTGTACAGGAATAGAAACCCTAACTAAGACATACCTATACCTATACCTATACCTATACCTATATGTGGTTTTATTAGAATGACTTACAGACTGTGATCCAGCTAACCCAACAATGGCTGCCTATGAACAGAAGAATCCAGGAGTCCAGTCACAAGACTAGATGTCTCAGCTAGTTTTCAGTATTTTTCAGAATCCCAAATAAGTAGGCTCTGTCTTAGTCAGGGTTTGTAATCTTGCAGAAAACATCATGATCAAGAAGCAAGTTGGAGAGGAAAAGGTTTATTCATCTTACACTTCTAAATTGCTGTTCATCACCAAAAGGAAATCAGGACAGGAACTCACATAGGGTAGGAACCTGGAGGCAGGAGCTAATGCAGAGGCCATGGAGAAGAGCTGCTTACTGGCTTGCTTCCCCTGCCTTGCTCAGCTTGCTTTCTTATAGAGCCTAGGACCACCAGCCCAGAGATGGTACTACCCACAGTGGGCTGGTCCCTACTCCCTTGATCACTAATTGAGAAAATGTATTACAGCTGGGTCTTGTGGAGGCATTTCCTCAAGGGAGGCTCCTTTCTCTGTAATAACTCCAGCTTGTGTCAAGTTGACACACAAAATCAGCCAGTATAGGCTTTAATGCCAGAGAAGGAGTGGGCTTGCTAGTGAGGACAAGAGCAAGCAGACAGAGACTTCTTCCTTCCATGTTCTTTATATAGGCTGCCAGCAGAAGGCGTGGCCCAGACTGATGTGTCTTCCTACCTAACAAGATCTGGTTAAGGGTGTGTAGTCTCACCACGAATGATTCAACTAAGCAAAAATCCCTCACAGATGTGTTCAACCATTTTGGTGGTTTTAGTTAATTCCAGATGTACTTAAGTTGACAACCAAAGCAGTCATCACAGGGGTCATTAAAATTACTACAGGCATAAATTTTTTGCAACCTACTTTTAATAAACATTCAACCGCTCTTGCCTACCACCTAGCAGGGATAGTAGGAGAGGAAAGTTAGGATATGGGAGAAGTGGATCTGTTTAGCAATAGTTCTTTGGGTCCAAGCTTGATCTTTATCAGCAGTTCAGTCCCTTAGCAAACACTAAATCTGACTCAGCAGCTATGGTCCAGTCCTCTCAGAGGCAGACACCAGGCATGACCCAGCAGCTGTAGTTCAATCCTGAAGAAACTGCCAAGCTCCCCAGTTGGCCAAGGCTCTGAATTGGCAAGAAGCTGCGGGAACCTCAGCAGCAACTCTTTTGGTTTCTCTCAATGACAGCGTTGCCACAAGTAGAGCTCAACAATGCTATGTAAGGTGAACCAATACACGTATGTTGGTAGTGAAGAGTGAGGCAGAGCAAACCAAACCAATGCTCCAGCTCCCACTGTCTGTGGGGTCATATTTATCCTCCATCATGAGTCCTTTCCTGTGTTTGCTTTAGCAAGACATCCTTTCACCTGTGTGCTCCAACAAACCATCATTTGACATGACTGACTTTCCAAAGACACCAGAAGTTCCTCTTCAGATGACTAACCTGGAAGGTTTCTGAAGAAGCTCACCGGGCTGAGGTGGGTTACAGGTTTGAGAAGGGTTAGAATCCATCAGCAGAGGCAAAGGGACAGACGAAGCCTAGAGGAGGTAGCTGGCAGATCGATGGAGAGCAAGTCCAGATAGGCAAGTCGGAGGACAGGTAGACACAGTCGGAATAGGATATGTCAAAAGCAGAAACCGAGCTCTGCTGACCCCCTGGCATAGTCAGGAGTTCCCTGCCTGTTAGTCCCTGCTGCAGGTCAGGGAGTCAGAGGACAGGAGGTGGGGGGTGCTATGTGTTTTCCTCCGTATGAGGGAGTCCATACTCATTCCTCAGTGTGGTATGTCCCATAAGTCCTCAAGCCTGATTTTCTTGAGATAATTTTAATACCCTCATGTACTCCCACAGTCCCAATCCACCCTGATAAATTTATAGGGTGACCTCTTTCCTACTTCCAGAAATAATCTCTTTTATCAGTCTGTGCCACATAGGTTGTGCTGACAGATGTTCACATGTTCGCCCAGGTCTGCAGTCTTCCTCCATCCTCAAAACAGAGTCAAAATCTGCTTGTCAACACAAGGCACAGTCTGAGCAATCACTCTTCTACACAATATGGAGTAACTTAATTCAGGATAGCTTGGTCTTAATGTCATCCACTGGGAAAGTGCCAAACATCTTTAATCTTAGCACTTGAGTGTTGAAGTTAAGTCCTGGTTCTTCCTCTCAGCCCCATGCTCCCAGAAATAAGAGTCAGACCCAGAATATATTTACAAATACCTGAGCCATATAGCTAGGCTCTTCTCTGACTAGAATTATAACTTATGTATTTTAACCTACATTCTGCCATGTGGCTGGTTACCTGTGCTCAGCAGGTACCATGTGTCTGTCTTGTTACATCTTCCTAGTGAATTCTCTCCTGGCTCTATCCCAGAATCCTTTCTGTCTCCGGATGTCCCACTTCTATTTCCTGCCTAAGCCATAGGTCATAGGCTTTTTAATTAATAGGTGATGTATCCATACAATACACAAGATCTTCTTTCTACACTTGTGTGGCAGAGGCGGGCAGATGTCCTTGAGTTAGAGTCTGCTTTATATAGTGAGTTCCAGGCCAGCCAGAGCTACATGGTGAGACCCTGTCTCAAATAACAATAATTTTAAGGGACAGATGAGCACATATGTTATTCAGTTTTCTTATCTCCACAGCAGCCATGGCTGATTTGAAAGTCTTTTTGTATCCCAGGCTGACTGTGAGCTCCTGCCAATTATCCTGCCTTGGCCTCCTAAGAGATGGGATTACAGGCATATATAGTGATTATACATATAAATCACTATGTAAGTATTTGAGCATTTAGTCCCTGACTGTAGTGCTGTTTTAGAAAGTTGAGTGCCCTACTGAAGATAGGCCTTTGTGAAGGAAGTGGGTCATGAAGACATTGATGTGTTTATAAAAAAGATAAAGTGAGCCGGGCGGTGGTGGCGCACGCCTTTAATCCCAGCACTTGGGAGGTAGAGGCAGGAGGATTTCTCAGTTCGAGGCCAGCCTGGTCTACAAAGTGAGTTCCAGGACAGCCAAGTCTACACAGAGAAACCCTGTCTCGAAAAAAACAAACAAAAAAAAAAAAAGATAAAGTGGTATAAGATATGTTCTATGGGGGTGAGGTGAGGTGTGGGGGTAGGGGGTGCCTCAGTGGGCCCATGCCAAGGTATCCTTCCCCCTGAGGGTCCAGCCACATGACAGTATAGTATAGAATATTGTTTATTCAGGGCATAGGGAGGAGAGTTAAGAGGGGAGTTAAGAGGGTAGTAGAGGCAGAGAAAGGGGGGGAGAAAGAGAGAGAGAGAGAGAGAGAGAGAGAGAGAGAGAGGCAGTAGAGTCCAGCCATAACCACATGGGGAGGGTGGAAGGAAAAGGGAGAGAGAGAGGGAGCAAGAGAGCAAGGAGGGGGCAAGCAGCCCCTTTTATAGTGGGCCAGGCCTACCTGGCTGTTGCCAGGTAACTGTGGGGAGGAGCATATCTGGCTGTTGCCAGGTAATTGTGGAATGGAGTACAGACAGAATGCTAACAGACATATCTTACAGGTTGAAGCATAGACCCTCAGGTTTAGACACAGGTTCCCTCTCTGCTTCCTGGTCTGCTGGTCAGACATGAGCCATTAGCACTGACAGTTCCTGCTGCCACAGCCCACAAGCCACTTCCGCCATCTACCATGCTGTCTCCACTGTGATAGACTGCATGCCTCTCAACCTGTAAGCCAAAATAAAGCCTGCCTCCCTTAAGTTGCTTCTTGTCAGGTAGATTTGATCAAAGTAACAAGAAAAGTAATAAAGACCATGGATGACCACAGTGATATATTGATATCTACAAGTGATAAAAGTAGAGTTGGCAGAATAAAAAAAAATATAGATTATAGAATTAACCCTCAAGACTCACCAAGCAAGCAAAAAGGCAGAAACAATAGATAGTAGTGATTGCAGGTGGTGATGGCACATACCTTTAATCCCATCACTCGGGGAGGCAGAGGCAGGTGGATCTCTGAGTTTGAGGCCAGCCTGGTCTTCAGAGAGAATTCCAGGACAGCCAGAGCTACACAGAGAAATCCTGTCTCAAAAAAACAAATAAATAAATGAAACAATGGGCCCTTGGGAAGCGGGACACATTATTTCCAGAGTTGTCATGTTATTTTAAATATCCATTTTTTTTTTTACAAGAAGTTATAAGCCATGTGACAGGTCCAGAAAGGATACAGGCTAAGAGGTAGCTGAGATGGACCCGAAGATAAAACGGATATTATGTTTACTAGACAAAGATCTTAAATGGGCTGTTGTAAATATGGTAGAAAAACTAACTTAAAGGTCACTTCTTTAAAACTAAGGAAAAATATAAGAACATGCTGCATCAAAAACAGAATATAAAGATGTAAAAACTGTACTTTGATGCTGCAAGTTAAAGAGGCACCACTGAAATGAAAATTCAGTTCCAGAAATACAACCAGGAATTGAGCCAGCCAATGAGAGAATTAACAAATGAGAGGGTGGGCCAGTTGATATTGCATCGTCTGAGGAAACACACAGGAAAATTCATAGAGGAAGATCAGCTAGGAAGAGCCTAAAAGTTTGGTGGGACACCATTAGACCCTCTAGCTGTACACAGTGGGAGTTTCTGGTAGAGAGAGGGCAGAGAGATGGAGAAAGGGTCTTTGGAGAAAAATACCCACTAAAATCTTTACAAATTTGATAAGAAAATATTAATCTCCATATCCAAAAATAAAAGCCAATAGATTTCTTCTAGAATGACACCAAGAAGATTTGAACCTTGTCACGCAGCATTGTGAAGGAAGAGAGCTTTGAAAACAGAAGCAATTGATCACACCCAAGTGGGTCGCAATACAATTGACAGCTGTCGTCTTACCAGAAGAAACATTAAGAAGGAAGCAACATTGACCCAGGCAGGGGTACTGTTGCTGTGATCAAACACCATGACCAAAAACAACTTGGGGAGGAAAGGGTGTGTTTGGTTTATACTTCCACATCATAGGCCATCACCAAAGGAAGTCAGGTCAGAAACTCAAGCAGGGCAGGAACCTGGAGGCTGGAGCTGATGCAGAGGCCATGGAGGGGTGCTACTTACTGTCTTGCTCCTCATGACTTACTCAGCCTGCTTTCTTATAGAACCCAGGACCACCAGCCCAGGGATGACATCGCCAACAATGGGCTGAGTCCTCTCCCATTAAATATTAAGAAAATGCCCCACGGGCTTGCCGATTTACACCCCATTGAATGCAGGCATTATCTTAATTGAGTGACTTCAGCTTGTGGCAAGTTGACCAAAACAATCCAGAACAAAAATGGTCCAAGCACTGCAAGAAAAACCTAGAATTTTACCTTTAGCAAAACTAGCCTTTAAAAACAGGGAGGAGATTAAAGCTTGAATTTATTTCTGGAAGACTCACCCTAAAAGAAATACTTAAAGGGAACCCTGTGAGAAGAATCAAGTGGTAAAGTCATCGACCACCAAGTCTGATGACCTAAGTCCAACTTCCCAGGACTCAGATGGTAGAAAGAGAAAATTGACTCCTGCAAGTTGTCATCTGGCCTCTGCAGGAATGTCATTGCGATGTGCTCACACGCATGCATGCAAACACACACGCACATGCACACGCACGCAAACATAGGTAAATGTAAGCTCAGTTTGTGATGTCTTGCTTCTCTCTAAAATACAGAGGCTGGGGATATGGCTCAGCAGTTAGGACTATTTATTGCTCTTACAGACGATCTGAATTTAGTTCCCACCACCCACATCGCTCACAACCATTCATAGCCCCAGTTCCAGGGGACATGACACCCTCTTTTTGACTTCCTAGAGCATCAAACCTACACCCGGTACACATATACACATGCAGGCAAAACCACTCATATACATAAATAAAATATTTGTAATTTAAAAAGCCAACAAAATGAAACCATAAACAGAAGCCCAGGATGATGGGCTAATTATGCAAAACTGATACAATGTCTGTGGGGAAGAAGCAATATAATGAGAGCAACCTTTGCAGCTGCCATTAGAAGAGCTCTGACAGGCCCAAGCACAGCAAACATGGTGTCAGCAGGCCTTGCCCTCCCCACATCTTCTCCCTTGTTAAACTGTTAGATTCTCTTACTTAGACATTTCCATATTCCTAAAGCCAGCCACCAAGATCTACTCCCTTATTTGGTCACTTATGCCTAACTCATTCCTGAGGTCACTCACCAAGGTCCAGCAATCAAAATTCTTCGTTTGGCTACACTAGTTAACGTGTCCAATCAGGACTTACCAACTCATGCTAGCACAGACTTCCCCTTTTCTTCTTAAAAGCCACTCCTGAAGAGCCACCTGCTGCTGTCTTTGCCTGACCTAGAAGCACACACTCCCTTCTCTTTGACCCTCCCAGGTAATACATTTCCTTTATGTTGAGAGTCTAGTATCTGGGTGAGTTCTGTGTAGACTGAGGCCACATCTCTGCTATAGTTTCATGAACTATGTACCAAGTTCAGTACTAAAGAGCTACTCCAGGTATGCCCTGGGACCAGCAAGGGCAGTGTCACCAGGAAACCTGCTAGAAATGTTGAATGTCAGGCCCTACCTGATCATTCTGACACACTGTCTTGTTCACACGATCCCCAGCAGAGTCTCATGCTCCCTAATGCCTGAGAAACAGGTGTCTCATGAATGTTAAATTGCTATTCAGTATAAATTTTATTTCCTTTTCTATCCACTCTGTTTTGCTTTCCTTTCAAAGGGTGTATCATAATCCATTCTCTTCTAAAGTAAAATGAAACCTCTGGCCTGAAACAAGGGGAGGCCAGGTAGGGGTGGAATGAGTTGGTAGAGAGAGGATCCCTGAGTGTGGAGGAAACTGGAAAGTCAGGGGTGGCGGGACACTTGTCTCTGTGACTCGGCACCTGGCAGTTCTTTGATAGGTTACTTAGAAAGGATGCTGTCTGTTCCCAATATCCTTGGTTGCTTTGCAATGATCCAGGTGTGCTAGAGAGACGCCATAGCCTCAGGAGCCAGAACGGAAGCAGATCCCGTTGCCATGGGAACACAGAAGCCAATCCTGTTGCCAGGGAGCATGCTGACATACTGTTGCTTTTAAAAATAAAGTAGCTTCGTTCAACTCATGCATCAAAATCAAAGAATGAGGTTGGGGGTAGGCATGGTCTGAAGTTCCTACACATGTCAGGTTTTGGGTTTGGGGTTTTGTGTTTTAGGTAGAATCTTAAATCAAGTCTCATAACCTTAAACTTGTTTTGTAGCTCAGGATGACCTTGAACTCCTGATCGCCTTGCCTCTGACTTCTGAGAGTTGGGGTTGCACACGTGATTTATGGGTGCTGGGAATTGTGCCCAGGGTTATGTGCCTGCCAAGAGAGCACTCTACCAACACTCTACCAACTGGGCCACGACCGGCCCCAATCATACTTTTCATTCTTGCTAACTGCACAAACATTTAAAACCTAATGCTTCTTGAGGTATTTTTAGATTCTATTGACTTAATATGGAGCAGGAGCTGCAGTTAATGCCTTTCATTTTTTTAATGTTTGAGTGTTTACTTGCATATATGTGCATGTCCCATGGGTGTGCCTGGTGCTCTATGGTGTGAGGACACAGGATCCTGTAGAACTGGGGTCACAGATAGTTGTGAACTTTGATGTAGGTGCTGGGAACAGAAGTGTAGTACTTTGCAAAAGCAGCAAATGTTCTTAACCACTGAACCACTTCTCCAGCCACATGGCGGTTTATCTATTAACCAAACATATGTGGGTATATGTGTATAACAAACACCGTCACCATGGGGCTTCTAGAGTAGTGTCAACACAGTCTGTTATTTTTCTATTGTATTCCCTTCAAGCTTGTAATTTGATTGATTCCATGACACAAGAATGAATGGCAACCCACAATCTTTTCTTTCCCTAAGTTTTCAGTAGAATTGTATTAAATTTGAAAGGAAAGCATTTGGATGTATTCTACTTTGATTTATGAAGTGGATCGAACTCCGTCTAGCAGAATTTAGCAGAGAGGTGGCAGACTTGAGCTCCAGAGCCCTCGTTGGACCTTGAAGGTGTATCCTAATGACAAGATGAGTCATTTCGTTAAACTTCTCTACCTGAAAATGAATACAATCAAAGCTCCCTTCTCATCCCACATCTCTCTCCCCACCTCAGCTCACCCTTGACTGTGCCATAAATCATAATCACAAGATCCCTGGACTCAGGGGTCTTGGGATGGGCAGAGCGTACCGTGGGAGCCTGGATTAACAAGGGCAGTGCCTGTAGGAACAGCAGAGTTCAGGAGACAAATTTGCTTTTTGTCTTTATGAGGTAGAATGTCATGTAGCCCAGGTTGGCTGCAAATTTGCTATGTAGCCAAGGATGGTCTTGAACTGATGTTCCTGCCTTAGCCTCCCAAGTGCTGAGATCTCAGGAATGAGCCACCACACCCAACTATGAAAATGACACTGTTCAGCTATAAACACATCCTTTCCCGGTTGGCACAAGATGTGCATTGGAAAAGGCAGATTTTAAAAACAGCCTTTTAGGGGTAAAACCGACAGTCAAAAAGTGCATGTATTTAATGGTTACAATTGATGCATTTGCATATAAGTACATGCCTGAAAGGCCAATACCATAATCAAAGCAATAAGCACACCTATCTCCTGCTACAACTCTTAACATTTTTATAATGACTACCTAAAAGAAATCAAAGGCAGATATTATAAAAAAAATTCAAGCAGCAAATACAACAGACTTCCCAGCATGAAGGTTTATTCTCCATCCCATTGTGCATGCTCTTTTTTATTATGTTCATTTATTTACTTATTTGTTGTCTCTCTGTGTGTAGGTGTGTATGTATGTGTGTACGTGTGTGTATGTGTACGTGTGTGTGTGTGTGTGTGTGTGTGTGTGTGTGTATGTCTTTGGGGGCTTAGTTCTCTCCTCCCATAATGCAAGTCTCAAGAACTGACCTCAGCTTGGCACCAAGAGTCTTTACCTGTGGAACCATGTGCTATCCCCATATCACACATATCTGAGGACTTCAGCAAGGGCTCAGAGATTCCAGCTCTTCAGCATCAGAACCACAAAATCACCCACCCAAAAGGAGAATAACATACATCCACAGAGACACCTACACTGTGTACATTCATATTCAACTGGCCAGAGATGGTGATACAAGATGCCTAGCTGCAAGGGTGAAGAGGGGTGAAGAGGGACAGCCTCACATATGTAGGAGGGAAGAGAAAAGCAGATGTGACCATTAGTGCCATTATCAACAGCCACCTCATTCACTGAGAGGGACACATACTTAGTGTAATGGCTGTTCCTGGTTGTCACCTTGACTACATCTGGAATTAACTACAATCCAGAATTGGAGGGCTCACCTGTGATCCAGAACTTGAGGCTGGAAGACACAAGTTTATGACCTAGATCTTGAGGCATAGTGGCTATGAAAAGTTTAGGCAAGGTAGTGCATGCCTTTAATCCCAGGAGACTGAGGCAAGGAGATCTCTGAGTTCAAGGTCAACATGGGACAAAGCAAGTCCCAGCTCCAGGTGTGGTGGTACACACTTTGAATCTGGGCCACACCTTCTGCTGGAGACCTACATAAGGACATTGGAAGAAGGAAGATTCAGTCTTCACCTGCTTGCATTTACTTGCCAGCACATCTGTTGGAATCTACTTCTACAGAAGAGCAGCTGAAGCAACTAGCCTCGTGGGACTGAGCAACTGCTAGACTCTTGGACTTTCCATTCACAGCTGACCATTGTTGGGGTAACTGGACTGCAGTCTGCAAGTCATCACAATAAATTCCCTCAATAGAGAGAGACATTCCATAAGTTCTGTGAATCTAGAGATCCCTGACTAAGACGCTTAGGAATTTACTCCTTCTTATCAGTCATTGCATCTTAAATTCTATAAATAACATCACTGGAATGTTTACTTTGCAATCCTGACTTAATTACTGAAAAGAAGCAACCACGTCTCGCTACCAGCCTCTAACCCTAAGACATGTGTGGAAAGCAGCTCTCCCACTCCACCTCTGCCGACCTACCTTTCAATCATGTTCCCCACACAGAGGACGACTTTCAGAAGGAACACATGCATGGCTCAGTCAGACAGACCCCTTGCCTGCATCCTAAAGCACTGGCAGACACACACACACGTTTCACGTCTCTGATAAGTTTAGGGACCATGTGAGCTGTGCTTCAACCATCAAAGAGCACAGCATTGCCACCCAATCTGTGAACGCTGAGTTGTATGACCGGTGTGGTTTGTGCATAACCACAAGAAGCAGCTGGAAGAATGGAATCACTTTGTCAGTGCTAACACTGGCTGGCAGGCACCTGGGCCTGGGGCTCACCACCGCCAACTTCATCCAGGAACACCTAATGAACAGGACCTTCAAGCTTCAGCGACTGTACCAGAAGCCCTGGGAAAACATCACAGGTGACTTACAATGTGTCATTTGTCACTGTCTTAGAAATTTTCCTGGGGAATATAAGAGTTCTGTTAACAAAGAAAATCATATTATTAATATCTAATACTTGAAAGTATAGACAGAAGTGAGAAGATTTTCCTAAAATTATTTTCATCTAACCATCACCACCTTACTGAAAACTTAAGATTATTTTGCAGAACTTTCAAAAGAGCTTTGAAGTTTCACACTCTACTTTGTCACCACAAATGCCTCATTAAAAAAGGGAAACACCCTCAATACCTAATGCCGACAGTCAGGGGTGAGTAGCCCGTATTCTTCATGGTTGTCATACGCATGGGTGCAACGAGTCAGGAAGAAGCCTCACCAGAGTCTGCTGGGGCTCTCACTTGGACTTCTAGCTTCCAGATACACAAGTACAGTTGGAGTTAATCTTGATTGTCAACTTTTTTGGGATGTAGAAGTACCATGAAAACAAGCTTCTGGTCTTGACTGTGGGTGTTACCTTGGAATATTCCACCTCAGTTGGGTAATGCTAGGTCTGCCATGACTGCGTAAGGGGAGGTGTGTCACACCTCCTGCCCCTGGAGCATCACCAAGCCATTGATCCCCATGTGTCCTGACTGCTGTTGCCCTGAAGCCGATCTGTTGTCTCTTCTATTTTACTTTCAATCTCTCTTTGTGGGGAATACACTTCCCCCATTACTCAGGACTAATCCCACTATAATAGATGAAATAGATTCAGTTCTCAGGAATGCAGAATGGAGGTGACCATGAGGCTGTGGAGGGGCAGGAACAGGCCTTCTGCTTGGCCATTAGGGTCATGGGGCAGGATCTAAACAACATAATGGCAGAGGCCATAAAAGCCTGCTTGGTCCTTGGTAGAAATTGCTTATTACAAGGCTTGGCCCAGAATTTGGAGTTATGAGGAGGTACACACAACCTCCGGTCCAACGAGTACTGCATTAATTAGCCAGGGTGAATGTGATGATATCAAGAATAGAGAGTTAAAGTGGTGTCAAGAAGAAAAGGCAAAGGAATGAAGGAGGAGAAGGAAGGATGATGAGAAATCTCGGGCAAAGAGAGAGCACTTGAGCTGACAGCCTGCATCCACTACTGAGTTCGAGGCATTATTGAATCAGCATAGTTCCCATCCCCGTCTTTCCTAGGACCCTCCTCACGCTGAGGCCGGACCTAAGCAGGGTGACACTGGCGGAGTGAAAAGGAGAACTCTGTCTGGTCATGAGCTTTCCTCACTGTTTCCTGATTGTTTTTGTCATTGTTTTCCTGATTGCACTGTGGGCTGCACCCTCAAACCCCTTCTTCCTTAAGTTACTTCTAAAAATTGCATTTTATTTATGTGTGTTGTGTCGCTGTGTGTGTGTGTGTGTGTGTGTGTGTGTGTGTGTGTGTGTGTGTGCGTGCCGCGGCGCACATATGGTGGTCAGGAGACTTGCAGAAGTCCATCTTCTCCCTCCACAGTACACGTCTTTGGGTTTAATACAGGTTGTCACTGTGGAATCATGCTTGCTCATCTACTTGATTAACTATGTAAGATAGAGAGGAAGTTCTGTTAAATTTACTACTTTTCTTAGTCAGGGTTTCTATTCCTGCACAAACATCATGAAAGGGTTTATTCAGCTTACACTTCCACGTTGCTGTTCATCACCAAAGGAAGTTAGGACAGGAACTCACACAGGGCAGGAACCTGGAGGCAGGAGTGGATGCAGAGGCCATGGAGGGAGGTTCCTTACTGGCTTGTTTCCCCTGGCTTGCTCAGCCTGCTCTCTTATAGAACCCAAGACTACCAGCCAAGGAATGGCACCACCCACAATGAACCCTCCCCCCTTGATCACTAATTGAGAAAATGCCCCACAGCTGGATCTCATGGAGGCACTACTTCCTCACCTGAAGTTCCTTTCTCTATGATAACTCCAGCCAGTGTCAAGTTGACACACAAACCAACCAGTACACTACTGAAGAGATGATATAACATGCTGTCCCATGGAAAGCCCAATTAGACTCATGTCCAGTAGGGAATGTGACAGGCCCCCCAGACTTTAAACAACTTGATTTCAAGTTCGGGGTACCATTCTCCCCTCAGTCCCCATCACAGATACCCCAACACTTTGCCAAAATAAAAACAAAGACCTAATCTGTCATAGTCCACAGTTCTAGGAAAGTCTCTAAATATACTAATCTTGCTTTCTCTACCTCAGCTTATTTGCTAACTGTTCTTGCTAATTAGTGTCAAACTGGGATTCAGTTTTTGTGCATAAAAAGCCAAAACCAGAAGGCTCAGGCCTACAAGATTTGGTTGAGTTCACTATGCAGCTGCTGGACTGTAAAGAAAGACTTTAAATTTGGCTTTAAGCACATCTGTGTCTTCTCTGATTGCAATATCTCAAAAACTATGACATTTAACAAGTACAGACTTAAGGCAAAACAGTAAAACAGAAGATGGGGAGATTAAAAAATATCAAATTCATAAGGTCCTCACTAGCCAGGACAGAGTGGGGCGGACCCAGATCTGGTCACTAAAGGTTCTGAGGGTCCCTGGTCCAGGATTCTACTTACATACTTCACAAACACACATTTTTATGTAAACAAACAAATATGCTCAGGTGCACTGAAGAAATATTAATGACAGAAGTAATACTGGCTTATGATCTGAAATTTCTAGAAAGTTCCAATGAATAATGTTGGACAAAAATCAAGGTGGTGTTAAGGTTTGCCATGATCTTTTCCTACTACACCCATGCCTCTTAGAATGAAGGCGGATAGGATTAACAAAGACAGGACCAGATTTATTATGAAATCAGGGTCACTGTCCTAATCTGATTTGTGTTACTGTAAGAAGATACAAGAGACTGGGTAATTTATAAAGAACAAAAGGTTTGTGGTGGTGCATGCCTATAATCCCACCTCATTGGGGGAATAAATTCAGGAGAAAACTCAATCCTGGGAGTTTGAGAACAGCTGGACCTGCCTGGCATTGTGGCACAGGCCTTTAATTCTGGTGCTTGGGAGACAGAGGCAGGTGGAGACTGAGCATTCTGGATCTACATAGTGAGGTGCAGGACAGCCAGGGCTGTATAGAGAGACCCTGTTTCAAGACAGCAAACAAAAAACAAAGAAACAAACAGTTTGAACAACAAAGCAAGAGCACATCTCAAAACAAAACAAAACAAAAACAAAACAAAGAGGATGGAAAACAGAAAAGAATAAAAAAAAAAGGAGGAGCCAGCAGGATTCACAGGTTCAAAGCCATCCTATGCTACATAGACTCTGACATCTTACAGTTGTATAGGCTGAGAATCCAAGGCCAAGGGGCCCATATCCAGTGTCTTAGTTAGGGGTTTACTGCTGAGAAGAGACACCATGACCAAGAACAACATTTAGTTGGGGCTGACTCACAGGTTCAGAGGTTCAGTCCGTTATCATCAAGGCAGGAGCATGGCAGCATCCAGGCAGGCATGGTGCAGGAGAAACTGAGAGTTCTACATCTCCATCTGAAGGTCTCTAGTAGAAAACTGACTTCCAGAAAGCTAGGATGAGGGTCTTAAAGCCCACGCCCACAGTGGCACACCCACTCCAGCAAGGCCATACCTACTCCAACAGGGCCACACCTTCTAATAGTGCCACTCCCTGGGCCAAGCATATACAAGCCGTGACATCCAGTGAGGGCCATCTCATTCCCCTAGGTGTGTGTAAATTAATGGTGAGGGCTCCATCTGCTATGCCTTCTCTAGCCTTCTCCCACAGACCCACACCTGTAAAATTTCCTCTTATTCAAAACAAGAAGATGTCATCAACAAACGCTCCAAATATTGAGAAGTTTATTTAAGGATGGTGTGATGGTTTGCATATGGTTGGCCCAGGGAGTGGCACTATTAGAAGGTTTGGCCTTGTTGGAGGAAGTGTGTCACTGTGGGAGTGGGTTTGGAGACCCTCATCCTAGCTGCCTGAAGATGCCCAGTCTGTTTCTGGCTTCCTTTGGATGAAGATGTAGAACTCTCAGCTCCTCTTGTACCATGCCTGACTGGATGCTGCCATGTTCCTGCCTTGATGATAATGGACTGCACCTCTGAACCTGTGAGCCAGCCCCAATTAAATGTTGTCCTTATAAGATTTACCTTGGCCCTGGTGTCTGTTCACAGCAGTAAAACCCTAAGACAGATGGTGTGCATTTTAAGAACATTTTGTTTGTTTGTTGATTCAGGCTCTCAATGATGGCATGGCTAGCCTGGAGCCCTCTATGTATATAGACTAAGCTGGTTTCCAACTCACAGAGACCCTCCTACCTCTACTTCCTAAATCCTGGGCTTAAAGGTGAATACCACCACCTTTACGGAGAACAAAAATTAGGTTACAAGGACATAATTCTGTACTATGCAAGGTATGTCTAATTAGAACTATAGAAATCAATAAATGCCTCTCCCCCAAATAGTTGTTAAAAACCTAACTTAATGAGTCAGTCATGATGGCTCTTATCTGTAGTTCCAGAATGTAAGAACCTGGCACGGGAAGATTATCAAGAGTCTGACATCAATTTCAGCAACATAGGAAGTCTGAGGCCAAATAGCAGGACATTGTCTCTGTGCAGGTCAACTGCCTGGGAAGTGGGCTGGGTTGTCAAGGTGACTACAGGTACTTAGTGGCTTTGTGTGCTTGTTTTGTGTGTCTGGGAGGGGCTCCCAGGTGCTCAGCATCCTCAGGGTGATGTTCTGTCTACACAACAACCTCAAAGGTGCTGGCAGCACACACTCAGCACCAGCCACTTCAGGTCCTGCTTCCTCCCGGAGTGAACACGTTTTTAAGGCGGGGAACACTGCGTCAGAGCAACTTTAGTCTTAGGCCACGGGAGTCAATGAGCTGGAGCTTGGACTTCTCAGTCCTAAGAGCTACAAGAAAAAGAGCAAAGATAAAGATTAAGGAAACAAATAACACACCTGTAATGGTTTGTATATGCTCGGCCAGGGAGTGGCACTATTAGAGGATGTGGCCCTGTTGGAGTAGGCGTGGCCTTGTTGGAGTAGGTGTGTCACTGTGGGTGTGGGCTTTAAGACCCTCCTCCTAGCTGCCTGGAAGTCAGTCTTCTACTAGCAGCCTTCAGATGAAGATGTAGAACTCTCAGATCCTCCTGCACCATGACTGCCTGGATGCTGCCATGCTCCTGCCTTAATGATAATGGACTGAAACTCTGAACCTGTAAGCCAGCCCCAGTTAAATGTTGTCCTTATAAAAGTTGCCTTGGTCATGGTGCTGTTCACAGCAATAAAACCCTAACAAGACAACACTAAAAAGTGATATTTGCCCGGCTGCCTGGGGCAGGCTGTCAACATGGTGAGCTGACAAAATGCTCTCTTCAACTGCAGTGCAGTGGGTAGACACTCAGTGCTACCCAGAGGAAGGAAGACTCCATACTCCTGGGCTCCTCTTCAGTGGATCTGGCCAACCTTAGATAGGAAATACGAGGAGAAAGCTATTGTCTATTCACACTTAGTTGGATCTGTAGGAGGAAGGAGCAAAGATGTTGTTTCCTGAAGTTCCGTTCAGCAAAGTATCCTGGATTCAGGCTCTGGGGTTGTGGTGGGCTAGTGGTGTTACAGCCAACAGCTGACCTCAGGGCTATTGCAACTGTTTGTTCCTGGCACAGGGCAAGGGATCTTGGGTCAGCCAGTTTCCAAGGCTCCTGTAGTTGTGCTAGCTGCCTGGGATCCTACCAGTATAAAAGGGGGGCAGGGGGTGCCCATGGTGGCTCACACCTGTATTTAGCATTCAAGAGGCTGAGGCAGGAAGTTGGAGCTCAGCCTGGGCTGCACAGACATTTCTTACAGTTCTTAGGACTAAGGAGTCCAAGCTCCAGCTCATTGACTCCCGTGGCCTAAGACTACAGTTGCTCTGACGCAGTGTTCCCCGCCTTAAAAACGTGTTCACTCCGGGAGGAAGCAGGACCTGAAGTGGCTGGTGCCGAGTGTGTGCTGCCAGCACCTTTGAGGTTGTCGTGTAGACAGAACATCACCTGAGGATGCTGAGCACCTGGGAGCCCCTCCCAGACACATAAAACAAGCACACAAAGCCACTAAGTACCTGTAGTCACCTTGACAACCCAGCCCACTTCCCAGGCAGCTCCAGAACTCCCTGGGGGCTGGCTGAACTGAACTGCACAGTCTCCTGGTATTTGGTCTCAAACTCCCTATATTGCTGAAATTGTCAGACTCTTGAAAACACAGATGAAAGTCATCAAGCTTACCAGATCTTCTGATTAGTCACCGAGTAAAGTCCAGGATTTCATTAGGAGCAGCGTAGACAAAGTCCTCGCCGGTAGCACAGACTGTTCGGTCTTTGGCGCAGAGTCACAGGAAAAGTTAGCCTCCCTTTAGTGACTGTGTTCGTTCAGGGATATCACACATGGCTGTTCTAGTTGGGCACTTCCACAAAAGCATGCCTGTGAAAGGATTGTTCTGCTTTGATTACGACGATCTTCCAGCAGATGGCAGTAGAGGATCTCGTTCTAATAAGTGATTTTAAGCGATTTGACAATTTCCACCAGGATCTAAAAAGTCTTATCTGGACAGAGTGGTTGTGTATTATTCCCTTCCCCACAGCAATAAAGAGACCAAGGCAACTTGTAGAAGGAAGGGTTTGTTGGGGGGTAAGGCTGCCACTAAGAGTCCACCGTGGCAGAAAACTGTGGCAGTCAGCAGTGGCAGGAACAGGAAGCTGAGAGCTGACATCTTGAACCCCAAGCAAGGAGAGAGAGAGAGCAAACTGGACATGGAGTGGGGTTTTTGGTATCAGTGCTGGCCCTTAGTGACATATTTCCTCCAGCAAGGTCATAACACCCAAACAGAGCCATCAACTGGGGACCAAGTGTTCAAACACCCAAGACTATGAGGACATTTCTCATTCCAGCCACCACAGGGTCCAAGCACCTCATTCCATCCATTTGTCTGGCTCCTTGGAACTCAGAACATGGACTCTTCTTGTTTGTTGCTGGGTTAGGAAATTCTCCAGTTGCCCTTTCTGTTTTAGTGTCATTGTACGTGAGTCAGGGCACAAAGCTGAACTAGCCAACTGAAGCTTACTAGACAGTGGACAGCCATCTTCAGACGTCTTACATTCTGCACAGTAGCCTCTTACCTTCACTAGCATCTGAAGCTGGTGTGTGTGTGTGTGTGTGTGTGTGTGTGTGTGTATCACTACAAGCTCATTGTGTTACCTCACAAGTGACATTACTGATTTATGCAAGGCCTGGGATTTAGGGGGTATTAACCTCTGATACACTAAATTACACACCAAAAAACATGAACCAAAGAGACTACAAGAGAAAAATCATTGAGTGTTACCAATTAAAAATGCTACAAGATATGGAACAGCATTAATATTTTTTATTGGTTGATGCTACTGATTTGGGCTATCTATCCTAATGGTTTATTTATGTATAAGGAGATTTCAACATGAGTTTTGGTGATGGTGGCATCCATACTATAGAAGGACCAAGGGCTCTGGTGGGTGAGCCCAGGGGAGTTTCTCACTCACAGTCAATTCTGCCTCCTCAGAACTCCAACTTGTCCAAATCAGGTTCCTATCTCAGCTCATGACTTCTGTCCACATCATCTTTTGGCTTCAGTTCTCACAGCTAAGTATTGTGTTGTTGCCGGGTTTTGTTCTAAATCCCTGACCCTATGACCTGATTGGTCTGTCTCATCATTTTACAGAGTGATATCATTTGTTAGTATTACTGGGTAAGTTGACCATTTTGACCCCTGAGCTCTGGCTGAGGATGAGACGTTGTCTAACCACAGCTACCAAATCTATGCATGCGTCTTTCGAAGAGAAGCTTCTACTAGAAGAGGCTAGGGATGGCAATGTGTGCTTCGGGTTGATATTCATCCTTTTGATACTGATTTATGAAAACTCTAGATGTATTAAACAGTAGTCTTCTCTCATAAAACAAATAATTTGAGATCAGAGAAAAATGAGTGCCTCCCTGCTCCCTTGATTGCTTATGCTCAACCTGATGTGTGTATTCTTACACGATTTGGGACACCCTGCCTAGGGAATGGTGCCACACGTAGTGGGCTAGGTCTTCTCAAATTTATTAACTCATTCAACCTTGACAATCTCTCCACAGGCAATCTCTCACAAGTCTACAAGTCGACCGGGTGTAGATAATCCTTCATTGAGACTCTCCCCCCTTGTGGTTCTGAGTTGCATCAGGTTGACAGAACCAAGCATCAAGGGGGTTGTTTCCTAAATGTGTTTTGCTAAGTGGAACCTTGGCATTTCAACACACAGGTGGTGAAGCACAGAATAACTATGGGGATCTCTGTTAAAAGCATTTGTGTGTTTCCTCATTCCAGTAGCCCGAGAGTAAAACCCAAGTCCCTACTACAGAGTAGGGACTCCTCTCCACGGAGTCATTCGGAGACTCCTCGAAGCAGTCCTGGAGTCCTCGAAGCACTCCTCCAGCACACTCTGGAGTCATAATGAACCTGATTCTGAAAGGTTTTACTCACAAACACTCTAATCTCTTTGTGAGAAAGCATGAAATAAAATAACCAAGTGCTTGGTCTATAGGTAGACACGCCCAGTAAAATTAGTACACGACCTCCCCCAAAGACATTTACAAAATGTTTACAGCAACGTGACTGAGAATAACTGAGAATAGAAATAGCACACCTGTCCCTAACCAGAACGGAACATTCCTGTTACGTTCAACACTCAATAATATGCAGCCACGAGATTCTCAAAGACTTCGCTTCCACTTTGAACATCACAGACCAATCTAAAAAACAAAACAATGACTACATTTATATAGAATTCAAAAATGGGTGAAACCAGACTCTAGAGATTGAAATAAAAAATATGGTTAGCCCTAGAGTGTGTTAGTGTCTACAAAAGGACACAGGGTGCCATCTGCAGTGCCAGAGGTGTGCTGCCATGATCTGGGTGGTAAGGACACGTCTGCATGCCAAGCTCTGGGTGTAGGAGCCGCCTGCGTCACTGTACAGAGCTCACATGGCAGCTAAACAGTCTCTGAATCCGTGGTCTCACTCTCTCAACCACTTTCACCTAAAAGTAGTTGCTCCAAACAGATCAAGACCAAAAATATAGACCAAATATTTTGCTATGAGATGAAACTGTCAGAAGTAAACAAAGCTATGTGTGGGTAAATATGCCGCAAATGAAAGGGCCCCAATACAATGCAGATACCAGACATGGTAAAAATCAAAGACCGATATACTTAATTAATATAAAAACATAATCTTGGCTCCAGTTCTGGCTCTAAGATACATGAGTGTGGCTCTATCTGCATCAAATAATTCACAGATGTCTCCTAGAATTCACTCGTAAACATCTGTCCTTTCTCTCTCATGAGCTTATCTGGTTGTTTATTTTCCAGACACTTATTTGTAGCCTGAGTGTAGACTCAATAACCTTCACGTTGTAGTTTACTAGAATCTAATGCTATTTGATTTTTTAAAAATTGGTAGATGGCTTTCATTTTGGTCACTGGCCAAACCATTTTGGAAGAGTTTTGTGTCCCTTTGACATACCCATTTGTGGTTTTCCAGCACATTCTAGCTTCACAAGATGGTCCAGTTGTATGGTTTATTTTTTTCTTCTCCAGCTCCAGAATTATCCTGGTTCCTTTTATTGGAGAAAGATATTTAGATACCAAGATGGGTGTTTGCTGTGTTCTTTGCAAAAAAAAATATTAATCAAAGCTAGGAATATATATATATATGCACACACATGATCTCTTTGTATGTATGTATGTATGTATATAAAGAAACAAATTTATATTATAGGGTTTGTTCTTGATCCTTATGATGGTGTCTTTAATTGTCAACTTGACCCAACTTTGGAGGAGAGGTTCAATGAAGAGCTTTCTATATTGGGTTAGCCTGTGGTCTGTAGGGGATCGTCTTTGTTGATTGATGTGGGAGGAACCGGCCCACTATGGATGGCACCATTCCCTAGGCAGGAAATCTGAACCATATAAGAAAATCGAGGTCAAACTGAGAACAAGCAAGGAAACAACACACATTCATTTCTTTTGGATTTTCACCATGGATGTAATGTGACTTGATGTCTAAAGTTCCTGTCTTGTCTGTAATCTAGAATTGTAGGATGAAATAAAGCCTTTCTCCTTTAAGTTGCCTTTTTTCTTTTTACCATTATTCCATTACCCACTCCCCCATACATAGTATACATGTAATTTCAGAATTATTCACCAACAACCCCATGTTAAAGAATTTACAACTAGAGCATATGTTTGTGCCACTTTCTTCTGTCTTTGGATTTACTTTACGGTTTTAAAAGATACTTAGCCCTAAAGTTTCAATAAGGTTAGGCCCTGTGTTTGCAATACAGTTAGATTCATTTGTTAGAATCTTCTTTCCTTCCCGGAATGACACTACATCCTTATTTATATTGAAAATGTTTTCACTAAAGTTTGCTCTTTCTATCTTTGAGATAGGGTCTCACATAGCCCAGGTTACTCAGAGATTCTATATGTAGCTGAGGCTGGCTTTGAATATCTGATCTTCCAGCCCCCATCTCCCAAGTGCTGGGATTATAGGTATGTGCCATTATACCTGGCTTAAAGTTGACTGTTAATGACATATAGCTATGGGAGTCCAGGTAAATGCATAAGATCATGCATCTACAACACCAGTACCGTAAGAAATTATGTCACATCAGGAATTAGCTCCTTTGTAACCACCCATCAGCCTCTCTCAGCTCCTGACGACCACTGAGATCCTTTCCATCTTCATGATTTACGTCCTCTAGAGCGCCATGCCAAGAGAATGGTTTTACATAAATCAGCGTAACAGCTTGTTCATTCCTACAGCTGGGCAGTGCTAGACTGTGTGGACATGCTTTCCTTCCCTCCACCTGTGAGTAGCAACAGGGTTCTCTCTCTCTCTCTCTCTCTCTCTCTCTCTCTCTCTCTCTCTCTCTCTCTCTCTCTCTCTGTGTGTGTGTGTGTGGTGTATGTGTATGTTTATAAATAAGGCTATTATAAATACTCATGTACATGTTATCTTTAAATAGTCACCTCAGCTGCTGACTTATTGGTTTAGAGCTCTTTCCTGGATGTGTCCCCAGTGCATAGAAGGTGAGACCTAAAGTACGTGGAAGACATTGCCAGTTAAATTCAAGGTTCTTCTTGCTGTCCTCATTCTTCTAGAACTTTCCTTAAGAGGCAACTGGGGAAGATTGGAAGGCAGGCAAAGGGAGAGTGAGTGGACTTTCTTCTGCTTGTCTACATGATCCTCTGGTTATAGATTCCAAGTACCACTTAGTGGTGGTACAGCGACAGCAGTCACTGCTTGATCTGGTAGAGGCAGTGGCTTCTAGCTCCATGTTCAGACTCTAGAACCTCGCCCATAGAGCAATGCCACTCCTTAAATATCACCACATCCCTACGTTTGCAGATGTCTCTAAGTTCCTGGAGTGTCAGAGATGGCCAACGGTAACTCACCCTGGGAAGTGTGAGTTCTAGTTGTGGGGTGACTCCTCTGAACACTTTTCTTTATGTAGCTCCAGGTCTGGGGGAGACAGCTCCTTTATGCACTTACCATCCTCGAATAACGTCCACATCCATTTCTGCTGATCAATCTGTCCACGTAGTCACTCCCTCTGATACATGCTCTCTGGTAGAGCACATAGTAGGTCATATATTTGTCCTTTGTCCTTGCATTCTGATAGCTCCTTTTTGTTGCTTTTGGGATCAAGGCCACAGTAAGCATCTGCTCATGTCTCTGTGTACCCAGGGTATTGTCTCTTATGCTTCTGGCTGTGTGTGTGCCTTCCCAGGAAGTATACATCCCTGGCTCATCATTGCCTGATCTTTCTAGGGAGGCCATTGTTCTAGGATTGCACCCTGGGACTGAATCTTCCCTATGACAAGAGCTGACGCAGGAGCCACTAGCACATTTTAATCCAGGTCTTTATCTTTCCTATATAAATATAGATGCAGGCATAATTGATAGCTGAGGCTGTTAAAATGTATTCATTGTTATAAATATTCAATGTTATAAAATACATAGCATTGCGGATTATATTCTGCTGATGATATGAAATTGAATCTATGCTCTTTAATAGGGCTAGACCTTCTAACCATTTAAAAGCATTAAACATCAGATGCCCCCACAAGAAATGCTCATGTGACCCACAAGAAGAGACCCAAATGCATAATTGAACATAGAGTATTTTTTGTATGAAGTACATTAGGATTCAATTATAGATTATGGCATCTACCCACCGAGACTTCGACATTGTCCAGGAAAGGGTTGGGAGAATTTTGTTTAGTAGAAAGAAAGGAGGAGACAGAGGAAGAAGAGGGAAGGAAAGAGAAAGAAGGAACAAAGATGGGAAGGAAGAAGAACTTCCAGCCTGCATTTAAGTGAAGGGTGGAACACCCAAGTCCTGGTTCACAGCCACAGAACCCAAGGGCAAAAATGTGAATGGAGTTCTGGTTGCTAGTTTTAAAAAAATAGTTCTTGCAATTTTCAAGCTTTCAGCTAGCTAAGAGCCTGAGGATGCAGTTCCATGGAAGCTTGAAGCTTTTTCAGGATAAAGGTGCAGGTTACAAGGACATTGGCAGGGGCTTGAGAGATGGCTCAGTGGTTAAGGGGACTGACTGCTCTTCCGAAGGTTCTGAGTTCAAGTCCTGGCAACCTCATAGTGGCTCACAACCATCTGTAATGAGATTGGACACCCTCTTCTGGTGTGTCTGAAGACAGCTACAGTGTACCTACATATAATAAATAAGTAATCTTAAAATAAAACAAAACAAGGACATTGCCCATGAGTCTCCGCTTTTAAGTTTCAGTTTTGAAAAAAAAATGTATTTATGTGTATGGATATTTTGTCTGCATGGATGTCTGTGTATGACCTGTGTGTCTAGTGCCTATGGAAGCCGGATGAGGGCATTGGATATCTGGGAACTGGAGTTGCAGATGGCTGTTAGCCACTATTTGGGTGCTGAGAATCAACCCCAGCTCCTCTGGAAGAACAGCAAGTCCTCTTAACCACTGAATCATCTCTCCAACCTTAGCTGTCTGCTCTTAAAACTCGGCCTTCTACCCCAACTCTCTGCCTAAAAGTCTCTATTTACACATGGTTCTCCATGTAAAGCTAGAATGAGTAGTGACAGGTGACTCCAACAGAACCAGGCCACTTTTGTAGTGACAGTCGGGGCTAGCATCCACTTTAGACTCCTCAGAGAAATCTCATCAAGCAATGCCCTTTTCAGATACTGACCAAACTCAGTGCTTGCCAATTTCTAGGACTCCCTCAATTTCTATATCATTGGTAGCTAGAAGAGATTCTTACTCAAGGTCTGACTTCTAGGAAAAAGAGGAAGGCTGTCTTTGAATCCACTGAGAAATGAGAAGAGATGAGACATACTGTCCCACCAAGTGGCCAGATGTCGCAGTGGTTGGATGGCAGGGAGTCTAGATTTGTTTCCCTGACTTGAAGGGATCTCCATTTTACAATGCTGCAATACTACAAAGTCAACATTTTCAGAGGCCCAGTAAGTACACGTATGGGGAGATGCCAAGCTCAGAAATGTAGCCCAAACTGTCCTGTATAAAGTCAAACTTGAGTTATAAGTTTGTGTTTAGCTTAGTGGTCTCAGTTTTGTTTGTTGTTTGTTTGTTTTTTGTTTGAATTGAACCCAGAGCCATTGCACACACTGGAGAAGTGTCTTAACACTGACTTATATCCCTGTTGTGTTTTCACAGTGGTGAAGTGAGAATAAGGAAGGAGATTAATTAAATATATATATTTGGTAATTGTATTTATTATTTAATGTATGAGTGCCCTGCTGCACATATATCCACCTGCCTGAAGAGGGCAGCAGATCCCCGTACAGAAGGTTGTGAGCCACCATGTGTGTTGCTGGGAATTGAACTCATAACCTCTGGAAGAGCAGCCAGTGCTCTTAACCACTGAGCCACCTCATCAGCCCCATAAAAGTCCATTTATAAGATAACTAGGCTTAAACATCTCATGGATTTCGTAAAAAGTTAATTGGGCTGAAGATAGTGGAGTGTGCCTGTGGTCCCGGCTACTTGGAAGGCTGGCATGGGGACAACACTTGGGCCTGGGAGTTGAAGGCTGGACTGAGTAACAGAGCAGGACCTTCACCTCAATAAATATGGGAAGGACTACATGTTTGGATCTGTGCTGGTTGTTTTTTATGTCAACTTGACACAAGTTAGTCACCTGAGAGGAAAATGCCTCCCTAGGATCGAGCTGTAGGCAAGTCTGTGGAGCATTTCCTTAAATAGCGATGGATGTGGGAGGGACCAGCCCATTACAGGTAGGACCACCCCTAGGCTGGTGGTTCTGGATTCTATAAGAAAGCAGGCTTAGCAAGCTAAGAAGAACAAACCAGTAAGCAGCTCCCCTTCATGGCCTCTGCATTAGCTCCTCCTCCAGCTTCCTGCTCAGTTCGAGCTCCTGTCCTGACATCCTTCAATGATGAATTATGACATGGGGTGTAAGCTGAATAAATCCTTTTCTCCATAACTTGCTTTGGTTATGGTATTTCATCACAGCAATAGTAACTCTAATGAAGACAGGATCCCAGCACCCACCCTGGGTAGCTTACAACAGCATGTAACAGCCCAGGGGATCCAATACCCTCTCCTGACCTCCACTGGCAACTGGACATACCCACATACAAACATAACTCAAAACATTAGAATTGTATGCACATATGTTCACACACTTGATTAGGAATTCTTCATGCTTTCCAAAGCCACAACCCTTGCCATGTATCATGCAGACCTCATGATGATCTGGAACTTCACTGGGCTGACAGCCACGAGTCCCATTTCATAAGGGAGGAAACCAAGGCTCTCCCCCTGCCGTCACACCACTCCCAAAGGATGAGTAGCGCTGAGGTGAAACCACAACCATACCCTTTACCACGAGGCTGAATAGCATCTCACAGACAGCTGGCCCCAGGGGAACAGGAGGCAGAGCCACCCAAATTTTCAGTCAGTCTTTGAAGCATCCTCGGTCTCCCTGTCAGGTGAGAAGCCATGGCCCCTCCTGTTCATCTGACTCTCCAGCTGGCTGAGCCGCTGTTTCAGCTTCATCTGGGAGGCACTGTACTCAGCAAGGAGTCGTGCAAACCTCGTCTGCAGGGTGTCCAGGGACGACTCCAGGTACTCCACCTTTTCCTCAATGTCCCGGGTATCTACCCTGGCCGTGGCCAGGTCCTCGTCAATTAGGTTGTCCTTCATCAGAATCTGCCGACCCTTCTCCTCCAGGGCCCTCTTAGCGTCTGGGTACTCGGTGAGGGCCTCCATCAGGTCATCCTTGGAGAGGCAGAACAGGTCTGAGTAGCCAATGCTCCTGATGTTGGCCGTCCTGCGGTTCCCTGACTTGCTCCCCTTAATGTTTAAGATGCTGATCTCCCCGAAGTAACTGCCATCGCTGAGGACCACAAACTGGGTGACCCCATCATCTGCCACCACAGCCAGCTTGCCCTCCTTGATGATGTACATCTCTCTTCCAATGTCCCCCTTTTTGCATATGTAGTCCCCAGGGCTGAACACAGTGGGACGAAGCTTCAGCACCAGCTCCACCAACAGCCCTGCCTCACAGTCCTGGAAGATTCGGACCTTCTTCAGCGTGTCCAGGTGCACATTGATGGCGATCTCAGCCTTCAGCTTGTCTGGGAGGTTTTTGAGCACTTCCTTTTCGTCCACCGTCTTCCTGTTAGCCCACAGATAGTCAAACCACCGGATAACCCGAGTCTCCAAGTCCTTGGTTACCTTCCGGAACTGCATGTACTGCTTGATGGAATCGATCTTAGCCTGAAACTCTGTCCGGGAAGCATTCATGTTGGAAATCATGGAGCCCACATTGCCTACTATAGTGGCAAAGATCAGGACGCCCACCAGGAAGTCTATGACCACAAAGAGATACTCCTCATCCTTCACGGGGGGTGGGGTCTCACCAATGGTGGTCAGGGTCAAGGTGGACCAGTAGAGACTGTAAATGTACTTCCTGGAGAGACGTCCATACTCCGGCTTGGAGATGTTTGGATAGACCCAGGAGTCTGTCCCAAAACCGATGAACTTGGAAATGGCAAAGTAGATGCAGGCATTCCAGTGGATGATGATGAGTGTGTACAGGACCAGGTTCCCTATCCTGAACACATTGGGGTAGTTGGTCCTTGTCTCCGTGCGGTCAAAGAATTCAAAGAGCCGAGAGAACCTCAGGAGGCGGTTGAACCTCAGTTCCGGGTAGTTCACACCCAACTTTAAATAAGCCAGGTCTGTGGGGATGAGAGACAGGATGTCCAGTTTGAAGTGCAAGGTCTTTGTGTAATGTTTCCACAGCCTCTTGGTATCCCTGACCATTAAGCCTTGCTCAAGGAAACCTAAGGACGGAGAAGAGAACAGTCACTCAGGCACCAAAGAGGTTTAAACTGCCTACAGAAAGACATCTCCCATCATGGCTACACAACAGACAGTGGTGTGTCTATAAGAGAAACAAATATTAGACATAACTAATATTAATGTTGACACTCACCCTGGTATTTTTTAAATAATGTTTTAGTCTCTTCTGTTTAATTTTTCCTCTGCTGGGAATCGAACCCAGGGCCTTGTGTAAGCTAGGGTTATAGAACTGAGCTACTTCTCCAGTTGTCTATTCAGGATTAAAAATTATAAATTGAACTGGAGAGATGGCTCAGTGAATAAGAGCACTGGCTGCTCTTCCAGAGGTCCTGAGTTCGATTCCCAGCAACCACATGATGGCTCACAACCATCTGTAATGGGATCCGATGCCCTTTTCTGGGGTGTCTGATGACAGCTACAGTGTATACGTTAAATAAGTAAATAAATCTTTTTTTAAAAAGTTTAAAAATGCATCACAAAATTAAAAATAAATAAAAATTATAAATTAATTGGGTAATTTTGAAAATAGACTGGATGTTAGAAGAAAGCAAGGAATGAAGATTAAATTTTAAAAGACAAACCTATTAGAGATGGTGTCAGGTAAGGGAGTGTGAGCTTTCCTAATGTTAGTCTCTCTTTGCGTTTTGTATGTACTTGGAAATAAGAATCATCAAACTTCAAAAACTCAGGTCAAAGCCTGCCAAGCTGGTGGTATCACCAGTACTAGTGTTCAGCGAAACAGTGCTGGGCTTGTCCCCAGAGCTTATGCCATGTGGCACTTATATAAGTTCAAGGTGTCACGGCTGCTAACACAAGGCCTTTGCTAAAAATGAAGATTAAGGTTGTCATCATATACAACCCATACAAGTTCCAGTGCTCCTATTCCTCGAATTATTCTTAAGTAACTGCTCTTCAGGATCCACAGAGCAACTGGTTCCAGGATCCCTTAATCTCTTTGCTCCCAAGGGAACCAGAATCTTTAGATGCTTAAGTATCTTCCATAGAATGATGTTATAGCTGCACATTACCTATACATATCCTCTCAATTATTTTAAATCCCTCTCTAGGTTTCTTATAGTGCCCAATACATATAGCATAAATGCTACGAAGTCGTATTATGTTGTGTAGGGATAATGACCAGGAGAAATAGAACCTGTAAATGTTCAGCTTAGAACATTTTTTCCAAATATTATCTGTTTGGTTGATTGGATCTTGTACTGGCTGGTTTTGTGTGTCAACTTGACACAGGCTGGAGTTATCACAGAGAAAGGAGCTTCAGTTGGAGAAGTACCTCCATAAGATCCAGCTGCAAGGCATTTTCTCAATTAGTGATCAAGGGGAGAGGGCCCCTTGTGAGTGGTACCATCCCTGGTCTGGTAGTCCTGGGTTCCATAAGAAAGCAAGCTGAGCAAGCCAGGGGAAGCAAGCCAGTAAGTAAGATCCCTCCATGGCGTCTGCATCAGCTCCTGCTTCCTTACCTCCCTAAGTTCCAGTCCTGATTTCCATTGGTAATGAACAGTTGTATGAAAGTATAAGCTGAATAAATCCTTTCCTCCCCAACTTGCTTCTTGGTCATGATGTTTGTGCAGGAATAGAAACCCGGACTAAGACAGATCTCCAGGTGCAGGATTGATGGATGCCACTGTGTTTATGCACATATTTATGGAGTGTCTGTGCAACCATGAGCGCTTGTAGATGTGTCTATGGAGTGCAGGATCTATAGATGCCTTGGGCACTTGTGCATGTGCCTATGGATACCTTGTGTGTAGCCATAGTGCTTCTGCCTGCATCTATGGAGTACCTTGCATAGCATCCTGGCTTTGGGACTCATCATTTTATGATTCTTCCAAGTCTGAAGATCTTTTCCTTTTGGACTGTGATCATGGCCACCTGGTTTCTTGACTTCTATCTCCCTCAGCTCCCTGCAGAATCTGGCATTGCCAAGGACAGCATCCAAGTACAAGAAGAGATGGAGTTGATGTGCGAGTGAGGGGGAGGTGTTGCTCTGAGGCTTTCCTGGGACAAACGGCAGGGTTCCAGTGAATGCTCACAGAGCACTGTGCCTGTGTGTACTAGTGTGACTGCTGTGGAGGTCGTTCATGCTACCTCAGGCTGTGTGTCGGAGGTCCTCTAAGTTAATGTACTGGGCACCAGTGGGAGGAAGGAGGGCTTGCCACTCTGGCTGACTGGGGTGTGAATATGGACTCCAGGCCTTGGTTTCTGAATCCGTAAGGTGGAGACAACTTTGCTTCTTGTTTCGCGTACTGGGAAAGCAAGAGGAGCTGAGAGGACGCTTGAGTTATAGCTACGTGGTGCGATTTGGTGTGTTCCCATTGAGCATGGCAGGGTGTGTGTTGGTTCCAAAGTCTTAGCAGTAGTAAGAAGGGCCTCTACAAGGTTAGGTGATGCATTTGTATACATTAGAAAAAGATTCTCAAAAGCTGAGCAGCCCCACTTCTCAAGCACAGGTGTGTCTGAACCCCAACCAGAGGCTGTTTGAAAGAATTCATGGTCCTAGGCCCCGTTTTGAATTTTACTTCTTCACGTGTTAATACTTGAGGAGCTGAAGAGATGACCCAGCAGGTAAGAGTGCTCACTGCCCTGAATTTAGTTCCCTGCACCCTTGTCTGGTTGCTCACAAATGCCTATAACTCAAGCTCCATCACATAGGTCTGATGTCCTTTTCTGGCCACTGTGGGCACTACACTCAAGTGCGTGAACCCACTCACAGACTCACTCATAATCACTTTATAAAAAATAAAATAAAATATTCCAGAATAGTCATAGAAGTAAATTATAAAACTGAAAGGTCCTTTGATATGACAGTTTAGCCTTGTGTCAGGTGACAAAAGTGAAGTCCAGACAGCCATCTTGACTTGCTTGTATAACACTGGGACAGTAGGTTCCAGAGTCCAGGTATCTTAACCCCTGACCAGGTCTTCTTGAAGAATTCAGTACTAAGATACCAGCACCCACTTGTGTTTGTGGATCTCCAGATCTCTCAGATCCTCTTGGATCCTTTGACCAGATCCTCTTGGTCAAAGGAAGGTAACATCCATTCCACTCCCATGGATCTTCTTGAGTACTCTATGGTCCCCCTGCTAAGGGCCCATGACCTGGTCCAGTCAAATCCTTGGGGCACACTCACCTGTCCGGGCTCGAACCAGCATGTCCACAACATAAAGGACATCTGCAGAGTAGTCCAGGACCAGCCACAGCGTCAGGTATTCTGACTGTAGCTCATCAAAACAGGCCCTGAAGAAGCCAAGTGCAAGATGTGACAGGATGGCCTAGTGTCAGAGCACAGATCCTTCCCTGCCCCATGATGTGAATAAGCTCATTATAACCAGTGGTCGTTCTTCCTGCAGGGTTACACATGCTACATAGCACTTTCCTCTGAGATGAAAACCTTCTATTTTGGAAGGAACCCTCTTAAGATAGGATTTCTAGAGAGGTGAAGCAACAGATATTCTAAAGGGAAGTGAAATACTATATGGATGTTCATTAAGACGGGAAGTAAACAATTCAAAGAAGCTTCAAGAAGTCCCTGAAACTGAGTATATTCACTAAGACCCTCCTTCTCCATAAAGTATGTAAAGAGTAAAGCCTACTGAGAGTCACCCCCAGGAAGGCCAAGCTGCAAAGAAAAATCTCAGACAAGTCAAGCAGCCTTGAAGAAGCAGAGAGACCAACTGAACTTCTTAGAAGAAACAAAGACTGGATGAACTGCCGGGAAGAGGCTCTGATCAACCGAGCCACTGAATAAGGACTCTGAGAAAGGACTCCAACCTGCTGAGCTGCCTGCAGGCTGTGTAATGGGCCTCAGGTTTCCAGCTTTTACGAACTGTCACCCATGCAGGGGTGGCCTTTGGTGCTACGGCTGTCTTTGAGTCAGTTCTGGTCCTGTAAGTAACCTTCAGCCAGATTGCTGTAAATAATTCCACTAAAACTCATTGACTCACCAAGTTGGAGTCATGGGCTCTGTTTCTGGAGTTAATAGGTGTGTGTGTGTGTGTGTGTGTGTGTGTGTGTGTGTGTGTGTGGTGTCCCCAGGAAAAGTTTGTCCCATGACAATGCAGTGGAATCCCTCCAGGCTCAGAGAAGTTATGCTGTCCCACAGTCACTGGGCTCATAGGAAGAAGAGCTGAGGACTTAGATCTGTAGTGTGAATTTTAATGATAGAATGCAAAATAAATATTCTACCCACCCACCCATTCACCGAACCACCCAAAGAACTATGCAAGCAGCCACCCAACCATCCAAACCAACAAACTACCCAATCAACTACCCAACCAACCAACCAGACTACCAAACAACCAACCACCCAAACAAGCACTGAAACAACCAACTACCAAACCAACTAGCCACATACCTAACCACCCACCCACCCGAACAAACAACTACCCTAACAACCACTCAACCACCCAACCAACCAACTACCCAACCAGCCACTCAAACAACCAAAGAACCACCCAAAGAACCACCAAAACAACCAACTACCCAACCAGCTATCTACCCACCCACCCACTCACCCAACCAACCAATCAACCAACTACCCAACGAGCCACCTGCCCAAACAACCATTGAAACAACCAACTACCCAACCAGCTTTCCACCCACCCACCCAATAAATCAATCAATCAATCAAACAAAGAACTCGAATTGACATTAGGTAAAGGGATCAAGAACCTGTTCTTCCTAGAGTCATATTCCAAAATATTCTAGAGAATATTTTTCCCACCTTTTACTTCTTCTTGTTTGCTGTTTCTCACACAGACAGCACCCCAAGTTTCCCTCTTCACCCCCAAAGAAGAGCAGCCTGCTTAGCCATTCAAGTCTTCTACACACTTGAAAAAAGACTCTCGACTCACATGTCAAGAGCAACATTGCCACCTTGCCCATTTGCCAGGAGGAGCCTTCCCATGCTCTCCCCATTCACCAGTCTCACAGACCCTCAGATAGGCAGAGACCTAAACCCCAAGCTTCCACATCCACCTGTGTGGCATTATGCTTTGGATGCCAAGTACCCATAAAGGCTTGTGGGCTAAAGGCTTGGTCACCAGTTTGTAGCATTCCTGGGAGATGATAAAATCTTTAGTCGGTAGGTCAAGGGGGGCTGCCTTTAAAAGGAATATTAGGCCCTGCCTGTTTCCTTCCTCTATACTTCCTTCTTCCCTGCCCTGGTATCTTGTCAGTGGCCCAGTGACCTTTCTGAAATTCTGAGCTAGAATAAGTTTTTTTCTTTTACATTATTTAGTTTTCGTCACATCAGGAAGCTGACTAACTGCAGGGACACAGGTGTTCTCTGCATCCCCGTTAGGGAGTGATGTCCTAAAGGTCACAGGGCAGCCTCCTAGGTCAGCCATGTCTATCCTATAGACTTTCCCAGGGACACTCCAAGGCCCACTGTCTACTTAAAGAAGACACTCTCCTGCATCATGGTAAGCCAGAAGGCACAGTCACTCTCAAAGGGCTGTACCTGGTTGGCTCAAGAGATTCCCCTGACCCCGTCCTGCTTTCTTTCACAAGTACAGAGACCTGCCTCTGTGTGACTTCCTCATAGGCTTACCTGGGGACATCTCTAACCCCATGCCTCCTCTTGGAGGGACAATGAACCTTGTATCCCTGTCCTGTTAGAAAGGGCCTTCAATCCCTTCCTTACCTTCAGAGAGGAGGAGTGGGATCTCCTTGTCCCCTCCGCAGTCTGCACTCTGCAGATCTGCTCGGGGGGGGGGGGGTCCCCTCACTGCATCCTTACCTAGCAACATGTTTAAGAGTGCTCCAAAGGCCTGCATGGCTTCCTCTAGTGGCAAGCCCTGCGGGCTGGCTTAGGAAAGCCCCTGCCCCTCCCCCAACCACAAGAGGGAAGCATCCTGCCCCAGTACCCACAGCAGCAGTCTTCCCACGGTGGGGAGGGGTGCTTACTAGAAAGTTACAGCTCAGCCCTGTGGCTCCAATCGTCCTACCCCAAGAGCCCAGCGTAACTTGTTAGCAAAGGTCCCTGCTATGTTCTCTCCTTCACCAGTTCACACAGGGGAAACCCTAATTCCTCTGACCCTCTGAAGAAAAGCAACAGCTCCTTCTAACACACTTAACTAAGAGCACCCCAAAGCCCGCGTCTGCCCTCAGAAGAATAGGAAACCAGAGGCCTGGAATGTTCCCTCAGAGGGGGCATTCCCACCATATCTTTACCAAACGCTTACTCAACCACAGGTTCACTCAAAATGCTTCCTTAACCCCCTCAGAACAGTGACTAGCCTCTGCCCCTTCCTTATATAACCCAAACACAGATTTCAGCGTGCCCGAACCCTCTTGGGATCCTTCTCACCCATGGCTCAGAGCACCTTCAGAGTCCTCTGTGAAATGGCCCGATTTTTTTTTATTGGATATTTTATTTACATTTCAAATGTTATCCCCTTTCCCAGTTCCCCACCTTCTGGAAACCCCTATCCCATCCTCCCTCACCCTGCTTCTTTGAGGGTGTACCTCTACCCACCCCACTCCCACCTCCCTGCCTTCAATTCCCCTACACTGGGGCATCTATCAAGCCATTATAGGACCAAGGACCTCTCCTCCCATTGATGCTCAGAAATCTGCCTGCCTCTGCCTCCCAAGTGCTGGGATAATTTTAAAGTTGGGGGTCACAGTATTAGGAAGGTTGAGAACCACTGACCCAAGGCAACAGAGCTCTATGGTGCCTGACAAGAGAAAAACTCTCTCTGGTGAGACTCAGCATTCCTAGGCTTTGCGCCCTCTCCCCTCCTGTCCCTGCTCCAGTGCCTACCTGCACACAAGCAGACACCAGTTATAGAAGACCGGGAGTGCGATGGCCGTCAGCCAGCGGTAGTAGATGCTGCTGGAGGGGTCTACCACAATGGGGTCCTTCTTCCTGCTGGAAACACAGATGTACAGTACTATGTAGTAAAAGGCTCTGGGAAAGGGATCTAAAGGCCTTCATTAACTTAGTGACCCAAGAGTAATTTTAAGTTGGGGATGAAGAAGTGTAGGTCACCGCAGGATCTTCTGAGTTCCAAGGGGGTCGTATGGAATGCCTTGGTGGTGAAGACAGGCTAGGAGGTCCCTCCCTCCAAGTCCAACCTCCATAATTGTAAAGTCTTGATGTCCTGTTTCCACATGCCCCGGGGCATTCTTCCTGATCATTAGGATTTGATCTGGAAACAAAAGGCAGCACAGAGGAGTGCTGGCCAGGGTGCAATTGAATCCTGGGGAGAGCCGGTTCCCAAGGACTCCCAGCCTTCCATGGAGTCGAGGCTGGAAGTGTGCACGTTGACTGTTCTCAGTGCCTCTGAAGCAGTTTGTAAGACTGAACTTGGAAGCCCTGGAGTGTGCCCCTGGGCCCTCTTTACCTCTTGCTACATTTGTGAGAAGAGGGAGTTACTGATTTCGTTGTGACTCATCGAGGTAAGGGTATCACTCCACTGGAGTGTTGAGAAATTAGTGACTTGGGCTAATGTCATACAATTTATCACTCGCTTTCTCTAGCCCCTGGGAAGTGACACACAGCCTGAGGCCAGAGACATTTTGAAGCAACTGAAATTCACACTGAAGTGGAAACGTGAAGCAGGGGCTTGAAAGCCACACTTCATTCAAATTAGTTGAGTAGGTTTTTGCTAAAAAAGAAAAAAACTGACTGTAAAGGTTATGTATGGGGGTACATACCTGTAACCTCAGGACATGGGAGGCTGAGGCAGGAGGATTAAGCTCAAGGCCAGCCTTGGCTACATAGGACACCCTGTCTATTCTAGTTTGCTTTCTGTTGCTATGATAAATACTGTGATGGTTTATATATACTTGGCTCAGGGAGTGGCACTATCAGAAGATGTGGCCCTGTTGGAGTAGGTGTGTCACTGTGGGTGTGGGCTTTAAGACCCTCATAGTAGATGCCTGGAAGTCAGTCTCCCACTAGCAGTCTTCAGGATGTAGAACTCTCAGCTCCTCCTGCACCATGCCTGCCTGGATGCTACCATGCTCCCACCTTGATGATAATGGACTGAACCTTTGAACCTGTAAACCAGCTCCAATTAAGTGCTGTCCTTTATAAGATTTGACTTGGTCATGATATCTGCTCACTGCAGTAAAACCCTAAGACAAATACCATGGCCTAAAGCAATTTGGGAGAGGAAAGCATTTATTTCAGTTTACACTTTGAGGTCACGGCAGGAATTCAAGGCAGGAACCTGTCTCTATCTCTCTCTGTCTCTTTCTGTCTCTCTGTCTTTGTTTCTGTCTCTGTCTCTGTCTCTCTCTCTGACTTCTTCAGCTAGATTCCTCACACACTCAGGCCCACCAACCTAGGGGACAGTCCTGCCCGCAGTGGGCTGGATCAATTATTAATCAAGACAATCCCTCACAGATGGTGCAATGGGGCTAACTGATCTAGGCAATCCCTCAGATCAGACTCCCTCACATGACTGTGGGTTGTGACCAGTCAATAGCTGAAGCTAATTAGGACACTGACAAACCAGAATAAACCAAATCAAGATAAGTGGACCATTAAGGAGTTTTAAACAATAGTTAAATTCGGTTTGTGTCAGACCACGTGATTTAAAAGATGAACCTCTTATCTTGCAGATCTGTAGACGGAAAAGCAAGAATGGGTCTCACCATTCCCAGCACAGAGTTGTGATCTCTTGGGAGGTTTTAGAGGAGCCATTTTTCTTCACCCCACCCCTGTTTATAGTGATGGCAGACATCCCTGCACCTGTAGGCCTGCAGTTCCCATAGTTTTTGCTGGCTGTAATGCACAGTTATATCTAGCTTTACCGTGCTGTGGCAGGGCTGTGGAGCTGTCTGACTGGGTAAAGTGCGCATTGTTCAAACATAAGAACTAGAGTTTGGATCCCTAGAACCCATGTAATAGCTGGGTAGACATGGTGGCTGCCTGTAATCCCAGCACCCAGGAGGCAGAGGCAGGACAGGCTTGGGAAAGCTGGTTTTGAATTGGTGAGCTCTGCGTTCAGAGAGAGCGATTCTACTTCAAAAACTAGAGTGACTGAGGAAGACACTGGGCTCAATTTCAGGTTTCCATATGCACAGATGTGTGCACCCACACAGATGCAGACATACACACACACATGCAAGAAAGAGGAGGAGGAAGAGAAAGACAAAAAACTTGTCTACTCTTCTAATCCTCAGAGCTGGTGGCCCTAGTTAGGTTTAACTGAACTTGATGCTTTCAGATTCATTTGAGGGAGTATGAATTGGCATATTCAGACCTGTTGCCACCTTTGTGAGAAATTGTCTTGATTAATTATTGATGTGAGGGGAGCGAATCCACTGTGGATGGCACCATCCCTAGGCTAATGGACCTGTGCTGAAGAAGGAGGAGGAGGAGGAGGAGGAGGAGGAGGAGGAGAAGAAGAAGAAGAAGAAGAAGAAGAAGAAGAAGAAGAAGAAGAAGAAGAAGAAGAGGAGGAGGAGGAGGAGGAGGAGGAGGAGGAGGAGGAGGAGGAAGAGGAAGAGGAAGAGGAAGAGGAAGAAGAGGAAGAAGAGGAAGAAGAGGAAGAGGAAGAAGAGGAAGAAGAGGAAGAAGAAGAAGAAGAAGAAGAAGAAGAAGAAGAAGAAGAAGAAGAAGAAGAAGAAGAAGAAGAGGAAGAAGGGGAAGAAGGGGAAGAAGGGGAAGAAGGGGAAGAAGAGGAAGAGGAAGAAGAGGAAGAAGAGGAAGAAGAAGAAGAAGAAGAAGAAGAAGAAGAAGAAGAAGAAGAAGAAGAAGAAGAAGAAGAAGAAGAAGCCACTGTAGCAGGATCAGCTGTGTCATTTCTTGGTTCCTGACATCATTTCCATCTCCAGCATGGGCTGTTATCACTGGCCTAATCCTTCAAAGTTCTGTCAATTAATATTTTTTTAAAGTGTTTTAATTTTACTTAAACCTGAGGATGCCTTCCTTCACAAAGGAGTTTTTAGGTATGGAACTGTAACCTACTTCTGTAAGAGTCTCAGAAAGCTTCATTTAGCAAAGTACCTTTAACATGCAGCCAAACCTCAGATGGTCACAGCAGCCAAGTGTCGTCCTGTTAGCCATGGCCATCTGGCTCACACAGGACAAGCTTAGCCAGCTGAGTTGTCGTTGTACCTGATCCCCAGGCATTAGTGCTGCCCAGTCATTGCAGGCTACGCTCTGAGATCCTGTATGGCTTTAGAAGCACCTGATTCTAGTATTGTGGATAGAATGGACTTGAGAGATATTAAAAATAATTTTATCTTTTGAAAGTGGATGAGAACAAAGAGTTATTCAATTTGCTAAGAAGCACAAAGACAAGTCCTCCGTCTTAATGAATGTAACCAGCAGAGGGCGCTGCCCACAAGCTTATCAGGCCCACTACAGAGTCAGGGCTTCCTTTGGTCAGACTTTGAGGCTTTGGCTTTTCAAAACTCCTGCTACCCAACTGTTGAGGAACCAACCCAGTGCTATCCAGCTCACCCCAGATCTACCTAGTACTGACCCAAACATTATACACACTTGCAAGATACGACTGCTTTGAACTAAGAACAATTTGATTCCAAAGGGAGAAGTTATTCCCTACTTGGGCATTTAATGAGAATTCTGGAAATGGGGAACTGGTACAAAGGCCCAGAGAGAGTTGTCACCTATGCCCAAACATCCCCATTTGGTGGCAGTTTTCAGTTCCATCCCCTGGTCTGTGGTTTGCAGTGTAGATCCATGAAATGGGTCCTGGGGCAGCTGGTACCATTTACTCTCATCCTTACCCACGTCCTAGCCACAGGACCCAGCGTGAGGACTTCCACCCCTAGGAGCCTTTCCCTGCCTGGAAACCAGGGTTTCCAGGGAGAAGGCACATATGCGGTGGCCACAGCTTTGTGGCCAAATCATTTTGATTTTTCTTGATTGATGGCATCCGAGACAATGGCTTTGCTGTCACAGTTTAAACAATCCAGACTCACCCTTCTTTCATGGAGGGAATTAAAGTTCTGCTTAACAGACTGGGAAGAAAACAAACACCAGGATCTGGCCCTTTATCAACTGCAAGTCAAGCCATTGGCCATTTCTTTCTGATGTTGATGGCTACCCCTGCCTTCCGTGAGGACCCCTGGCATTCCTGAGAGGCAGAAGCCACAGACCTATTTGCCCATGCCTGTGGTCATGCATGGCCAAGTCCACCCTCACTTACACAGCCCCAGGACTCTCATCCTGATACTCACACCCCGAACCCATCTGCCAGTTCAGCATCTGTGACAGAACCTAGTCACAGCAGGTCACCTTTTCAAGAGGCTGGTCACCAGAGGAAGGAAATTTCCTCCTCAGGTGGCTTTGGTAGTTCCCTGGAAATTAGTTCTAGTTGGCCTTAAAACAGGGCCATTTCCCCGGTTCTCAGAGTTCTCAGTTCTCAGGGCCTTGAGGTTATAGCATAGAAAATGCATCCTTACAAGCGAAGGAGATTACCCCCCTGCTCTGCAAGGGAACCCCAAATTTGCACCCTTGAATATGTAGTGGAAAAGGGTATTAAAATGGAAAGGATTTATTTCCTGAAACCCCTTGGCTTCCCAGATGATAAAAACAAAGACTAAAAGGTAATACAAGTTCCTCAGAGAAATTATACAGACTTGTGTATCATCCCTGCTCCCACTCCTGCCCCCCCCCATCTCCTGCTACCCCTTGGCAATGGTGTCCAACAACAGGAACAATTCTGGAATGGTTTCTTGGTGTCTGGAGAAGATGGTAAGCAGGAGAAGAGAGAGGCAAAGTGGGGCTTCCATGAAGAGATGAGGGGAACGAGGGTGAGGGGTGGGGGGTGAGATGATAGGTTGGGGGGTGGGATGGTGGTGGGATGGGGGATAAGGGGATGGTGGGGTAGGGAGTGGTTTGGTGGGGGGTTAGAGTGGTGGGGTGGTGGTAATGGGGTGGTAGGGTAGAGAGGTGGGATGGTGGGGGTGGGGAGAGGGTTGGTGGGGGATTGGATGGTGAGGGGTGGGGGTGGGCTATGGTGGGGGCAGGGTGGCTTCTGGGGTAGGGAAGGTGAGAGTTACACGTTGCTTGGCTGGAGCTTGGGTACTTATTCCTCCTGCAAGTTGTTCCAAGTGTTCACATCACTTCTGGCCATGGGCCAGGCCCTGCAGGGATGCAGAGAGACCGTAGTACCACAGGAATAGGAATGGTTTCAATGACTCAGGTCTGTCCTGCCTGAGGTGTCCGTGCCAGCAGCCCCACCCACTTCTCCCCAGCCTTTCTGTACACAGTACATTGTTACTGAGGAACAAACTCTGTGTGTGTGTGTGTGTGTGTGTGTGTGTGTGTGTGTGTGTGTGTGTGTGTATACCTAAGGCTGGCAAAAAAACTTGGGGGAAGAGAGGAAAAAGCACTTGGCTAAATCCAGGCTTCTGGGTAAATGAAGATTAATGGTTTGAATCCCTTCCAGTTTCTGAGCCTTAACTTCTACCCAATTTCCTTCTGTTCGCCCCCAAGCAGGGTAGCGAGTCGGGTATTGCAACAGGGCTTAGTGGGACCTCTGCCTTCTGTACTTCCAACCTTTTCGGGTGAAGGGAGTCTGGAGCCTTCTACATTGGGGTGAGGGGAGGGAGCAGCTCTGTGCTATCGTCATCTACACAGACTAGACATGGCTCTCTCTTGAAAATTTAGTCACAGTAACCTCTCTTCCAATCAGCAGGCCAGAACGTTGACCAATGGCAAACTCATCTCCACATTCAGTCTTAAGCCTCCTCTGCTCCCAACCCCTTCAGGAATCTCTCTGCTTCAGGTCTATGACCCCCATCTGTGATCTACCCAAGGATGTGATAAAGAGTATGGGCCAGTTTCATACAAATTAGATTCTATCTGTCCCAGCATCCCACGGGTGTTATCCTCAAATGGTTGCTGCCAGGACAAGTTTTTGACACAGAGGAAAAAAAGCCAGGTGGCTTTATAGAGCTAAATTGTACTTTGCCTATCGGTGGTCACTCTCCATAGCTCGTAGGAGACCACTGTGGGATCAGAGGCTGGTGACGTCTCAGTCTCATTTAGTGTGCTTCTTTGCTAATTTTTTAAAGATTTATTTATTTATTTTATGTATAAGAGTACACTGTAGCTGTCTTCAGACACACTAGAAGAGTACATCAGATCCCATTACAGATGGTCGTGAGCCACAATGTGGTTGCTGGGAATTGAACTCAGGACCTCTGGAAGAGCAGTCAGTGCTCTTAACTGCTGAGCCATCTCTCCAGCCCCTTCCCTGCTATTTTGATTATCTTTGCCCAAGATTCCTTCTCCCTATTTAAGATGAGGCCTCAGCTGCTTGTTTCTGGATTGTTCTACTTATTTGAAAATTCCCCAGTGACTAGAAATCTCTGGGAAACCTTGGAGAGAACATACAGCTCCTGGGGTCCGGGGCCTTGATTCCACAAGGCTAGTTCCACATAGACAGACATTTTGCTTTGCAGTTGGGACCTAGCCTCTAAAAATTAAAGACTCTCCTTCATGAATCTTCCCATCTGGCATCATCACACTCATCAGCCACCCTCAGGCCTCTGGTGAGTGGCCTGGTGTCTCTGGTCTAGCCAGACCTTGTCCAACGTGGTTCTCACCTAACCCTCCAATTATTTGGTCACTCTGGGAAATGTACTGAATACAACAACCGTCTCCATTAGTCTGAGGTTGTAGGAAAATTGATTTAATCAGCTAAGGAAGTCTTTTTTTTTTTAACCCCAAGGGCATAGAGACAACCCAGCTGGTTGCAGAAAGTTCAAGACTCCCTTCTCCTGAAAAGAAAGCAAGAACTGAGGGCAAAGGTCCCACTGAGTCCTTTCCTGGGCCTATGATGACACCTGGCTCATCACCCTGCTGGAGGATGAACAGAAGGCTAGTGTCTTAGTTAGGGTTTTATTGTTGTGAAGGGACAACATGACCACAGCTCTTATAAAGGCCAACAATTCATTGGGGCTGGCTTACAGTTTTCAGAGGTTCAGATCATTACCATCATGGCAGGAAGCATGGCGGTGTGCATGCCATGGTCCTGGAGAAGGGGCTGAGAATTCTACATCTTGATCCTTAGGCAGCCAGGAGCAGACTGTCCTTCCCAGGTAGCCAGGAGGAGGGTCTCCTTGGCACTGGGTGGTGCTTGAGCATATGACCTCAAAGCCCAACCCCACAGAGATTCACTTCCTCTAACAAGGCCACACCTATTCCAACAAGGTCACACCCACTCCTACAAGGCCACACCCACTCCAACAAGGCCAAACCTCTTAATAGTGCCACTTTCCCATGGGTCAAACATATTTCAAACCACCACAGCTAGAAACCTCTTTTCTGGGTACTGGTAATCGAACCCGAGTCCTGTGAAACAGCAGCCAGTGCTCTTTACCACTGAACCGTCTATCCCAACTCTTTGTGAGGCAGGATCTCTCACTGACCTGGAACTCACTAAATAGGTTCAGTCACCCAGAAAGCCCCAAGGATTCACTTGTCTTTAAAGCATGTACCCTTGGAACTGAACTCAGGTTTTCATGTTTGCAGAGCAGGCACTTTGCTTACGGAACTCTCTCAAAAATGTCTCCCTCATAAACAAACATGGAAGTACAGTGGAGGTTCCAGAAAGATCCATGAAGTTTCTCCTGAAGTCTTATTGCTGTCTCTCTCCAGGGGCCTTGTATGTTCACTTAGAAGCCCCCAGACTTGAGCCTTTCTTTTTATCAGCACAAAACCAAGTGGTGTTGTCTCTAGCCAACCACACAGGGACCGTCCATTCTCTAACCACGCTCACATCTTACTAATCTTGGTGTACCTCAGAGGAGTCTGATAAAGGAGAATACTTAAATCCTTAAATGCTTCCTGGAAAGCAGGTTCCGGGCAAGATTCCACCTGCTAGTGAACCTTGGGAGGTCAGCTTTCTCTCCAGGTCCAACCTTGCTTCTCTTCCATCCTAAAGAGACCTTTGGATGCCCAGTGATTAGTGAGCTGTGGTAGGCTGTATAAGACCTTGATGTGGGCTAGCCCCATGGCCACAGATACTTCTCACAAATAAGAGAGGCAGAGATTCCCATGTGTTGGCGGGGGGCAGAGAGAAGAGCGCCACCAAAGGGTGCAGCTGTGGTTCCTTGGGGGAGGAGGGTTTGGGCCGTGCAAGAAGGTACACAATAGTCTTGGCTCTGCAGATGCTCCCATGAGAAGCAAGCCATCTCTCCATCCTCCCCTTCCTCCGTGCTTACCTCCCTCACACCCCTCTCCCCACCCAGTGCTTCTCACTCTTACATGACTGATTTTGCAGGTTGATTGGTCTAACCTGTGGATCGATTGGTCTAACCTTCTCTCCAGGAAGTGCATGCACCTCTACAGCGTACCACTTGTCCCCAACTCTCCTTGGGCAAAACAGGCTCTGCATTTGAGCAAGATGGCTCATAATATAATCTGGGTTGAGAGTCCTTGTAGAGAGAGACAGTTGAGGTCAGAAACCCCTGATTTTGGGAGCTTTGTGCAAGATAGGTCAGGTTTGAGTCAGAGGCTGGGAACTCCAGCTCAAGGGCTTCCTAGACTCGGGGTGGAGAATGTTAGAGTGTGTAGCCATCCCTGAAGGACATGTGCTTCCTTTCAGAGATGTCATACAACAGCGTCACTCGGGGTCTCCTTGGGACATCTAAGCTGGGCCCACGTGCTTCTCAGCTGTCTCAGTTGGTATGGTGCAGGTGACCTTACCCTTTCCCTCCGTCTGGTGGCTCCTGTCCCCCCGGGTTGGGCTGGTGGGCATTGCTTTCCTGGCTGGACACCTCCTTAAGCTCAGCTCCATGAAATCGATCCAAAAAGGAGTCAGGTGTCTGGTCTTCATTGTGTAAATGCCTGGTAGCCCACGCGCGAATGGAGATGATGAGGCGTGACACTCTGGAAGAGGATGGGAGAGACCAGAGAGTGACTAACAAGAAAAGACCCCGATCTGGTCTCAAGGAGTCAGAAGAAGCAGAAGTGATCACCAGGGTGAGTCCAGGGGCCTGAGGTTCAGGCCTCTATCTCTACTGAGCCCTTTTCTCCCCCTTCTTCCTTTCCATCTCCAGGCTGGGGCAGAGAGAGTCTCATTGATCAATCACACCATGACTTTATTATAGCTTTGTCCTTTCTACTCTCCCGTGGACATGCCTCTTCTAATGGGGCATCAGCAAGCATTTCTACTCATTAATCCTTTTGCCCAGAGCAGATCTCTTGTTTGTTAGGATTGCCAAGTGAGAACCGGAGAGCTCAGCACCTAAGAGCACTTGCTGCTCTCAAAGAGAACCTGGGCTCGATTCTAAGCAGCTTAGAACCAGTTCTAGGGGATCTGATGCCCTTCTCTGAACCCTATGGGCAGGACACACTAACACATGGCACAATACATACCTGCCAGGTAAAACACTCATATACATAAAATTAAAAAATAAAATCTTTGAAAAAGTATTGCTTAGCCTAGGAGCACTAAAAGTGTACAATCCTTTTGGATTAAATGTAAATGTCCCCCATAGGTTCCTATGTTTGAACACTTGGTCTCCAGTTAGTGGCACCATTTGGAAGATGGTTCTCATCTCTAGGCCGTGTCCCTTCCCATGCTCTTCTAAGGGAATAGAAGAAAGGTCACCCCCACCCCCCTTGGACCCCCAGCTCCAGACAAGTGACCCATAATGCACCACTCCTGATTCTGAACAGCTGACAGCCACACCATGCGGGAGTTGGGTATTTCCCTCCAGGTCATTTTCATCCCTGTGTCTGTGATGTGTTGTCAAAGAGAGCCAGAAATGGGGGAGGCATGCAGGCCTCACAAAGGCCATGAGGATCTACGGCAGCTGCCTCCCCAGCCTCTCCTCTGCCCTCATGGCTCTGTCTCTATGGCAGACTACATGGCTATCCTGACATAGTGTCCTGCACAGCCTACCCAAGGCCTTTTCATCTGTACTGACTTGAAGATCTTCTCTTCTCTGCAACCAGAGACTCGAGAGAGCACATCTTATTAATATAAAACACCAGAAACAACCAGATACAAAAGCTCCTTAAAAACAAAGGCAGAAGGCCTGTGGAGATGGGTCAGTAAATGAAATTCTTGTGCAAGCAGGAAGGCCCTGATTTCAGATCCCAACACCCATGAAAAAGTCAGCAGGGAAGGTATGTGTCTGTTATCACAGCACTGAGGGACAGACAGAAGGACCTCTGGAGACAAGGGCTGGCCATGACCTTCAGTGAGAGATATAAGGTGAACAGCAGCAGAGAAACCTAAGGTCAATCACACACACACACACACACACACACACACACACACACACACACACAAACTACACAATACATACATATATACTCACATACCACACACCATGCATACATGTACCCACATCACACACAGATACCACCTATACAGATCACACACAGACATCACACACACATACACACACAAATACACATACCACACACAGAGACACCACACACACATCATTCACAGATATACTACATACACAAAAACACCATACACACACACTCACATACCACATACCATACATACATACATACACACACATCACACACAGATACCATGCACACAGATACCACACAAACAGATCACACACAGATATCACATACACACACATTATACACAGACATGTACAGATACCACATACCATGCATGCATGCACAGACATCACACACAGACACCACACACAGACATTACACACATACACGCCACACACACAGACACCACATACACACATTATACACAGACATACTACACACAGACACCACATATACACATCACATATACACACAGAGACAACATATACACATCACACAGACATACTACACACACATACAAACACATACATACCCCACACACATACGTACATATGTACATACATACATACATACACACCGCCCAGAAGAAACATTCTCTACAATTAAAAATATAATAAATAATTTATCTATCTATTCATTACCTGTTTATGAATTTATCTGTTTATTCGACGGTCAGCTTAACTAGCAGTATAGATGGCGTGACTGTAAAACTCTAGGATTGGTTGAAGAAAATTACTGGAAGGTAATGAATGTGGCATCTGTGGAGTGCCTGCTATGAGAAGGCCGCTGGCTCAACTCTAGCCACCCACACAGACAGTATTGGTAAAAGCAGTTTCAGATAAGGCTCAGAAAGGAGAAATGGCTTTCTTCCTGTGCTACTGTCGTTAAAGCCTGGTACAGGCACCCTCAGAGGAAGGCAGAGTTCGGACATTTGCTGATCTGCTGGGTGCTTTTGCGAAGATGCGTGTTACAGAGTCTAGACACACTGAGGAACCCTCCATAGCTATTTCAGAAAACATCATCCTCAACGTATCACTGTGTCCATCGGGGTTCTATCACAGCTACTCAGTCTTCTGTGGTCTCTGTTGGATTTGCTCTGTATTTCTCCAGTGCTGAGAAACACTCAATGTTATTTTTTTATTAAAGTAATTTCAAGCCAAAGCTGTTCATCTTCAACTTTTCTGAGCTCAGATCATCAGGCTAAAGAGAACAGAGCTACTCACTGTTAGATTTTAGGGCATTCTGCTCCTTGCCCCATTCTTCAAACCTGGCAGGCAGTGTGAGGTATCCTGCCTCCATCTCTCTATTCCCCATGAAGATTGTGCAAAGTCAGTTACCTGGCTGGTCCCTGGCTCGCGGATAAACTCCGTGCAGATCCAGCCAGTGCTCGGGTCTCCATGGCGATCCCTTGCTGCAGTGTGGAAGATGTCTCCTCACATGGTGAGTGAGACCTGGGAAATCAAATATGCAGCATGCTAATTGATTTCAAGCTCATCCACCTCCTGGGCGGTCAGGAGTGAGATGGGCAGCAGGAGGAAAGACTCCACTGCAGATTCTCAAACAGGAGGTCCATCACAAATCTTGACTTGGGAGATAAAATGACCCTTTCTTTTATATTAATTTATTGTGGTGTATATGGTATATAGGCATACACATGTGCATGTACCTACCATGCAAGTGTGGGGATCAGGGGACAGAAAACTTGTGAGAGTTGGTTCTGTCCTTCCACACATGCATCCCAGAGATTGAACTCTGCTGAGCCATATTGTTGCCCCTAAGTGACTCTGACCGAGGAGAGCAGCTTTTGATCAGTTACTGTACACGAGCAAGGTGAAGGCAATGGAACCAGCAGAAAGTGTTAGCATGGTCTCCGCCGGAGACGGGGCCAGGGGAAGTCCCAGTACCCACTGACTTGGACCACAGTCAGTGTTCCCATGCAATACTTCCCGAACAAAGATCTTTTCCTGCCAATGTATCACTGACTTCTGTAGCAAGTCTCCCTCCCTCTGGAAGCCTCCTTTCCTGCTGTGTGCATGGTGGATACATTTCCTGGGATGTTATGTACTTGTCTGGAAGACATCCTACCATTCTGAATCATGACACGGATTTGTCCTACCTCTCCAAGCACAGTTAAAATAATGTGGACAGTGTTTTCAAGACAAATTCATTCACCCTTTGCCCAGCAACAGAGCAGTGCGCAGAGCTGCTCGGTTGTGCATTCAGGGTGAACAGCATGTACTGAGGGGGCTATGACCACACTGTTTGCTGAGGTGCATATTTTACATACTAAAGCAGACGTGGTCTCCAGGTTCTCCCAGTATGCCCCAGTCCTTACCTGGCTTACCCTGTCCCCAACCCGGAACTTTCCAGCCCCCAGAGGCTCTTCCCTTAGTAATCCAGACATTTTGGTCTCCACTCTCTTCTCTCTGTGCATGCTCTCTTTCTCTCTCTTCCCCACCTCCTATTTCTCTCTTCCCATGGTAACTTCCCTGGCTTCTTTTCCTGGGGCCAGTGAGCTTGCCTATCCCAAAGCAGCTTCCCAATAAACCTATGTGGTGTGTGTGTTTGTGTGTATGTGTGTGTATGTGTATGTATATATGTGTATGTATATATGTATATGTGTGTTACATATGTATATGTGTGTATGTGTATGTATATATGTGTATGTGTATATGTGAAATGAGTACAAAGAGAGCTATGCTGGCGTCTGATGAACTTCCTAGAATAAGACCGGGGATTTATTCTCTCTCTCTCTCTCTCTCTCTCTCTCTCTCTCTCTCTCTCCTTTATAAACCCACCCTAAAGCTAAATTTGACTGGTCTGATTAAAAGTCAGCCAGGCAATGTCCCCTAAGGATCTGCACTTCACTTCCATGACTCACAAGGAAACCCAGCTAGGCAAATTAATTCTATCATATGGCCCTGTTCCAAACTAATCGGCTTTCTTAACGAGCCGAGCCGGTGGAAGCAGGAGGCAAACATTAGCTTCAGGGGAAACTTCACTCCCTGTGGTGTGCGATTAAAAGTCAAGAGTCCTTGGATCCCGGGTGCTGAGTCCCTCCCAGCAGCACGTGTCCCACAGGGGTGGTGTGTGTGTGTGTGTGTGTGTGTGTGTGTGTGTACATTTCTTTGTACAGCTTATCAGGATGTCTTTGAATAGCCAGGATTGCTAGCCGGCACCCCCTCCTCCCAGCTTCCTCTCAGCAAGGTCATTTTTCTGCTGGGAGCACACGGAGTTGGACAACTCCATCTACTGTGTGGCTGGCTTCAGGGACCAATGCAATGTCTGGCTGTTCAGGCCACAGAGCCCATTCATTATTCCTCAGGTTCAAGTCTCCCCCAATCACACTCATCTCACTGTGACTACGTTCTTAGGTCTAGCTTGGCCATGTAGGGAAACTGAGACCACCCTACGATTACTGGGGCCAAGCCAGGAAGTCTGTGTTGGTTTGTGTGCCTTGCGACACAGGTTGCTGATGACCCTGATGTCCCTAACTTGCACAAGTGTGATTGATTTTTTGATTTTACAGTTGAATATCAGGCCTCCCCATTTATTTGAGTCACATGACATTTTGGGTTCTTTGGTATACAGAGGAATCATATTTGTGTGTGTGTGTGTGTGTGTGTGTGTGTGTGTGTGTGTGTGTATGTGTGTGTGTGTCATCTCCCAACGTGATCACAAATACTACAAGCCACACGCCGCTAACATATTACCACGTATCATCAACTACAACCATTTTGCCACGTGCCCATGCAATACCTCTGGAAGAGAGCAAACAGAAGTCCAGGGGACTTAAGTAACTTCCCTGAGGTCACAAGTCCAAACAGCAAAGGGGCAATTCTAATGTCATTCCACCCCACTTCCAGAGCTGCCTGAATCTGTTCCGTGGAGCCTCCCTTTGGGTTTCAACTGATAGTGTAAATGAAAACAAAGTTTAATGGGACGCAGCTGGGAACTGTCTCTGTGGCTGGGGACCATTCCTGTGGCAGGTTGTCAGAGGCATGGCTCTGGTCCACTTGGCTTTACTACATGGGTAGGGGATCTGGTTTTAAACTGCTGGATGCAAATCTCTCCCTGTACCCTTAAGAGAAAACTCACGTCTTAACAGTATGCACAGAGACACTGTCAGAGGTCCTGCTTGTTGTACAGCAGATGCTTGGTTGCCCTCCCGACATTCTGTAGACAACAAGGGTGGGAGGAGCATCCCACAATGCCTCTGTCTGTCTTAGGAGGTCGTAATAGGGGGAAAGGGTGTCTCTCCTGAGTCCTTGAATCTGAGAAGCTGGCCTGGTCTGGGAGGTGGGTAGCAGCTGATAGCCATCTGTTAGAGCACGTGTGTCTGGAAGATGCAGAAGCAGGTCTGAGGATGGAGGTGTTCTCTCTCTACTCGCAGTTCTCGGGGGAGGCTCTGGTGCCCACCCCAGTGTTTCCACTTGGTCTTCTGTCTGTTCCCTGCACAGAAAGAGACTTACTGGCATAGGGAGCAAAGGAATTGAATTCATGACCTGTGAGATGGACAAGGCAGAGCCATGAGCCACTGCACGAAGACTGCCTTATACCTGCTTTCAAGACAGGAGGCAGAGGGACAGCCAGGAGGCTGGGCATACCATCTTGTTCCAGCACCTGCCCGTTGGGTAACCTGTGGACTGGTAACTCACTCTCCCTAAGCTTAAGTGTTATGATCTTCAGAAAGAAAATTTTTTTTTAAATATGCCATCCTGTGGTGGTTTAATCATTGCTCTAACACCCCAGCACTGAAAAGCACACTTACACCTGGAGGATGAGGAGACCCTTCTATGACGTGAGTTCAGGGCATCCGAGGAGGCCATATCTTGATGCGTCTCCTCACTTGCTTCTCCATGCCTGGAATTCTGCTGTTGATTATATCCGCCTTTAGTATCTAGCCTTGGTAAATGTCGGGGGGGGGCATTTACATAGCCTGTGTCCCCTAAAGATGCTCAGCTCAACAGGGAACATAGATACCACCAGGGATCCTATCAGATTGCCATGGATTGAAGAACTCCCACCAGCTAGTTACACACACTCTATGGTCATACCACTGTGCCATTCTCTGACAAGACTTCTGGGAAGGCATCTTCATTGTCAGCTACATGACTGTCATTACTTCTCAGAGAAACTTATCTTAGCAAGCACTTGGAAGAGAGATGGATACAGCAGAGGGAAATGGAGTTTCTGAGGTGACTTTTGAGCCCTCACGAAGACATCAAAAGAAGGTATCAAAAAGGAGAAGCTAGGTAGTCAATGTGATGGTGGGAATCTAGATCCTTCCAAGGAAACCAAGAGGCAGAGGACAGAGAGGGCTGCCAGGATCTGATCCCAACTCTGGTGACAACTTCAGGTGTGATGCTGCCTTCCAAGAACAAATTATTTACAGTGTCAGATAGGACACTGACATCCCTGACAAGCCAGCCTCAGCCACCTGCCCTAAATAAGCCATTTCAAGAGACAAATTAATAATAAAAGTTATTTCATGTGGCCACATTAAGAAAAGGGACAAAAAGTTCAATCATTCCCCAAGTCTTTGGGGTCCTGGCATGAAGTAAGTCCAAATGTATACAAAGCTAATTCATTCTGGTCAAAGCATGGTTTTGTTTGTCATTAGCCCATCTTTGTCTGGGCTCCAGGATCTCCTATGGTCTGACAAATAGTCAACCATGCATGAAATCCATTCTCAGGAGATCAGTTCCCCTCTGACTGGTATCAGGTTTCAGGCTCTTGGCTCTCTGGAGTCAATAGTTACAATGTTGCCAACACGAACTGGTACAATACACTGAAATGACTTGTAAGAAAAGTTTCAGATTGTGGCATCCAATTTCTAAGTCTGTTTATAGTGAGTGTTGGGAAGGTTTCCAGTGTCCCCTGTTGCTGGGTGAGGGCAGAGGTGCCATTAACAACAGAACAGGTGACTTTGCAGTCTGAGTAACATTACATTACTCAGATGACATGGTGAGAGGAGAGCAAACAAACACACATGACCTGCCTGTACCTGTCTAGAGAACCCAGTACTATTCTTTTCTTCTTCTCAAGCTCCAAGTACTCTGAATAATGAGAATCCAGTGCCCTTGGGCATGTGTGACCAGGGATCGGAAGCCAGTGCATTGTTAAGTCTTTTGGTCCTTGAGAAGCAGGAGAAGATGGTTTTCTTTGGTGATAATTGCTTTGGGCTCTGCCCAGTCAGCAACATGAAGAAAACCTCCTCTCTGTAAGATACAGAACCCTGTGTCCCAAGGCTTGCTCAAAATAGCCACACCAGGAAATGAGCAGGGATTTAGGGTGCCCTCAGACCTCATTGTGATTCTCTGTAGCAAATCGTGAAGTCTTTCACTATTGTAGTGCCTTGAAAATGTGCTGGATGGCTCCCGGATGATTAAGTCAAACAACTAAGTAGAAAAGAAAAATTCAAGGCTTTCGTGAGACAGTCTTATGTCACTGAGGCTGACCTTGAACTTATGATTACACTTCCTCAGGCTTCTAAATACAGAGATTACAGACTTGTGTTACCACGACCAGGTTGAGACATTTTCATTTTTGGTATTTTCAAAGTGTATTTTTTTTTCATTCAAAGTGAGCATTTTCATCCTTTTTTTATGACATTCCCTTAGGAAAATCATTCTGCTAACTTAATAAAGAGAAAGGAAAACTGGACTTCCAACATGTGGAGAGATCTGCTGGCAAGGCTGACTCAGGGGATAAAGCATTGGTAGCTCTTTCTTGCTATGGACACTCAGGGAGGGACCAGTGGCATACTAATGCTAAGAAGCCCTTCTAGGATTGGGAGCACTGTGCTCTATTTCAGTATACCAAGTCTCAATTATTTATTCCAAAAGCTTCCCCAAAGGACTAGAATTTGAAGGCACTGATGTGTTTGTCTAAACACCATTTTTCCCTCTAAAATGATGATTAAAAAAAACTTAAAACATTTTGTGCGCCGGGCGGTGGTGGCGCACGCCTTTAATCCCAGCACTTGGGAGGCAGAGGCAGGAGGATTTCTGAGTTCGAGGCCAGCCTGGTCTACAAAGTGAGTTCCAGGACAGCCAGGGCTACACAGAGAAACCCTGTCTCGAAAAACCAAAAAAAAAAAAAAAACATTTTGTGCATATGCCAGAGAACTTTTTCAATCTGCTTTAAAATTTTTTTTATATACGTGGATGTTTTTGCCTGTATGTATGTCTGTGCACCACATGTGTACCTGGTGCCTGATAGTCTGGAAGAGGGCAACAAATTACTTGGGACTGAAGGTTCAAGATTGTTGTGAGCCACCATGTGGGTGCTGGGACTTGAACCCCTATCCTCTGCAAGAACAGCCAGTGCTATTACTCCTGAGCCCTCTCCCAGCTCCATTTGCCCAGTCTTTTTTTTTTTTTTTTTTTTTTTTTTTGGTTTTTTGAGACAGGGTTTCTCTGTGTAGCCCTGGCTGTCCTGGAACTCACTTTGTAGACCAGGCTGGCCTCGAACTCAGAAATCCTCCTGCCTCTGCCTCCCAAGTGCTGGGATTAAAGGCATGCGCCACCACCGCCCGATCCATTTGCCCAGTCTTAAGTGGAGAATTAAGTGGATTGGGTTGGGGAGCCCCGAGGGAACCGGACTCTGCCTCAGTCCCCAAGGCAGCTTTCCTTCTTATCCTGAACACATGCTGGGTTCTCCCTGCTGATCCCAAGGAACACTCTGGAACTGTGGTATACATGAAATGTTAGACTCCAATGGCTGCTAAGGCCACAGCACCTTGCAGTATTTCCCTTCCTCTCTGACAGGTGTCGACTAAGACTCTGAGAGTCTTCAGATAACAGGTGTCCCTGTGCCAGCATCTCACATGGGAAGTGAGTTCATATTCAAGTGGTTATTTGTGGACACACATCCTGCTTATTCCTTTCTCTGTCGCCTGGCTGGGGGTCAGAGAGTCTGGCTGCAAGCTGTGAAGCCTCCCCGATCCTCAGAAAGGTATAAGAGACTTATTCTTCTTCCATGTGGGCCCTAGTTTCCTCTCCTCAGCACCTGCTGTGCTTCAATCTCTTTGTCAGTCTGTCTGTATGTATGTATGTATGTCTGTCTTTTCTTTTTTTTAATTTATTTATTTATTATATGTAAGTACACTATAGCTGTTTTCAGACACACACCAGAAGAGGGCATCCAATCTCATTACAGATGGTTGTGAGCCACCATGTGGTTGCTAGGATTTGAACTCAGGACCTCCAGAAGAGCAGTCATTGTTCTTAATGACTGAGCCATCTCTCCAGCCCCTGTCTGTCTGTTTATGGCATTAAATAAATCTTGTAGCTTCAAGGAACAGCCTCTGTCTCATGTTCTCTAGTGTCCTAGACCTTTCTTTTCTTTGGGTCAACTTCTTTGTTTGAAATAACCAATGACTCAGGCATCAGGAATCGGTTCCCAGGTGTGGGACACCAATATGTCCTTGAAGGAGCTTCCACGTCAGGTTTGGGTGTGTAGGTAAAAGAGCCACACACCAGGCCCAGCAGTAACATCAGATTCCTGGGGTTTGAGATGTTCCTTCCTCTCCCAGTATTTTGGAAGGATGGTGATGTAGGTTCGCTGTCATGGGGACTAGTGTTTGGAAATTGCTGACCGTTACTTCTTGTGTTAGTTACTTCACTGCTGTGTGCCCCAGAAAAGCAGCCTAAGGAGGAGGAAGCATTTATTGTGGGCTCTTGACTGGATGGTATCATCCATCACAAGGCAGCTGATCACACGGCATCAACAGCCAGGAAGCAAAGAGAGCGGAATACTGGTGCTTCCGCTAGCATTCTCCCATGATTCAGTCTGGGAGCCAGCCCTTGCCAAGGTATTCACAGTGAGGGTGGAGCTCTTCTGCACCTCAGACAACCTAAACCAAAGCTCCCTCATGGGCATGCTCAGAACTGGACTCCTGGGGGATTCTAGGGCCCATTAAACTGAGTTCCAATACCAACAACCACACTGGTTACCAGTTTGCTGTGAACTTGATGGGTACGAGTCCAGACACTTGAAAGTGCAAGCAGGCTTCTGAGAGAGGAAAGGAGGCTTGGAACGGGGTGAGAAGAAATGGTGGATGAGGGATGGGGAGTGAGGGGCTGTCATGGCTGTTTAGAGTCCTGAGTTACCATGCATTTATGTTCCATAGCAAGGAGACATTTCTAGCCTTATATGGGTAGGACACTTCTACAGCGGTAGGACAAAATGCCAAGCATGAATGAGTTTCTCGTGGTTCAGCCTGAGCTCCCCAGCAAGAACTTAAGACTCATAGACTCCTGAGATGGCTCAGCAGGAAAGGCACTGATCACATCAGTCTGAAAAGCTGAGTTTGATTCTCAGAACCCACATGGTAGAAGGAGAGAGCCGACTCCCCTGACCTCCACATGGGCACTGTAGCACCTATGTACCCCTAATAAAATAAACTAAAATAAAATAAGAAATTAATAAATGTAGCAGTCACTGAATAGGTTTCCTCCTGTGTTCTAACGTGGACCAGGAGCTGAGGAGAAATGCTGTCCCATTTTACAAATGAAAATATTGAGACACGAAGGTCTCTCCCAGAATTGTCAGTAAGTTCTTTGTTTTCATATGGCCACCTGTGTCTGGGTGTCACTGATGTGCCTGACAGCTTGACTAGGAAGGAGAAACTCATTCCCCACAAAGGCCCAGGTCACTGTCTGCTTCCTGACCTTGCCTTAGAAATACAGGTCAGGGAATCTGACTTATGGGGTCTCCCTGTGCTCAGAACAGGGGCTGGTGTAGAAGGACAGCCCAGTATACTTTTTGTGTATCCCTGGGGTCATGTGGTAGCCTTGATACATTTTTATGGTAGAATTATATTTGCTGTCATTTGAGTTTTCATTTGCTGATCTTCTTAAAGTAACAAAACTGGATTTAATGTGTGTGTGTAAGTGGGTGTGGGGGGGCACACATGAGTGCATGTGCATGTGTGTATATATGTTTATATGTGAGTATGTGCATGGGGATATATATATATGTATATATATATACATATATATATATATATACATATATATATATATTCATGCCTGTGTCTGTGTGGATGTGAATGTGACTATGGATGTGACTGTGGTGGGCATACTTGTGTGTGCAAGTGTGTGTATGTGTGTGTGCTCAAGCATGCATGTGGTTGCATGTAAATGTGTATGCATGTGTGCATGCACATGCCTGTGTCTGTGTATGCATGTTTGTGTATATATGTGTGTGCTCGAATGCATGTGTGTGCACAAGGATGCTCATGTGTACAGAGGCAGAAGACAGCCTAGGGTATCTTAGGAACATCTACTTCCTTTGAGACAGTGACTCTCACAGGGCTAGCTACCAACAAGGCTGGATTGAGTCAGTTAAAGCAGGGTCTGCCTGTCTGTCCTCCCCAGAGCTGGGGTTACAAGTACATGCCAAGTTCAGATTCAGATTTTCATGCTTGTAAGGCAAGTGCTTTACCAGATGGAATGATGCCCTCCATTTTGTAATGTAACAATCTGAGCCTCATTTCCCATTTAATTATAAACTTGGAAATCAAGTATTTACATAAGGGACTATTATGAAATAAGAATAAATTGGGACTGTGAGGATTAGTGTGATGATTCAATCTGACAGGGTCTAGAATTCTCTGTGAGATGGGCCTCCCTTTGAACACACAGAAAAGGTTAGCTAGAGTTAACTGAGGGGAAGACATGTCCATTGAGGGTGGCACCATTCCCTGACTGAGATCTGGGATGGAGGCTATTCGAAAAGGCGAGTTGAGCAGCATCATTTATTATTTTCTTCTTGCTGACTGTGGACGTGGATGTGGATTTGACTGTGACTGTGACTGTGGATGTGATTGTGGATGTGGATGTGACTGTGGATGTGGACGTGGACGTGGACGTGGACGTGGATGTGACTGTGACTCTGACTGTGACTGTGGATGTGACTGTGACTGTGGATGTGGATGTGACTGTGACTGTGACTGTGGATGTGGATGTGACTGTGACTGTGACTGTGGATGTGACTGTGGATGTGGATGTGACTGTGCATGTGACTGTGACTGTGGATGTGGATGTGACTGTGGATGTGACTGTGACTGTGGATGTGACTGTGACTGTGACTGTGACTGTGACTGTGGATGTGACTGTGACTGTGGATGTGGATGTGACTGTGACTGTGGATGTGACTGTGACTGTGGATGTGGATGTGACTGTGGATGTGACTGTGACTGTGGATGTGACTGTGGATGTGGATGTGACTGTGGATGTGACTGTGACTGTGGATATGGATGTGGATGTGACTGTGACTGTGACTGTGGATGTGACTGTGACTGTGACTGTGACTGTGGATGTGACTGTGACTGTGGATGTGACTGTGGATGTGGATGTGACTGTGGATGTGACTGTGACTGTGGATGTGACTGTGACTGTGACTGTGGATGTGACTGTGACTGTGGATGTGACTGTGACTGTGACTGTGGATGTGACTGTGACTGTGGATGTGACTGTGACTGTGGATGTGGATGTGACTGTGGATGTGACTGTGACTGTGGATGTGACTATGGATGTGGATGTGACTGTGGATGTGAATGTGACTGTGACTGTGGATATGGATGTGACTGTGACTGTGACTGTGACTGTGGATGTGGATGTGACTGTGACTGTGGATATGGATGTGACTGTGACTGTGGATATGGATGTGACTGTGACTGTGAATATGGATGTGACTGTGACTGTGACTGTGGATGTGACTGTGACTGTGGATGTGGATGTGACTGTGACTGTGAATATGGATGTGACTGTGACTGTGAATATGGATGTGACTATGACTGTGGTCGTGGATGTGACTGTGACTGTGACTGTGAATATGGATGTGACTGTGACTGTGACTGTGACTGTGGATGTGGATGTGACTGTGACTGTGGATATGGATGTGACTGTGACTGTGGATATGGATGTGACTGTGACTGTGACTGTGAATATGGATGTGACTGTGACTGTGAATATGGATGTGACTGTGACTGTGGATGTGGATGTGACTGTGACTGTGAATATGGATGTGACTGTGACTGTGAATATGGATGTGACTGTGACTGTGGTCGTGGATGTGACTGTGACTGTGACTGTGAATATGGATGTGACTGTGACTGTGAATATGGATGTGACTGTGACTGTGGATATGGATGTGACTGTGACTGTGGATGTGGATGTGACTGTGACTGTGGATATGGATGTGACTGTGACTGTGGATATGGATGTGACTGTGACTGTGGATATGGACGTGACTGTGGATGTGACTGTAACTGTTGATGTGGATGTGACTGTGACTGTGGATGTGGATGTGACTGTGGATATGGATGTGACTATGACTGTGGATGTGACTGTGACTGTGGTCATGGATGTGGATGTGACTGTGACTGTGGATATGGATGTGACTGTGACTGTGGATGTGACTGTGACTGTGGATATGGACGTGACTGTGGATGTGACTGTAACTGTTGATGTGGATGTGACTGTGACTGTGGATGTGGATGTGACTGTGACTGTGACTGTGGATGTGACTGTGACTGTGACTGTGACTGTGGATGTGACTGTGACTGTGGATGTGACTGTGACTGTGGATGTGGATGTGACTGTGACTGTGGATGTGACTGTGACTGTGGATGTGACTGTGACTGTGGATATGGATGTGACTGTGACTGTGGATGTGACTGTGACTGTGGTCATGGATGTGGATGTGACTGTGGATATGGATGTGACTGTGACTGTGGATGTGACTGTGACTGTGGATGTGACTGTGACTGTGACTGTGACTGTGGATGTGACTGTGACTGTGGATGTGACTGTGACTGTGGATGTGGATGTGACTGTGACTGTGGATGTGGATGTGACTGTGACTGTGGATGTGACTGTGACTGTGGATGTGGATGTGACTGTGACTGTGGATGTGGATGTGACTGTGACTGTGACTGTGACTGTGGATATGGATGTGACTGTGGATGTGGATGTGACTGTGACTGTGACTGTGGATGTGGATGTGACTGTGACTGTGGATGTGGATGTGACTGTGACTGTGGATATGGATGTGACTGTGGATGTGGATGTGACTGTGACTGTGGATGTGGATGTGACTGTGACTGTGGTCGTGTATGTGGATATGGATGTGACTGTGGACATGGACGTGACTGTGGATGTGGACATGGATGTGGATGTGACTGTAACTGTAGATGTGGTTGTGACTACTATTACTAGCTGTTTCAGGCTCCTGCTGCCCTGACTTACCCAACACAATAACTGTGCCCTGAACCATTAGCCACAACAACCCTTTTCCCCCTTAAGTTGCTTTGGTCAGGGTATTTGTTCTACAGAACAGGAGAAGAAACTAAGACAGTACAATGAAATGTGAATCCCCCGGATGCCGTCTCATGACTGGCCAACACTAAGACACTCTTCTCCATCATTGAGGTCTTGGGAAACATGCATGAACTCACATGAACCGAGCCCATCTTACCTGCCGAGGCCATTCTCTACGTGACGGAGGTCTCTGTCCGTGTCCTTTATTGAAAGTTGGGTCAGGGAGGGCTGAGAGCATTGGGTGTTGACCTTGGCCATCTTTACACTGGTTACATTCAGCCCCAAGGTGGCTGCTATAATGTGAACACAAAGTAGGTATATCATCAGGACACCTGCAAAGCCAACTTACTGTAGACAAAGTTCTTAGAGCACTGGTTTTTTTAAAGATTTATTTCTATTTTTGTATATGAATGTTTTATCTGCGTGAGCATAATGTGTATGCCCAGTGTCTATGGATGCCAGAAGAAGGGATTGGATTCCCAGGAACTGGAGCTATAGACAGTTTTTAGTCACCCTATGGGTACTATGAACCAAACATGCTTCTCTTGTAAGAATAGTAGCAAGTGCTCTTATTAACTATTGAGCCATCTCTCCAGCCTCAATATACCTTTTAAAGTTGGTTGATCAGCTCAATGGTACATAGCACTTGCTTATTGTAATTAATAAATAATAATAATATCAGTAGATTGCACTTAGTATAATAAATTAAATAATAATTAATAAATAATATCAGTAGATTACACTTGCTTAATGTAATCAATAAATAATAATTAATAAGTAATAATATCAGTAGATTATACTTGCTTAGTGTAATCATATAATAATAATAATAAAAATCGATAGATTGGACTTGCCCAGTGTAAGTTAAAAAATAGGAGGGTTTATTTCCAAAATGTAAGTTTCTGAGTCATTGTAAGAGCACAGGTCCAGTTACAGACGAGCACAGGAAACTGGAAGCTCGCTGACCTAGCCTGCTCTGACTCTGTTAGAAGTTGAGAGTAGAAAATTACTGAGAGTCAAGCTTTGTTGACAACCTGCAGACATAGCAATCATGTACTTTGTAAACTCTAGAGGAAATGGGATATAAAACATAGAGATGAAATCACATGTGGTTTCTGTTGAGGAGGGGGAAAAAGACAAATGTAATCAGCAGAGGGAAAGAAAGAACCCAGATGGCGCTCAAGAGTGCTCAGCCAATGAGAAAAGGGAGGGCGGGGCCTGAGTCAGAGGAGGGAGCGTGAGGGTGTGTGTGTGTGTGTGGGAGGGGCAGTTCTCTGTGTTCAATTGCTGTCTCTATGACTCCTGGGTTTGCGAGATTGCAAAACAAACTGAGTCACTGCTACTTTGCGCCTCCAGTACTCTTATTATGAAGTCAGGGTCCACATTTCTGACACCTAACATATGTGGAGTCCTGAGTTTAACACTAGCACTGAAAACAAACAGACAAGCAACAATAACAAACAACAACGCATTCTGATCCTGGATTTAGCACGTCAAAGAAAGTAACAATATTCGTTATTCATAAAACCCTCAAAGGTGATAGCCAGGGCCAGGTGTGATGGTGCAGACAGGTCATCTCTGCACCCGGGAGACAAAGGCAGAGGGCTGCTGGGAGTTCAAGGTCAGCCTGGATTATATGGTAAGTTGCAGGCCCACCAAAGCTACACAGTGAGGTCCTATTTAAAAACAGGTGATGTTAAATGCAAGACGCCCTCATCTCATTTAATGATTACAATGAGCTTTTTGTAACCGTTATCCCTTCCAATAGATGGCCATACCAAACTCAGAGATGTGAACTAGCATGTCCGGCCAAAATAAGATCAAACTTCCACTAGGGCCTGTTCGCTCTGCCACAGTGATACAATGCTTTCCTGCAGCTGACAGGGGAAGGTGTCCCGTGGTTGAGGAGAAGAGGAGCTAATGCTGGAGCACAGCTGCTGGGACTGGCATGTTTATAACTCCTGGAGAGGTCTTCCAGCTTCAAGATAATCCTCTAAGGTTGGAGTCACCCAAACAGGCCAGCACAGGCTCTCTGGAGGCGCCCCAGAGGCCAAGTGTATCAAGGGTCAGTAGAAGTCACTTCAGGGAGAGATGGTAATTTCTAGAAATAGCCCAGTGACTCATGAGACTAATGAATTCTATTTCCAAAGGAAGGTCAATTCAAATTGCCCAGGACACCGTGGGAAGCAGCCAGCGGCCCTGCAACCAAGGTCAGATCACCTGGCTGCCTGGGGCGGACCTGGTCTCAGGTGGGCCTTGACTCACCTCTGATGTTTGATAATTTCAACCGGTAATTTTAAAGAGAAGCAAGATAAAGCATGTGGTTTTACCTAGTTTAAAAAACTAATGCTGTGATAAAGGACCATGAGCAAAAGCAACTTGGGGAGGACAGGGTTTATTTCATCTTACAGACTATAGTCAAGACAGGAACTGATACAGAAGCCATGGAGGAGCTGGGCTTCCTGACTTGCTCAGGTTGGTTTTTATACACTCCAGAACCATCTACCCAGGGGCGGCACCACCCACAGTGGGTTGGGCCATGCCTCATCAATCCTCAATCAAGAAAACACCTTACAGGCTTGACCACAGGCCAATCTGATGAGGGGCATTTTCTCAATTGAGAGTCTTCTTCCGAGATTCCCCCAGCTTGTGTCCAGTTGACAAAAACTAACCAGGACAGCTTTTTAAGTACCTGCCATCTAGAGAGGAGGCTGGTACAACATGGCCCTGCAGGTGGTCCCAAGAAACTTGGGCTTTACTCTGACATCCAGTGAGAGGATGTGTCAGAGACACAAAGGTCCCTCTGGTTGCATCAGGAAAGATGTATTCAGGGGGACCTGGGTGTGAGTGAGGAGAGCAGCTAAGATGTGCTGCAGGGTCTCAGGAGGAAAGAGAATAGTGGGCTGCACTAAACAGTTGTCTGGCCTTGATAATGAATAGGGTAAACTGAAAAGCCAGTGAATGTGTAGAATGTGGCAGGATACAGTAGGATGTACCAGGATACCGTATCAGTGAGTGTAAGGGATAGTAGTGGGGGAGGGGCTGAGGATAATGTCAACATAGCTGGCTTTCAGAACAGAGCTACAAACCACCGAAGCAGGAAACTAGGGAAAGGAACAGGATTAAGAAGAGAGCGAGTAGAGTTGGAGATATCTGGTGTAGTCGTGGCTTTTCTGTGGCAGTACTAAGATGGCATGGCCAGGGCAAGTTGTAGAAGAAAGAGTTTATTTGGGCTTATGGTTTCAGAGGGTGAGAGTCCATTGTGGTGAGGAAGCATAGCAGCAAGCGGCAGGCAACAGGAGCCTGAACCAGAGCTCTCATGTCTTCAAATGCAAAGCACACAGCAGAGAGCAACTAAGATAGTACAGGGTTCTTCTTCTGAAAGCCTGCTGCCCCTAGTGACTTCCTCCAGCAAGGCTGCACCACCTAACCCTCCCCAAACATCGCCTCCAACTGAGAAACAAGTGTTCAAGACTATGGGGAGCATTTCTCATTCAAACTACCACACCTCTGGAGATTTTAGAGCTGATGTATGAGATTGGCTAAAAGCAATAAACTCAAATTGTCCATTCAACATTTTAAAAGTAGATTTATTTATTTATTTATTTATTTATTTATTTAATGTGAGTACATTGTAGCTATCTTCAGACACACCAGAAGAAGGCATCAGAATCTATGGTTGTGAGTCACCAAGTGGTTGCTGGGAATTGAACTCAGGACCTACTAGAAGAGTAGTCAGTGCTCTTAACCACTGAGCCATCTCTCCAGTCCCCATTCAAAATTTTTAACAGAGCACTTACTACTTCTAGAGAATACTCTAGAAGCTGGGATTTATCAGAGAATAATAGTAGCTTATAAACCCCAGCTGCTAGAGTGTTCTCTGTTCTCTGTGGGAGGAACTAACAGCCCAGTGGGGTCCACGGCAAGTTTTAAAGCAGTTTGGGAACTCTGTAGAAAGACAATCAAGAGACTCTCTTTTGTAAGGAGCCCTCAGTTGAGAAAAGGCCTCCATCAGAGGCCTGTAGGCAAATCATCAGGGGCATTTCCTGGACAATTGATTGATGTCTGAGGGTCCAGCTCTTAGTGAGGGTGACCCCACTGAGCAGGTGGTCCTGGGTTGAATTTAAAGTAAGCTGAGTAAGACATGAAGAAGAAGCCAGTAACCAAACATTCTTCCAGTTTCTGCTCCAGTTCCTGAGTCTGTTCTTTCTGCTTGGGTTTCTGCCCTGGCTTCTCTCAGTATTTATTGGACTATGACGTGGACATGTAAGCCAAGCAAAAACTTTCCTCGAGTTTCTTTTAGTCAGAATAGCTTTATCTTGATAACAGAAAGGTCACTGGGACCCTAAGATGATTTCTGGGTGTGGTTCTAATACGTGCTCCTCTAGGTCCAGGTGAGGCCAGGAGGCCGTCGTCTCTGAGGGATGAGGGAAGGGAGCACATTAAGGATCCTTTCGACACAAGGTAGACCCAGGGCTGGGAGAGCACGGGGTAGGTCATTAGACTAGGAATCAAATGTCACTATGCTGTCACAGTCTGAAGTCAACTTCAAGGGCACGATGAAAGAGTATCGATGAAAGAGTATCTGTCAAAGTAGGCAATCGGGGTGTGTAACTTCAAAGTGTGATTGGTAATTGAACCTGGACAATGGCATCCATGATCCTCTATTTCACAGCTTTCCTGCTCATCTTTCAGTTCAGCTGTTGCTATGCCAACCGGATCACGCTGGGTAGCCTGGTAATCCCTCGGCTGTGCTGTGGGCTAGTGGCCTTCTACTCGCTTCCCCCGAGGAACACCTTCTTGCAACACTTCAGCTGTTGTGTCTCTGGCACAAACCCAAAGGCACTTAACAGACTTAATACCCCCCGGGCAACACTCCATGAATTGAATCAGGGCTCAGAGAATGTGCACTCTTCTATCCCTCAGGAAGAGAATTTTGAAGAACACTCTAGGGGCTCCTTGGAGATGCCCCACTGCCTAGAGTCAGTCATAGTCTGTTTGGTGATGTACGGTGGCTTTGTTGTAGAGGTGCTGATGTTGTGATTGAGAAAAGCTGGCCTTGGGTCTGTCTGACTCCGAAGTCCACGATGGGGCTTCTCTGGTTTACCATCCACCCCATAAGAGACTAGCAATGTGAAACATAATTTTATTTTCCCAAACAGGGAAAAGGCACATCCTGCCAGCTATGAAGGTGACCTCAAGTCGACTCACAGGTCAGAGCTTAGAAATGGTTTGTGAGCCATCTCCGAAATGCATGTGTGTGTTCTAGAACTTGGGCAGGAAACCAAGAACACACCATTTCAGATCACTTGGATTTTCATTATAATATAACTAAATGTGTCCTCGTCTCTTCCCTGGTCTCCGCTTGTGATGGTTTGCATATGCTTTCCCAGGGAGTGGCATTATTAGAAGGTGTGGCCTTGTTGGAGGAAGTGTGTCACTGTAGGGTTGGGCTTAGAGATCTTCCTCTCAGATGCCTGAAGATGCCCAGTCTGTTCCTGGTTTCCTTTGGATAAAGATGTAGAACCCTCAGCTCCTCCTGCACCATGCCTGCCTGGATGCTGCCATGCTTCTGCCTTGATGACAATGGACTAAACCTCTGAACCTGTAAGCCAGCCCCAAGTAAATGTCTTTTATAAAACTTGCATTGGTCATTGGTGTCTGTTCACAGCAGTAAAACCCAAACTAATACACCACTCCAATTCTTTCATTGACTCCTTGCCCAGAATATCCCAGGAACTAGGAACTAGGCCCGTCCCTGGGGCTTGTGAGGCTGGAGAATACAGGTCTGCACCTTGGGGAATCACATACTTCAGTGACACATTTGTGTGCAATGCAGGTGGGTCAACAAGCATAAAGCAGTGGGGACCCCAACCGTGCCTTAGGGACCAATGTGGAGGTTCCTCCAAACAATCACACTATTCGCTCAACACCAACCCCGTCAACCACTATGCTGCGCACCGTCATGGTTTGACTAAAACTCTGATGCCATGGAATTCAGCCTTGCCTTTGTTGTTGGCCTGGTAGGTCAGGCATTGACATGACTCACACACATGCCAATCATCTTTATGTATTAGTCAGGGTTCTCTAGAGTCACAGAATGTACAGGTAGTGTCTATATAGTTAGGGAATTTGTTGATGACTTATAGTCTGTAGTCCAACTCCCCATCAATGATCAGAAGCAGCTGTGGATAGAAGTCCAAGGATCTAGCAGTTGCTCAGTCCCACAAGGCAAGCAGGCAAGGGGGGAGGGAGAGAGAGAGAAAGAGAGGGAGAGAGAGAGAGAGAGAGAGAGAGAGAGAGAGAGAGAGAGAGAGAGAGAGAAAGAGAGAGAAATCTTCCTTCTTCCAATGTCCTTATGTAGGTCTCCAGCAGAGGGTGTGGCCCATATTAAAGGTGTGTGCCACCATGCCTTTAATCCCATATGACCTTGAACTCAGAGATCTCCCTATCTTAATCTTCTGGAATTCATAGTCACTATGCCTCAAGATCTCCATGCCAAGATCCAGGTCAGAAACTTGTACCTCCCAGCCTCCAGATTAGGATCATAGGTGAGCCTTCCAATTCTGGATTGTAGTTCATTCCAGATATAGTCAAGTTGACAATCAGGAATAGCCACTACACTTTACTTCTCTTTTCTTTTACTAAAACCCAAAGCCCTGGAGAAATCCTTCATTTTATTTAAAGATTCCCTGCACATACATAAAGAGTGGACTGAAAGCATATGGGGTCAGGGAAGTGTCAGAGATCTGAAGCATGGCCCTCACCATAGGGACACCTCACGTGTCATGGGCACCTGTTCTCTGCATGTTCTGGTCTCTGTTCTGATATCTTGAATGGTGTATTAACTGATTGGAAACCCCGTGAGTGATTCACACTGGAAATTTCCATCCCATGGGCTCACTTTGTTAAACCAAACTCCAAACAGCCAACAATTCCCAGTGTTCCATGTCTGCAACCTTTTCTTGAGCCACTTTTAATGGTCATTATATTCTTCCTTTCTACCCCCAAACTCCAGGGTAGAAAAGAAATTCTCAGTTACTGTGTCCTGACTCACTCTGAGACCTGTGAACCAGCCATAGGACACACATTGCCATACTTGGTTCCAAGGGTTAGATGCATGCTAGCAATTTTAGGGTAGCATAGAAGGAAAGACCCCCAAAGCTTCCCAAAACAAGCCATGTTTGAGAGTTTAAGTGACTTTACATAAAAGACAAGAAGTCTTAAAGCAGATATAAATCAATGGAAAGATGTCTGCCGATTGTGCATAAATGTCAGTCAACTGACAAATGGATCAACACTATGTGGTAAATCCACACAATGGGTCATTACCTGTCAAGGAAAAAGAATAAAATACTAGGGTTTTTTATTTTAAATTAAAATCCATGTTACATGCTGTAACATGGATGGCTATTATGCTGAGTGGAAAAAAGCCAGACATGGAAGTCTGTGTGATTTCATGGAAACTTGAGGAATAGATAAATCCACAAAGACAGAAAGTGGATTAATTGCCTAGGTTGGAGTAGGGAACTTAGAAAGAAGAGGAGTGCTAATAGGCATAGAGTGTCTTTCAGGGTGTTTAAAGTTCTAAAAGTATATTGTGATGGTTCCAAAACTGTGGATATACTAAAAATTCAATACTGTAAATGAGCAATCTTTGTAGTATGTAAGTTATCTCTTTAAAAGAAATAATATTCCATTTAAAATTATAATATCCTAAAATGCAGAATTCATAATATCTGCTATGAGAAACTGATTAAACACAGTACAAAAACAAAATACAAACCCAAATATAAACACAATTAAAGGGAAAAATGTCAAAATAGCACATTCATCATCACCATCATCACCATCACTACCACCATTACCACCATCAACATCAATCAACATTACCACCATCACCACAGCCACAAACTACCACCACCATCATCATGGTGGTTTAATGAGAATGTCCCATATAGGCTTGTGTGTTTGGACACTTGTTTTCCAGTGGATAATACTATTTCAGGAGGTTTGTAAGGCCCAGCCTTATGGGAAGAAGCATGCCACTGGAGTGGATTTTGAGAGTATGCAGTATCACCCTACTTCCAGCTTCTCTCTGCCAGGTGCTCTGGCTGCATGCCTGTTCCTGTTGCTGCTATGCCTGTTCTTGTTGCAGTCATGCCTATTCCTGTTGCTGCCATGCCTGTTCCTGTTGCAGCTATGCCTGTTCCTGTTGCTGCCATGCCTGTTCCTGTTGCTGCCATGCCTGTTCCTGTTGCTGCCATGCCTGTTCCTGTTGCTGCCATGCCTGTTCCTGTTGCTGCTATGCCTGTTCCTGTTGCTGCCATGCCTGTTCCTGTTGCTGCCATGCCTGTTCCTGTTGCTGCCATGCCTGTTCCTGTTGCTGCCATGCCTGTTCCTGTTGCTGCCATGCCTGTTCCTGTTGCTGCCATGCCTGTTCCTGTTGCTGCCATGCCTGTTCCTGTTGCTGCCATGCCTGTTCCTGTTGCTGCCATGCCTGTTCCTGTTGCTGCCATGCCTGTTCCTGTTGCTGCCATGCCTGTTCCTGTTGCTGCCATGCCTGTTCCTGTTGCTGCCATGCCTGTTCCTGTTGCTGCCATGCCTGTTACTGTTGCTGCCATGCCTGTTCCTGTTGCTGCCATGCCTGTTCCTGTTGCTGCCATGCCTGTTCTGGTTGCTGCTATGCCTGTTCCGGTTGCTGCTATGCCTGTTCCGGTTGCTGCTATGCCTGTTCCTGTTGCTGCTATGCCTGTTCCTGTTGCTGCCATGCCTGTTCCTGTTGCTGCCATGCCTGTTACTGTTGCTGCCATGCCTGTTCCTGTTGCTGCCATGCCTGTTCCTCTTGCAGCCGTGCCTGTTCCTGTTGCAGCCATGCCTGTTGCTGCCATTCCTTCCCACCATGGTGGATTCTCTTCATTTTATAAGCTAGTTTTGGTTGTGGTGTTTTATTGCAGCAACAGAAAAGTAACTGATGAAATCAACACCACCCTCGCAAACACTCCCACCACCACCATGACAATTCAAGAACAGACTATGTGCTAGGCACTGCACTACAAATTTTACTGGTATTGACTAATTTAATCCTACCAATAACTCTATGAAGTAGTATCAGTGCTATTTCCTTTCCAGATCGGAGTGCTAGGGTAAAGAATTCACACAGCCAGGACTACCTAATTAGCCAATATTACTCTAATGATGTGTCTTCAGGTTTAATCCCCAACTCTTGAGATCCAACGGCAATTTCTGGGACCAATAAATATCACGATATCTTCTACCTGCTAACAAGGTCCCAAAGGATATCTCAGGTCTTAGATAAGGTATATCAGGGTGTTCTGGGATGTGCTCATGGCTGAGATGGGAAGGGATAAAGCGAGGGTCTTTACACAGTGTGTGGACATCCACAGCCCAGGCTTGCCCCAGCAGTAAGATGGAGGTAGTGTGCTTGAATTAGGAGAGTTCAGTTGTTTCCTGAGGAAGTGATGGTGGTAGGATCCTCCCTCCTCTAAACTCTATGCATTTTCATAACAGAAGCAAGAAGCTACCAGATGCCAGCTGCAGAGTTTCAATTCCTGCCTGGGAAGAAAAATGAGCGTTGTTTCCAGGAACAGGAAAGGGCTGGGGGTGAAAGAGAATGTTCTGGAACTGGAACAAGATTACCAATTACAGTTGTTAGTCCAAGAGGCAGAGGCCTGTCTTATGCTTAAGACGGGTCTTGATCTTCTCCAGAGACGGAGCTACCAAAGCCCTGGATTCCTCAGGTCCAAGTGTCCTCACAAAGCTTTTTAACAAGAGCCAGATGTTTGAACTGGCATTACAAGAAGATGAAAGTGGTCCCCAGCTTTTGCTAGAGTCAGGAAGTCACCCCATTTCTGCTCTCTTGAGAACTACTGTCTTTCTTGCCCAGACCATGAACTAGTAAGGCCAGGTCAGGAACCTCTCAGCATCTTCTCCAAGGATGAGTTCTCCATGTAACTACAGAAGGCATCTGTTGCTAACTAGCCTTTGAGATATGATTCTGAAAGTAATCTGTTACCATGGTTGGAAATACCGAAGTTATATCTGAGTTCAGGAGCTGTTATAAAGTACCCACTTTGGGACAGTGACATGATTTGATAGGTAAAGAGGATTGCTGCCAAGTCTGAAGACCCATGTTTGACTTCCAGGGTTCATATGTCAGAAGGAAAGAACAGACTCCCCCAACAACCAAATGGAAGTATTACTTAAGATTTGCCCAAGCTAAGATTAAGGATGGCTAAATAGCCTGTCCCAAGTCACCCTGTGGCAGATCTAGGCAGCAAGTGAGCAAAAGCTAGTCTGACTTTAACTCCTCCACTATAGTATGGTAGTTCAAGATGAAGCTGTAAGTCCTGTAGATAACAGAGGGAGTTCTGGGAGATCACTGCCACATGGGGTGTGGCCTCTGTGAAGGGTGCTGTGTGTCTAAAGGGGAGATTTCCTGGCGGGAGCACTGTCTCAAGTGTCACGGTATCATTCTGAAGCACCTGGAGGCACGCCTCAAGCCCTGTCTAGATTAATACTTGGAAGATCATCAGAGCCAGCTGGCCACTCAGCCAAGACTATGAGCCTTCCCTCCCACAGTTCCTTACTGCCTCAGACATGGTTTTTCCAAGTCTGTTCAGTTACCACAAATTAGCCAGAGATCCCTTCTGCCATGTCCACCATTCACTGATTCAGAAACGGTTTGAGGACTTGGCAGCTGCTAAGGGCTCACCTAGGCAGTGGGTATATAGCTGGGAATATACAGAGAATATATTCTCTGTCTGGGAATAGACAGAGGCAGCTTCTTAGCTGCTTTTATCTTTCTAGAGCCTGGCACTTAGGATAGGGAGGTCCTTGATGAGTTTGGGATGAATGAATGGATGAATGGATGAATGGATGACCCTCTAAGCGTGGCTGCAAGGTCTTTCTGGAAGATGGCTCTAATATTTCTCTTCCCAGGAGCCCATGATGTAGAGTTCCAATATGTCATAGCATCAATGCTGCATGAGCCCCAGGCTAAGCCCCTGCAACGCCTCCCACCTCTTGTTAAGCACACTTCTGCTTTCCAGCCACCTTTCCCTAAGAGAATCCTTTTGCTTTTTCTCAACTTCGACTTGTACTTACTCTCAAGGTGACCTTCCCTGAGAGGCCCTGTGACAGGAACAATCCTCAACATTTATTTCACCTCAGGGCTGTTGCTATGTCTACTTCAGTCCAGAAAGCAGGCCACTCACAGGTGCTATAAGCTTCCTTTCTCACACTGCTCAGAGAAGTCCCCCTGGTAGAGACTGTGCCTGCTTAATTAAATTAGTTCTGTTTCTCCTACTGAACTGTATTTTGTACTAAGGAGTCATCAGTATGAAATAAGAGAGGCCAGAGGGAAGACCCGGGATGCGTAATGGGGGGAGTAGTATAGAGAAAAAGACCAACCCATCTCAACCTTCTGGCTTTGTGTTGGGGGTGGGGTAGTGAGTGTTCAAGTGGGCACCATGCTGGGGACAGGTCAGAGCAAGGCTCTGGGGCCTGGTTATTGTTATCTTTCAACTCCTGTAGGAAGCTGGCAGCCAGAGTGATCTTCCAGAACTAGAGAAGAGCCTGTGCAGCTTCCAACTGTTTACCTCTGGGTACCATGGCAACCTGAGACTGGTCACCATAGCAACCCCATTCTTAACCAGAAGCACTTCCTGTAGCTGACAGTGAATGAGAACAGAAAAGGCGTAAAATCAGGTGCATCAGAGGCAAGGAAAGGAAAACGACTGAGATCTTGTGCCATACTGACAGCTGTCAGAGAGCAACCATTTCTGGCATCAAGGATCACGGAGGACCCCCTCAGGAGTAAAAAAGAGGTTGAAAGGGAAAAAAGAATCAGAACAAATTTCACATTCATTTCCACTCACACCATAGGATCCCTCAGACCTCAGCTGAAATCCCTACTATGTTCCACATGGTATGACTAAGTTTCCTACAGCCAGAGTTTTAGCATAGAAGTTTGGTTTGGTCAGGACATGCACCTCCCTCTCTGGGTCCAGCTTTCCATGGGCTCCCTTTCCCATGAATTCTCACTTAGGGAGTTGTGGGCACCAAAGCACACTGTACTCGGTGAGTGCCATGACCAGACAACGACATCACTGCTTGTTTTAATGAGTGATGTTGTACAGAGTAGAAGAAGATAATCCACAGAAAATGTTGGCACAGAGTTGGGTTCCCTGCAATGGGATGGTGTTTAAACCCAGGTGCCGGGCCACTGTCTAAAGCATTGAGGGATTAGGCATGGCGAAGGAAACCCCATTCTCAGCCCAGAATAAGAATTGATGATGATCGCCCATAGGGGACAGTCCAGCTTCTGGGGAGTGAGGTTACCCAGGGTAAAGCTACAGGGAGAGCCCTGAGCAAATGGGTCTCACCTGTGAGGCTAAGTTTCACCAACGCTCATTGAAGGCTGTAAACTCCACACCACTCTGCTTAAGTTCCCTTCTTGATGGAGGCAAGCTGTGCCTAGGAAGGTGCTTGCTTCTGAAGATCAAAGCCCCAACAGCATCAGAGAGGGAGATGGGGGGCGGGAGGGGAACTGGATCAGCTCTGATTGCAGGCTCCCCAGTCCCAGCCCAGCGTAGCCAGCATCAGCAACCTGAGGTTGTCAAGGGTGGGCTGGGAGTGGAGGAGGGGATGGAAGACAAGGGGAAAGCGGAGTTATTGAAGAAATTCTGAGGACAAGTCAGACACTATCAGATAAGCGGATTTTAAGGGATCAGGGGCCACCAATCCTAACTCTAGCCACTAAGTCCTGTGGCTAAGTCGAGTACAAGTTTTTCATTAAAAAAAAAGAAGAAGAAAAAAGATGCTTCCTTCTTAGGTAAATTCCTCACTCCTTCCTCAGTCTACCTGCCTCTTTGTCTTTCTAGGCCAAGTAGGGTTTGGAAGAGCAGTTCACATCCCCCTGCATGCTGGCTCAGCGTGACACCTTCCAAATCTTTGACCTGTGTGTCCCCGGCACGGTTTTGGCACTGGGGGGACTCTAATCTAGTGAGCCAGAGGAACAGAGATGGACTTTGAGCCCCTTCCCGATTTAATGGCAATGAAGATGCTGCCTCTGAGTACAGTGTGGCTGGAGAACTTATGGCTGAACCCGGTCCTGTTTCGGTAAAGACAGCCCAGCTCTTTCTGTTTGGTTACTCGACGGCTTAGCGGACTTAGCTCAGCGAGTCTGCAGAAACGGGGTGCCTATGGAGAGCATCGAGGATGCTTTCTCTTGTTCCAAACGCACGGGAGGGGTGTGGGGTGTCCCCTCTGCCTGCAGAAGCAGGCAGGAAGGGACCTGTTTCAGCACCGTGGGCTGAGGACAGCGCCACACGACTCCCATCAGGACCGAATATGGAGCGGGAATCCAGCCTGGACTCTGTGTTCCCAGCGCAGTGCCCAAGCAACTTCCAGCTCAACCCTCCTCTGAGTCCTTACCCCGTCAAAGTTTGGGCTTCTCAGTATGCCTGGATCTGGAAGAGCGTCTCCTCTCTCTCTCTCTCTCTCTCTCTCTCTCTCTCTCTCTCTCTCTCTCTCTCTCTCTCTCTCTCTCTTTGAGCTCTGAGCAATAGCCCGGACTTCTTTCTCCTGCTCTTCAGCTCCCTGTCTCCAGCATGGTCTTCTGGGACCCGCAGGCGGAGTAGCCCATTGCCTCCTTTGGCTGGGAGAGTCAGCTGAGGCGCCTGAGATTCAAAGGAAGTCTGGAGAAGGCGGCAGAAGCCATACTCGCAGCATCAGCAGCAGCAGCAGGAGGAGGAGGAGGAGGAAGAGGAGGAGGAGGCGGCGGCGGCAAGAAGCGAGAAAACAATAGTCCAGCTGTCAACTTTGGACTTTTCTTCTGATCTCAAGTGGCCACCAGAGACGACTTGCTCACACTAAGGGAGGACAGTAAAGATACAGCTGCTTGAAGTTTAAGGTGTATGTGTGTGTGTACTACAATCATCTACAACGTACAATTGTACAATCTACACTCTTAGTGATGCTTTTAGAAACAAATTTCTCTTGGGATGTATATTCTTGTGGTTTTTAGTTTTTTTCTACCACACTATATTCTAGACCAGTGGTTCTCAACTTGTGAGTAGTGACCCCTTTGGAGGTCGAACAACCCTTTCACAGGGGTTGCATATCAGATCTCCTTCCTATCATGTATTTACATTACTGTTTTTAATGGTAGCAAAATTATAGTTAGTAACAATGAAAATAATGTTATGGTTGAGGGTTATCATAACATTATTTCACAACGTGAACAACTGTATTAAAGTGTTGCAACATTAGGAAGGTCGAGAACTGCTCCTCTAAACTCACAGAACTAAAATTTAAAACCCACCAACCCAGCTAGTAGTTCTTACTCTGTATTGAATTCAGAGGAATTTAAGCTCTCCTTGGAGATAAGAGGTTTTATTTTTTTTCAATAAGCCTGTGCAGTTTTAGAAACTAGATTTATGCACAGTGGGTGCCAGTGAACAGGACAACGTTGCTAAGAACGGTAACCTGTGGGGCATAATATTTGATTAGTATGTGTGAGACCCTGCTTAAATCTCCAGCTGGGAAGAGAAGGAGGAGGGGGGAAGAAGAGAGATGCAGGAGGAAAAGGGGGAGGGTAAATAAAAGGAAGAGGAGGAAGAAGAGAAAGGGGAGGGGAGAAGGAGGAAGAGGGGAGAATGAAGAAGAGGAGGAAGGTCAGAAAGGGAAGGAGAAGGAAGAGGAAGAAGAAGAGGAGGAAGGAGAAGGGACAGGAGGGAGGAAGAAGAGGAGGAGGGAGAAGGAAGGGAAGGAAGAAGAAGGGGAGGAAAAGGAGGAAGGAGGAAGATGAAGACAGGAGGAGGAAGAGGAGGAGGGAAGACTGACTCCCATCTCTCCATCACTGACAGTTGCCATCTCTGGCTCTGGACCCCTGGAGCAGGTCCCTGGGGCAAACTCAGCCTTTTCGTCTGACAAGAACTGGGCAATGTCTTGACTTCCAGGCTCTCATGACCAATACCTCAAAGGAAAAAAAAAAGGTACTTCTCCAAGGAGCTTCTATGAAATTTCCTGGAAATACCCATCAAAATTGCCTTTCCACACAGTAGGTCATTCACACCATACTCAGAGGAAAAGTTGAAGCCCATGGCCCTCACTTGAAAAATAAGAATTAGGAAAAATAGATAAGTATGTAAACATGTGTGCCTCTGTGCACATGTGTGCCCCTGTACACATGTGTGTCCTGTACACTCATCATAAAAATAGGAAACAAGGCCTAGAAATAAATTCTCTGAAGAAACCTCAGGCTTGTTTAGATTCAAGAGATTCAGATAAAGAATGAGCAGAAACGTAAAGGAACCAAACAGAGCTGAAGTCAGTTGTGGCTGCATGTGGCCTTAATCCTGGCACTTAGAAGGTGTGAGACTTGACGTTAAAGGGCAGCCTGTGCTGCACACCCTTAGTCATCGTGGCTCAGAATTCCAGAAGACAAAATGACGAGGACAAACAAAACAAGCCACAAGCCAAAGCAAAACAATAACAACAAAATGGAAAACATTTCAAGTCAAAGCCATGAACATGGGTGAGGTAGAGGCTGCTTGATTTACTGTTTATGTTCCAAGAAGGAACTTGGAATAAATCCAATACATGAGAAAACATAATTTTGTATGATTCAACTCCATCAAGAGGCTTAGTGTTCACATAGCAGAGAATTTCTGACGCATCTTGTGCAACTGTTTTGTCAGGAAATGATTCATTTGTTTTTCTAATACTAGTGGTTTATGCTACAGATTGAAGCTGTGCTCCACTGGCTCATCCTCAGGGAAGGCAGGAAGCAGATGGGTGTCTTCTGTTGTCTGGAGACGTTTTAGAGCTCTAAACAAATTGTAAAGCCCCAGTTTGGAAAATGCAGTGGTCACCATGATATGACTTTTGGGCATCAATCCTGCAACATGAAAGTCTCCTTGTCTGCTGGTTTCTGAAGTACACACTGCTTCTAAGACTTGAGAAGTGCCGAAAATAAGACCTTATGGAATTCTTGATGAAATGGAGAGGTTTGCTGCATCTGATGGAGGGAGATGGAACAGCCGGCGCAGGTCTGGGCATGTAGTTGGCCCTTAGGTATCCATGTGTGTGTCCTAGTTATCTCTGAAGAACTTATGCTACTGGAAAAAAAATAGGAACAGATAACCTGGGGCAGGCAATGACTAGACAAAGACCGAAGGGGTGTTTCTGTGTATTCGAGTGCAGGGGCATCTAGTAGCGAGGTCCTAGGACACAAGAGGTCCAGGTTTGGCTCAAGACCTATTCAAGTGGAGTATCCTCTGGGGACCTGTGGTATTGCCAAAGTGTCGCCTAAGGAATGGCAACGTGAGGGAGGAATGGCTGGGCCCGGCTCGTTTGGAAAACGTCAATCTTCTGTGCACATGTAGGATGTAGACCATGCCAAGCCATCGCAGGAGAGTTAATGGGATGCCCCAATTGCCCCATGGTACCAAAAGACCCAGGAAGGAGATCTGCAGAAACTCCAAGCTGAGTGTCAAAACAGATCATCGTGGGAAGGGGACAACGGAGAAAGTGCTGCTTCCTTTTTCTGACAGGCAGTGAGATCAGGAAGGGGACACAGGCACCAGGCGAGCCCTGAGCAGCTTGAGCCTCAGACAGGCCATGCCAGGGGGTCAGAGAGGGGTCTGTGGGGACTCAATGTAGCACCCAGGCTCCAGGAGCAGAGGGAAGCTAGAACGAGGGTCCCTGGCATGACCGGTTCTATCTAGCTGTGAGTTAGGTGCTGCTATAGTGAGAGGATGGGCTCTAGCCATGCCCAGAGAGCTTGGATCAGATCATAAGTAAGCACTGTGTGATTCAGGGGACACCCTGTTGATTCTTAGCTTTTGAAATTTAGGATAAGTATGATGGTCTGCCTCGTCTTCTGAGATTTGTTGTTATCGATAGGAAACGTTAGGTTAGTGGGTGTACTGGCTATAATTCATTGCTTATTCTGTGTGCTATATATATATTGCTTAAAAAAAACAGAAAGAGAATTAATGTTTTTACCATTCTAATTATGTGAAATCTTTCTAGGTCAAACAAATTTAGATGTGTTAAAGACCTGGTATTTACAGGTGAAGGTTGATTCAAAAGCACCCAAGTTGTGCCTCTGGGAGGGCCAAAGCACAGGTGATTCTGCCAGGGCCTCACAGCTCTTCTGGCTGTGTAGAAGAACACACACTCTCACAAGGGGATAACCAGATTAGCAGAAGATGAGCAGCACTCTAAGCAGATGAGCTCAGCCAGTGGCAAGGGGGGTGGGGGGCAGTGGGCTAGGCCCGGGAGAGGGTCTGGATCCTTGGCTGGCTGGCAATAAGGCAGCTTGTGGAATCAAATGTTTTATGAGAAACAGCAGTATGTCAATTTCTGCTGTGGGGATTCCCAACCAGTGGTGTGTATGTGTGTGTGTGTGTGTGTGTGTGTGTGTGTGTGTGTGGTGTGTGTGGCTTATTTTGCCCACTCTTTTCTCAGGCAGCAATGATAATAATGTCTATTTTTCATATTTAACTGGCAGCTTGAAAGACAGAATTAAAATACAATTAATGAGATGGGAAGAGTTAAAATTCCATCAATGTCATGAGGTCCTTGGGAACATGGAAGCTAACCTGCCTTGTCTTCCGGGGAATGTCCTGTGTGTACTTTCAGGCCTGCCTTGCCCAGTGGCCAGGAAGAGGGTATCATAAGGCCCCAACATCAGCCCTTTCACCCCACCCAAAATTTTAGTATCTGGCCACCAATGCCCCCAAAATCACACCAGCAGAACTTCATATTTTCTAATTTTGATCCACTTAAAAATGCAAATAACTCCAGGAGATATTGTGCAGATAAAGGATCTAAACCATTCGATTAGAAAGGTTGAGGAATATTGACGATGAGGCTGTGAGGATTGGTGGCGAGCCCAGCATGTGGGGAACAAGTAGGATCAGAACGTGCGAGCGTCCAGATGAAAGTCGCCAACCAAGTGTCACCCCAACACAACCAAACCCAGGATGTCTCTGGAGTTTCCCTCTGAGGCCCAAACCTTTATTTTCCTCCCCAATATAAGGCAACTACCCTTCCTAAGCATTAAAGCTGGCAAGGTTGTGACGAATGCAAACTGTTTTGGTGACTTGTCCTGTGGGTATGAGCAGTGTTCTCACTAAACAAGATGTGCTCAGCCACACTCAGCCCTGCACTGCCCACATGGCTGTGGAGAAACCTGTGGAGTGTGTTGTGCATCTTGTGTATATATGATGTTTATGGTGTACATGTGTGGGGGTAGAGCATGTTTACCATGGTACATGTATAGAACTCACAGGGAAATCTTAGTTACCCATTCTCACCTCCCACCTTGTCTGAGGCAGGGTCTCCTTGTTGCCTGTCACTGCGCACACCAGGCTGGCCGGCCTGCCTGTGAGCAGTTAAGGACTCCCCCTTCTTTGCCTCCCATCTCCTTACAGGAGCACTGAGATTGCAGGCTCACGCTACCTGGCTTCTGAGGATTTGAACTTAGATCCTCACTCTTGTGGAGTGAAAGCTTTATCCACAGAACCATTCCTCCCGCTCCTTCTGCATGGGAGACAGGGACTCACTATGTAGCCCTGGCTAGACTCCAGCTCAAGTAACGGGATGATGGTGAATACCCCACACTTGGCTTATTTCAACGTGGAGAGGAAGTGCAGTTAGCAGGCTATCCATGAAACACAGTGAGGAAAGGTTATAAATCAAGACTCCAAATTTGCTGAGTACCTTCAATGGTGGGCTGAAGGTATAAACCAAGAAATGAGAGGTACGAGGAACAAATGTGAGATTCTAAATGGCAGTCCCTAACGACAGGAAGAAGAGACTAGGCTTAACAGACAACCTCACTTGATGTGATGTAAGCATGATGTTGTCTCTTTAGAGAGCTGGCAAAGGGAAGCCAGGAAGAAGGCCGGCTTAAGGCAAGCACTTGGCAGAGAAAAGAGCTACTCCAGGCCAAGCCCCTTTCTTGTTAATACACCTACAGTCTTTTCCTTTCAATTGCTACATTTAAAACACATTGTTGCATCGCTGGCCTTGGACCCTCAGCATTCAGAAGGCAGAGATCTCTGTGAGTCTGAGGCCAGTCTGGTTTACTTTTTAAGTTCCAAGAGAGCCAGGACTATGGAGAGAGACCCTGTCTTAAAACACACACTCACACACACACTCAAGCAACCTTATGTTAGCAATCACAATGTTAGTAATCACGGAATGTTAAAAATCTCCTTCCTGACTGGGTCATCCCTGCACTCCAAAGGCTCTCGGCCACACCCTACTGGACCATGGTTTTGAGTCAGGGGCTAAGATGGCTCGGAAAAGAGTTCCAGGCAGGCCTGAGCTACATAATGAAATCCTGTCTAGAAAAGGAAACACTGATCTAATAAATCAGTTGTATGTGTTCTGTGTTTCTTCATAGGCTCATCCACCATGATAGCAACAATGATATAAATATAATTTTGCTGCTTAAATTTAATTATCTCATATCTTGATAAATAGTTCCTCATGAGTTTTGGCTATGGCCAAATAAATTATCACTGACCATGATTATGTTCAAATGAATACACAGTAGAACAAAATAAAAAAAAATTGTTGAATTTTTTTAAAAAAGATTTATTTACTATGTATGCAGTGTTCTGCCTGTTTGTATGCTTGCACACCAGAAGAGGGCATCAGATCTTATTACACATGGTTACAAATCACCATGCGGTTGCTGGGAATTGAACCTAGGACCTCTGGAAGAGCAGCCAGTGATATTAAGCTCTGAGCCATCTCTCCAGCTCCCCAATTGTTGACTTAAAATATATATAGTTTAAGTGTGTGTGTGTGTGTGTGTGTGTGTGTATACCTGTAGAGACCAAAAGAGGGTGTCAGATCCCCTAGAGCTGGAGTTATAGGTGCCTATGAGCTGCCTGATGTGTGTACTAGCAACTTGAACTTTGATCCTTGTAAGAGAAAAAAAAACCCCTTTAAATGGCTGAGTCTCCAGGTCAACTTCTGATCATTTGTTTGCATTATTCCTGTTTCTGCTCCTCTTCACAACCATCTTTAACACGTGCATAGGATCCTCTATCTCCCAAGGGCAGAGCCACCCCAAGGACACACAAATGCAAACTTAGATGTTCTGGCAATTCCTATGAACAACAATCCCTTCCCAGTCTCAAAACACATATTAAACTAACATCTATTTTGTTTTCAAAGGTAATGCATAAATAGAGCAGAGTACACTGTGATTTGCATCTCAATAGGAGGAAGTTGCAGGTTCTCTTGTCTGTTTCTTATGTTGATGGATACTTTGTAAATCTTCTATTCATGTCCCACTAATATTCGGATTTTGTTATTTTCCCTTCTAATACTCAAGAGATTTTAATATAATCCTAACAGACCTTCTGTTGTTCTTTTAAGAAACCATCGCCCCTGTCCCCAGCTGCTTGAGTCCTGGTAATTGTTCTTGTGATTTCAGTACATTTTACATTTTCCTCCTTAGCTCACTCATTGAAAGCCTAGAAATTCGTACCGCCTAACTAGATGACAACGCCTATTCTTTCTTTGGTGCACTTCTGTGGTTTTTTTATTCTTAATACAATTTAATACTATTTAATATAATTGGGCTTATTTTGAAATAAGGCCTACATAATTTTACTTGAAGTTTCTTTAAATTTGAGCAAAGTTAAATTTAATGTGAGACCAAAAAAAGATAGGAAGGAAGGAGAGAAGGAAGAAAATAAATTTACATATATTCCAGAATCTTCCAAGGGAATTCTGGGAAGGTCAACTATCTAATAGCTTAAGATACCCCATTCCTTAACTGCACTGTCAGGTGAAATCCATTGTTTCTTAGCTCCAGATTCACCCTTCAGTATTTATCCCAGAGCAATGCGCAGAATTTCTAGAAGACTTTCTTCCTTTTGGTGTTGAAATTTCTCAGTAGAGGACACTGGTGAGACGGAGCAGAAAGGGGCTCCCCTGTTGTTTCTGGGGTGCCCCCATTGGTGAGACAGCAGGTAGGACAGGCTCTGTCCTCAGCCTCAACCTGTTAGCCACCTCCCTGCAGCCGTTCTAAGAAGACCTTACTGAGGGAGCTGCTGTAGCTCCCTCCCGCACCAGTGTTTCAGATCCCTTGCTGCCACGTGGCCCCTCCCCAGTTTGTCTCCTGATTTTCTAGAACTGCAACCCTTCCAACATAAAGGCCCCTGCCCCAGGTGAGCTGTTTCCTGCTGGCTGTGGTCTGGGCTAAGCAGCTAACTTCCCTTTGGTCCATTGTGCTGCAAGGATGCTCATTTCACTGACATCTGTGCAAGCCTTGAAGAAGGTCCTGTTCCAAGTCTGTTTGGCTACTTCTTCCAGCTCTAGGATGCCGTGAAGAATTCTTATATCTTATTGTCACTTTAAAAAAAACATAGTTAATTTTGCTGGAGAGATGGCTCAGTGGTTAAGAGCACTGACTGCTCTTCCAGAGGGCCTGAGTTCAATTCTCAGCAACCACATGGTGGCTCACAGCCATCTGTAATGGGATCTGATGCCCTCTTCTGGTGTGTCTGAAGACAGCAACTGTGAACTCACATACATCAAAAATATAGTTAATTTTATACTAATCTAAATCATAGTGTCATTTCTATGATATACACCCACAGCCCAGAATATCTTTTTTTAATACAAAGAAGGGTGAGAAACCATTTCTTCTTTTTAGAAAAGGTTGATATTTTATGTATGTGTTTCGCCTCCATGTATGTAAGAACACCAATGCATGCCGAGCCTTTGGAGGCCTGAGGAGCATGTTGAATTGGAACTGGAGTTACAGATGTTTGTGAGCTGTCACATGGGTGTTCAGAACTGAAATGGAACCTTCTTATTTTTGGTTTTCTTTCAAGACAGGGTTTCTCCATGTAGCCCTGACTGACCTGGAACTCACTCTGTAGACCAGGCTGGCCTCGAACTCAGAAATCTGCCTGCCTCTGCCTCCCAAGTGCTGGGATTAAAGGCGTGCGCCACCATGGAACATGGTTAATGGAAGCTTCTATAAGAACAGCAAATGCTTTTAAGTGATGAGCCATCTCTCCAGCCCAGGAGCCTTTTCTTAAATGGCAGTTTGGGCTTTTGGGTTGTATGGTTTATTTCACAAAGTTCAGTACCCATTCGTGTGTGCCCGTGTGTGGGTGTGCTGTTATTGCTGCTTTTAACTCAGCAAACTTAGAATAGAAGGAAACATCTTTAACTTGAGGAAAGTCTGTCAGGATGTTAATCACGTGCTTGATATGGAAGCAGAGCAGGAGAAGGGATGTGTCCGCCTCTAATGCCTCTGCCTCACTCTGCATGAAACTCCTAGCAAATACAGCATAGAGAGACAGCAATGGCTTTGAGGCGGCGCCTTAGGGTTTCACTGCTGTGAACAGACATCATGATCAAGGCAAGTCTTATAAATGACAGCATTTAATCAGGGCTGGCTTACAGGTTCAGAGGCTCAGTCCATTATCATCAAAGTGGGAGCATGGCAGCGTCCAGGCAGGCATGATGCAGGAGGAGCTGAGGGTTCTACATCTTCATCCAAAGGAAGCCAGGAACAGATTGGGCATCCACAGGCATCTAGGAAGAAAATCTTCAAGCCTATCCCTACAGTGATACACTTCCTCCAACAAGGCCACAACTTCTAATTGTGCCACTCCCTGGGATGAGCATATACAAACTATCACAGGTGGGGAGAAGACAACGGGTGATTGGCAGACAACACATTCATGTACGTGGAAAATATGAGCAGTATATCAAAACTGGAAGCAATAAATGAATCTCACAAGACAGTTAAATGACAAACAATAGAAAGTGAAGCTTAAACATACCCTTTGCACAGGACCAAGCACATCAGTCCCCAAAGGGTGAACCCAGCACCACTCAGGGTGGAACTACATTTGTGTGTTATGGAGGGTGTTGTGAAGTCTCAGAAACTGACGGATGTCTTTCTTCCACACCAAGCTGCTGATTCCATGTGATCCCTGCCAAAAGCCTGGTGGGCATTTCTCAAGAAATTGCATTCTGAAAGTTAATACGAGATCAAAGGAGATAGTCACTCAGAACAACCTTGAAATAGAGGAGCACAGCTGGAGGATTTAGTGTCTGATTGCAAGATTCTGAATGAAGCTACAATAGTCCAAACTGAGTGTTAGTGTCTTAAGAAACAGGTTAGCCAAGCAAAATAGAAATCTAGAAAAAGATCCATATATATTCATATAATATATTCACAATCATACAAATATATTATGTACATATACACATACACACACACACACACATTATATATATATTCAACTGATTTTGATAAAGATCTTGAGGCAGGTTGTCATCGTTAGCTTTCGTAAACATAACACAAACAGAGATGTGCCTAAGAATTGGGAATCTCATCTAAGGAGTGGTCTCCATCAGATTGGCCTTGTGGGCATGCCTGTGGGGGCATTTTCTTGATTGCTGATTGATGTAGGAAGGCCCAACCCACTGAAGGTATCTCTGTGGGTGGACCTGGGTTGCATAAGAAAAGTAGTTGAGCAATCCAGGGAAGCAGGCCAGATTGTTCCTCCAGGATCCAGGTTCCTGTCCTGGCTTCCCCTGATGAGGGCCTGTAATCTCTAAGCCAAATAAACTCGTTCCTCCACAAGTTGCTTTTGATAATGGTATTCATCTCAGAGTCAGAAAGAAAACTAAGATGTAAGTCATAGAAAAGGTTCTTTCGAAACGTATTGGATAGGTATAGATAAAAGTCAATGCCAATCCCTACCTTACAAAGGGAAATTGATTTGTGATAGACTGTAGATAGTCCTAAATGTAAGAGCTGGAGAGATAGCTCAGTGGTTAAGTGCACTTGTTCTTGAGAGAACCTGGGCTCTGTCCCCAGCATTCACATCATGCTACACATGACTGCCTATAACTCCAATTCCAAGGGATCCAACACCCTCTTCTGCCTGTGTTCACATAGAACATATACAGAAAAGGAGGTACATCACTAAAAATAAACTTTAAAGGTGGGCAGTGGTGGCACATGCCTTTAATCCCAGCATTTGGGAGGCAGAGGCAGGCAGATTTCTGAGTTTGAGGTCAGCCTGATCTACAGAGTGAGTTCCAGGACAGCCAGGGCTACACAGAGAAACCCTGTCTCAAAAAAATAAAATAAAATAAAATAAAAATAAACTTTAGAGTCAATAGCTTTCCATGTATTCAGGCCACTGGAGGAGAAAAATATTCATCAATCTTATCCCACCTGTGAACTCTACAAACCACATAAATAACCAGTCTGACAAGACATGTCTACCAGTGCAATAATGCCCTTCGAGTAACCAACCACTTTGTTATTGGATTTAAGGTCTTCTCCACAACCTGAAACCCATATGTAGCACCATTATTAGGCCAGGAAACTGTGGCTAGACAGGTGGCAGGCCAGAAGTAGAACCTATCACTTTTGCTCTGCCAAATGGACTTGCCATTAAACTGATTCCTAATAGATTAGCACATCTCTCAACTCCAGTCAGAAAGGCATCTTTTTGTAGTAGATGATGATCAAAATAGGAACTGACAATTGGTAAAGGTATGGATGAGACTGTAGAATGCACAGCCCTAAGTGGGACATCACTGGTGCCACACCCCAAGGCTGAGAGATCATGAGGGGAGACGGGGCAGAAAGACTGTGAGAGTCAGAGGTGGTGGGTGACGATGAGCAAACAGTTTTCTGGACACAGCAGGGCAGCTGCACATAAACTGTGCAATCTCCAGCCAGACAAGAACACAGTACGGAGAGGGCAGGTTGGCCAGAAGTCCCCATCCTAGCTGAGGAGTTATCGTCCACAGGTGGCTAATGGGAAAGAGAGAGCCAGCTTTGTTGAAGGGTAGGTCCCCAGATGGATCCCCCATTCTCTGGTGGATGTCCACGAGCTCAGGAGATGGCATGGGTTGGACTTTATGGGCTTATAAAGAGGACACAAGTTGGGTCAGAAGGCAAGGGAGAATATATCTGGAGGGAGTCAGAGGAGGGGTGAACATGGTCAAAATACATTGACATTCTTAAAGAATGGATAATAATGAACTAAAATGATAAAAAGACCAGAGAAAGAGGTGGGCACTGAAATACAGGATGGAATTTAAAAGTGGTAGATTTTCTAACCCAGCTTGTTGTGATCATAAAAAGAGAAATAGGTATAAGAATATGTTCTATGGGGGTATAGTGAGGTGTGGGGGAAGGGGGTGTCTCGGCAGGCCCATGCCAAGGCATCCCTTCCCCCTGAGGGACCACATATATGACAGTATAGCATAGAATAGAGTTTATTCAGGGCATGGGGAGGAGAGTTAAGAGGGTAGTAGAGGCAGAGAAAGGCAGAGAGAAGGAGAAAATAGAGAAGTAGAGGCCAGCCATGACCATGTGGAGAGAGGGGGAAGGGAAGGTGTGAAGGGAAGAGCCCAAGAGGGCAAGAGAGGCAAGAGTAAGAGAGTAAAGGCATAAGAGAGATCAAGAGAGGGGAGGGGCAAGCAATCCCTTTTATAGTGGGCAAGGCCTACCTGGCTGTTGCCAGGTAACTGTGGGGTGGAGTGCAGACAGAGTACCAGCACAGCTAGCCCCTGAATGATTGAGACAGAGACCTATTAAGTTTATTAGTGAGCTTTTAGCACTGTGACTGAACAGCTTCTAAGGTATTGTAATGCCTATGCTATCGACTTCCCAGCCACATGCCCTGAGATACTTGTATTGAGTCCACAGCTCTGCTATAGCTGTCTGTCGTCATAGAGAACTCCCTTGGCAACTCCTTCTCATGGCAATCTCTTTCTTCTTCCTCCCTTCTTTCTGGACCCTCACCTACCTCCTGAACAACTCCTTCTTCCAGGCTCTTCTTCCCAAGACCCCTGGCTGGGATCGGAAGTCCAGCTTTCTATCTCTTCTTCCCAGCCATTGGCTGTTCAGCGTTTTATTAACCAATCAGAGATAATTGGGGAGTGTTCTTTACACCACACTGATACTGGAGATTCTTTGCTATTCACAGCAAAGCTGGTTCCATGGAAATCAGCATCTGAATACACAGAGCACAACCTCTGACACTGACATGCAAGCATGCATTGCTTTTTTCTTTTGACTTCAGACATAATTGGATTCACAAGACTGGCTGCTCCAAGCTCCGGCTGCAGTGACTTTGCAATGGTAGACTACGTACACTTTGGACCACGAGCCAAAATAAAATCTTTCTCCATTATGAAAACAAGATCTTAAATGCATATATAAACAAACAATCCCAGAATGTCTCCATGACTTTAGAGTCAGTAGAATCTTCGTAGGACCCAAAAAGCTTAATACGCCAAAACAAAGAACTGTAGTTTATCAAATTAAAAAATTAATCTCTCCCGGTCAAAGGTTACCATGGGGTAACTGAAGAGGATGGTCTATGAAGAGGATGGCCTATGAAATATATAGCATGTACTCTATAGAGTTATATCAAATATGGTATATGAACAAATTAATGAGGAGATACTCCAGATCAGGGGAAACTGATCTTGGTTCAGACACCCACCCACCCCCATGTTTCGACTTTTTTCTTTTGCCATAAAGGACATTGTCAGTCAACTGGTGAGTTTGGAACAAGGTCCACTGATTATAAAACCCTGGTAGTGTCAATGGACTGTTTTTGATCATGTAGTATGGCTAAGTAAGAGAAAGTCTTTGTTTTTAGAAAATTCGCATTGAAATAATACAGATAAAAGAATATAATTGTAACTTTAATTTTTTTCAAATCCTATTTTTAATGATGGGTCTTAAACACTTTGACCTTCCTTCTAGCCCACCACCCACCAGAGGTAGTGGAAAAGAAAGGATACCGGGGAAGTGGACCTGCCTAGAAAAGTTCTTTGGAGTAATTCCCATCTGTGTTGTCTGGAAATCAGCAGTTCAGTTCACAGGACAGCAGGCAGCGGCAGCTCAATTCTCTCGCAAACACTTCATGGATACTCCAGCAGTCTAGTTCAGTAGAGTCGGGTTAGCAACAACGGTGACACAAGACCTAGCCGAGACAGCCAGGCTTCAACTTCAACTGGAGTCAGGAGGAAGGACCCAGAAGGACATCAGGAGAGGTTCTCAGCTGGGCCTGTTTCAGGAAAGTGAAGATCAGTGAAGACAAAAGGCCCACAAGCGTTGCACAAGCTAACTGTACCAGCAAGTCCAGCTCTGCCTCCATCACTCTGTGGAATCCTATTCGTACCCTCCAACCATCAGTCCTCCATGTGCCTTGACTCAACACATGCATCCAATCAGCCTGAGCCCTCAAAAGCGGCAGCAGACTGTAGCACACCTCCTTCCTTCACGTGTTTGCCTCAGCAAAACACCATCCCCGACTTTCCAAAGAATCTTTAAGTTTCTACTTCATATAATCTCTATCATTTAGTCTGGAGTGGTTTGGAGAAAATGTTGAGCTGTGCATGGTGACACCTGTCTGTACTCTCAGAGCATGGGAGGCTGATGAGGGTAGATTGCCACAAGTTCAAAGCCAGCCTGGGCCACACTGCAAGAACCTCTCTCAAAAAGCAAACAAACAAAACTACATGGAGTTCACTGAAGAGACACAGAGAGACAATGTGGTAAAACCGAGGTAGAGGTGTTGAAATGGTAACATTTGTGGGTTTTGAGGGAAGGCAATGCGGAAATTCTTTTTAACTATTTTTTTGAAAATTTTCTGAAAGTTTTGAGATATTTAAAAGGGCTGTTATAAAAAGAAATGCATAGGGCTGGAGAGATGGTTCAGCGGTTAAGAGCACTGACTGCTCTTGCAGAGGTCCTAAGTTCAATTCCCAGCAACCACATGGTGGCTCACAACCATCTGCAATGGGGTCTGGTGCCCTCTTCTGGTGTGTCTGAAGAGAGCAATGGTGGTGAACTCATATGTATAAAATAAATAAATAAATCTTTAAAAAAAAAATAAATGCATAGATAAGCTCCAGTCACAGATAGTCACACATCTGACAAAGGATTTGTTTTTTAAAGCGCTTAAATATTCCATGTACGATAACAAAAAACCAAGTCTGTCAGCAAGCAGGGATACTGTTTGAACAGACATCTTGTCAAGGAAGACACCAGGGATGGGGAATCTACCCATGGAGAATACTCAGTGTCGTTAGTAGTCAGAATCCTAAGAAGGGTGAAATGCAAACCAACATCGAAGTGAGTTACTAGCACACATGCCCTAGAATGACTGCAGTGTTCACAAAGTGGCGGATCCAGGTCTCAGAAGCTATGCGGACTCACAGTCACACTAGTGTTGGAAGTATAACAGGGTACAGTGTGGAAGCAGGCAATTCCTCTTTCTCTCTTAATGTTTTAGTCAGCATGCAAAGCAGTGTTCGTCAGCATGATGTTCCTACACACCTCTCATTTTAATTTCTATTTACCCCACTCCCCTTAGCTCTCCCCATGCCTCTCCCTGCCTCTTCCTGGCGCTTTCCCTTCCTGATTGTGCCTCCTGCTTTTATACCACACGGATCTTATCACTCTTTCTTTGTCCTTCCTCCTGGCCCTGGCCTCTTCTTCCTCCCTTATGAATCCTCTTTATACTTCCATGCCATTTATAATCTATATTTCACATATATATATATATTGCCTATTTTGATTTTCAGACTAATTTTATTTACTCTTTGGCAATTTCACGCATCTATGCAGTGTGTCCTGACCGCACGCTCTCAGCTTCTCCTCACCGCCCCCAGACATCCCTCAGCTGGTCTCTCTCTCACCATAGTTTTCTTTTGTTTGCTCATTTGTGTGGTTGGTTTTATTTGTAGCCTGCTTAGTTCAACGATGACTGCTGCCTGCTAGGATGCTGACTATTCTCTCTCGTGGGCTTGAACCTGCACAGCGATCATAGCTGCTGAGGCTTCCTGTACAGCAGCCTTGCTGTGTGCAGGAGACAGCATCTCACAGCTCTCCTTCCCACCCTCCGGCTCTTACAATCTCTCTGCTCCTCGTTCACCATATTTCCTGAGACCCAGAGGTGGGTATGATATAGGCGTATTTAGGGCTTGAAAGGTCAACATAAATGCCATTTGTTTCCATCTAAGGACCAGGCCTGATTTCGGAAAGAAGTCCATAAGGCACCAGTCCAGGAACAGACCATAAAATTCAGAAACATGGTCATAAAACCTCCTCTCAAAGAATAGCCTGAAGATAATCACAAAAACGGGGGATATCTCAGAATGGTCCATCTGTGCTGGGCAGCCCTATTTCATCCTATGATTAAACATTCATGATGTAGGAATGCAGACCACTGACCACCTGTGATCCCCTAGTACCCAGCAATGAAATTTAGATTACCTAATCCTTCTAGAGAGTTCTCCCTGCTCCTTATAAGAAGGCCTGTATGCCTTTGCCTGGTGTCACCATTTCAAAAAATGGCTGACTCCCTCATTTTGGTTGTTTCTGCAGAATAAACGCTCTTTGTCTTTGCATACTATCTGAGTCTGGGGTCTTCCTCCAGTGATTTTCAGGCCCTTATAGGCTGAACACATAGCAGTCATGTATTCTCCGCCCTTTGACCACAAAGTCTTTCTGTTTCCTACTGCAGAAAGAGAGCTTCTCTGGTCAAGACCCAGAGCACCAGTAACCTATTAGTAAAAACATAAGTATTTGGAGACAATTGGGCATCATGTGTTTGCAAATTCAAATCTTCATGATAAAAAAAATGTAACTTTTGCTTTCTAAACCTGAGATGTTGATCTCAGCCCATCTCTTTTCTGCCAGTGTCATGAGTATACTCATCTTTACAGCTGAATAAAATTCCATTTTACAATGTACCACATTTTCTTTCTCCATTTATCTGTTGATGGGTCTGAGGCTGGCTCCATGTCTTAACTATTGTGAACAGTGCAATTGAAGCTTCCCGGGAATTGCTCACGAGAGGGTTCTACATGGAGGGAGAGCTGAAAAATGAAACAATGGGGGTCGAGAGAAAAGAACACACAGAAGCATTAGTGCATGGCTGTACAAAATCTTTATTTTTTCTTTGGGGATAAGAGCGACAATATATGTGCTGTGGGCGTGACCCTCCCTCCCCCTTTTCAGCGCTTCTCAGCAGGCCCTTGGCGCCAAGGTTCCTCGAAAAAACTGACCCCATAGGGTCTGTTGCTTTGCTGGAGGCTGAGGTGTGACAAAAGGCTTGTTCCCAGAGTTCTGCCAGCTCTGCCAGGTGTGGGGAGGTGTGGCTGGAATTCCTCAGCTCGGTGTAGGTGAAATGCAGGCAGCTGAATTATGCCTAAAGGCTATATGGCATTACAATGACTCTCTACATGCAATAATAAATATAGATGTGAAAACTCACAACTACAGGCTACAAATCCATCACTGCAGGGAAGTTGTCTTAGTTAAGGTTTTACTGCTGTGCAGGGACACCATGACCAAGGCAACTCTTACATAAAGGAAAACATTTATTTGGGGCTGGGTTACAGACTCAGAGGTTTAGCCCTTCAACATCATGACAGGCAACATGGCAGCAGGCAGGCAGACACGGAGCTGGAGGAGCTGAGAGTTCTACATCTTGATCAGCCAAGAGGAGACTCTGATTCCACATTGGGTGGATCTCAAAGCCCACCTAAACCTCCAACAAGACAACATGTACTCCCACAAGGCCACGCCTCCTAACAGTGCTACTCCCTGTGGCCAAGCATTGAAACACAAGACTCTATGGGTGCCAAACTTACTCAAATTACCACAGAAGTCAAGGCAGGAACTTGAAGCAGCTGGTCACACTGGTCAGTCAGGAGCCGACAGAAATAAATGCATACATACTTAGCGTCAGAAAGACTTATCACACAATTTGAGATCCCAACTGTGGAGACGGTATTACCCACATTAAGTCTGGATCTCCCAAAATCAGTGAACATAATTGCTACAACTCCTCACAGATGTGCCCACTGGCCAACTTCATCTAGATATCCCTTCACTGAATCTTTCTTTTTCAGTGATCTTAAATTGTGTCAAGTTGACAGAATGAACCATGGCATCTGGTAGTCAGTCTGGAGGTGGTTAGCAGTGGGGTAGGAGGTCACGTTTTAGAGGGAAGGCAACCCTCCCTATCCCGTATATGTGCCGTGACAACACAGGCACATGGCCCAGATGAATAGCTGGTATTTATATATCTAGTTGGCTATAAACTAAACGTTGTTAAATTATATCAGATGTACCTTTAGATTTAAAGTAAGTGCATTGCATGTGTGCCTGGTACCTGTGGAAGAGGTCAGAAGAAGAGGCTGGATCTTCTGGAACTGGGGTTACAGATGATTGTAAACCCCGACGTGGGTGCTAGAAACTGAACCCTATTCCTCTGGAAGAGCAGCCAGGACTTTTAACCACCAAGCCACCTCTCTAGCCCCTACACCATTTGTATTTTTAGATCACTGAGACTGCAGCGGGATGACAAGAGGCTATCTATCTTCAGCTCCTGTGAATTCATCCTGAGACCCGCCTCAACCTTTGACCCCTCCATGACTCACGCCCTGGGAGCACTATCCTGTTATAATAGTCATTGTTTCTTTCTCTAACTTAAATCACATTTCTGAAGACCTTCATCTTATAACAGTGTCACCTTTCAGGGAACTCAGGTTTTAAATCTTAGATTCCTCCATTTCTTTCACAAACCATATCCATTCCTGGGACACATCTCACCTGTCAATCTTCACACTAAATCCAGACTTTTCGGCATCTCCACTTCAGCAGCGTGAAGGGCACCCCTGCCCTCTTAAAGCATCCCTGTGACCCATTCAGCAGCCAGCTGCTTCAGAATGTAGCAACACTGTCCTCTCTTTTCCTTTGCTTCTTTGTTCACATACCTTTTCTCGGGGCAGAAGTTTCTCAGTGTCTTGTTCAGGATCATTTCTCATCCCACACAACTTTCCGCCTTCCCATCAAGCATCACTTTCCTCCACAGCATTGTTTCCCACCAGCCTCTTCTGTTGCCCTTCTAATCTGTAAGCGCCACAAAGACAGAGACAGTTTCTCTCTTTTCCTTTTACCTCCCAGAACCTAAAATGAAGTTGAGTGTGTGGCAGAAGGCGCTCGTTGCAGTCTTCCTCAGAGTTTGGCCCAGCTTGGACACCCAGCTCAGGAGTACAAATGGACAAAGGAGGAATCCTTTCCCGTTCTGTGGATAACGGAGGTAACACACATCAAAATTCCTTGAGCATTCAATGATTCAGTTTCTGTGTTTGCTAGCATTGAAGGCAGTCAGATGCATGGGTTCCTTACTTGTTCCTCAGCCTCTAGATCAGGGGTTCTCAAACCGTGGGTCCAGACCCTTTGCGGGGGTGGGGGTGGGGTCATTGAATGATCCTTTCACAGGGTGGTATATCAGATATCCTGCCTGTCAGATTATTTGCATTATGAGATTCATAATAGTAACAAAATCACAGCTATGAAGTAACAACAAAAATAATTTTATGTTTGGAGGTCACCCAATGAGGAGCTGTGTTAATTGGTCACAGAATTAGGAAGGTTGAGATGGACAATGTCGGGGCTTCTTTCAATACCAGATGTGAAAATCCCTGGAGGAGCAGGCTTGACTCGCATGACATGATGGCCGTGTCCCAGGAATGCTTCAAAGCTGCTGACTAAGAGGAACCTGGAGTTGCCTCTCAGTCCTCCATTGAGACACTGTGACAAGAAGCCACAGACACCTTGAATTTCCAACTCAAGCAGCAGTGGTCATTTGAACACTATCCAAGAAGGGAATCGTGTGAGATGTCGGAGGCTTGTGAGAAAACTCCGAGAAATCAAGAGTATTGTGACCTCCGTTTCTTAAAAAACAGAATTGTGGCTGGTCAGTGGTAGTACACACCTTTAATCCCAGCACTTGGGAGGCAGAGGCAGGTGGATTTCTGAGTTCGAGGACAACCTGGTCTACAGAGTGAGTTCCAGGACAGACAGGGCTACACAGAGAAACCCTGTCTTGAACCCCTCCCCCAAAAAAACCCAAAAATAGAAAACAGAATTGTTCTTAGATTATGCTTTCATGCCCCTCCCAGGTGTATTGAGTATTTGTGATTTACTTCAGTTTATTTATTACAGCTGGCTGTATTTATTTATATGCCTCTATGGGAAAACATGGTTTTGCTGCATCTGGCTTGTCTGCCACTCGTGACTTGCCTTTGTGATTATACACTTCGCTCATGTGACTCTTCTTAACCCTCAGAGTGTAAATTGTCTGATGTTCTGAATAAAGCTGACTGTTTTGTGAGACTTGAGTCCACCTCACTAATTTGCTCCTCTATCCCAGGTCCGGCCGCCTCCTGAGCAGTGACAGGGCTGAGCAAAGGAAGCAGAGGTTTCTATGGGACACAATTAAGATTCTCTGAAATGTTTCACCCAGTTTAGTATTCACAAGACCTAGGTAACATTAAATCACGCAAATGCATTCCACTTATCTGCAAGCGGACACAGCACACTTTGGTTTGTTGTGAGACAAGGAATAACAGATTTCCAAGGGTTTTACATTCCCGATGAGTTCTATGGGAAGTGCTGCTTGCAAAAATTCCATCTCTATTTGAGTTCTGATTTGTCACCAAGAGGTGATTATTTATTCTTCTCTCTGCCAGTTTTTCCTTTTTCCATTCCTCCTACCCCTCAGTCTTTATCCCCCCTCCCCTCTCTCTATCCCCCTAACCCCAACCCTGTGGCTTCTACTGGGAACAAGAGTCATTTCCCCATCATTTCCTTTCCTCTGTGATCTCGATACCTGGGTGTTGCCTGCACCCTGGATTAGTATTAACACAAAGATAATAGCAACTCTTTTGTCAAAGAGGTGGATCTAGAAAATTCTCTGGGGATTACTGACAGCATTAGATCTCTTCCCACAGGAGTCCACTACTCAAACTTGTCCATTGAAAAAATAAAGAGAGATTTAGGACTGGGGGTGGGGGCGACTAGCTCAAGGTTAAATGATAAGTTTAGTTTGTACTCACTTATGACCATGTTTTTTTTGTATCCAAATTTTACTCTTTCTATGTAGATAGATGTTCTGTACCTGTACCCTGAGTTCTCTGAAAGTTTGTCACAGGATGGGTTTTTAATAAGCCTGGTGGGTTTTTAATAAAAGAAGACACAGAAGTGAACCACAGGCTAGAGAGCCTAGAAGCAGAGTAGGCTCAGTCTTGGAGGTCTTTGAACTCCCTTGCTACCTGGTGGGGAGGGTCAGGGGCTCAGGTCTGGGAGGGAAATGCCATACCTGGAGAGCGGATCTCCTCTCCGGTCACCTGCACAGGTCTTCGGTCTGCAGGTAGGACTTGCTTAAACCTTCCCAGGAGCGCTCTTGGTCCTCCCAGCCCTACTTGGCAACCAAAACACACCTGGGAGTAGGAATTTTAAAAACTAAATGAAGATTAGCATTGTGAAAGAAGCCAGTTTGTAGAGGACGTGACATCATCTAATGAACAGTGTGTATGAGACAGTGTCCTAAACTACAGACTGGGGCAGCAGGTGAGTGTGTGTGTGTGTGTGGAGGGGGGGTGGTAGTGATAAATGACCGCAGACAGGTGTCTGGATGCAGGTGTGTATGTGGGGGTGGTGCTGATAAATGACCACACACAGGTGTCTGGGTGCAGGTGAGTGTGTGTGTGTGGGGGTGATAAATGACCACACACAGGTGTCTGGGTGCAGTTGTGTGTGTGTGTGTGTGTGTGTGTATGTGTGGGAGGGTGAGAAATGACCACACACAGGTGTCTGGGTACAGGTGAGTGTGTGTGTGGGGGGTGATAAATGACCACACACAGGTGTCTGGGTGCAGTTGTGTGTGTGTGTGTGTGTGTGTGTGTGTGTGTGAGGGTGAGAAATGACCACACACAGGTGTCTGGGTGCAGGTGAGTGCGTGTGTGTGTGTGTGTGTGTGTGTGTGTGTTGGGGGTGATGATGATAAATGACCACACACAGGTGTCTGGGTGCAGTTGTGTGTGTGTGTGTGTGTTGGGGGTGATGATGATAAATGACCACACACAGGTGTCTGGGTGCAGTTGTGTGTGTGTGTGTTGGGGGTGATGATGAGAAATGACCACACACAGGTGTCTGGGTGCAGTTGTGTATGTGTGTGTGTGTGGAGGGGGGTGATGATGAGAAATGACCACACACAGTGTCTGGGTGCAGTTGTGTGTGTGTGGAGGGGGGTGATGATGAGAAATGACCACACACAGTGTCTGGGTGCAGTTGTGTGTGTGTGTGTGGGGGGGGTGATGATGAGAAATGACCACACACAGTGTCTGGGTGCAGTTGTGTGTGTGTGTGTGTGTGTGTGTGTGTGTGTGTGTGTTGGGGGTGATGATGAGAAATGACCACACACAGTGTCTGGGTGCAGTTATGTGTGTGTGTGCTGGGGATGATGATGAGAAATGACCACACACAGTGTCTGGGTGCAGTTGTGTATGTGTGTGTGTGTGTGTTGGGGGTGATGATGAGAAATGACCACACACAGTGTCTGGGTGCAGTTGTGTGTGTGTATGTGTGTGTGTGTGTGTGTGTGCTGGGGGTGATGATGAGAAATGACCACACACAGTGTCTGGGTGCAGTTGTGTGTGTGTGTTGGGGGTGATGATGATAAATGACCACACACAGTGTCTGGGTGCAGTTGTGTGTGTGTGTGTGTGTGTGTGTGTGTGTTGGGGGTGATGATGAGAAGTGACCACACACAGTGTCTGGGTGCAGTTGTGTGTGTGTGTGTGTGTGTGTGTGTGTGTGTTGGGGGTGATGATGATAAATGACCACACACAGTGTCTGGGTGCAGTTGTGTGTGTGTGTTGGGGGTGATGATGATAAATGACCACACACAGTGTCTGGGTGCAGTTGTGTGTGTGTGTGTGTGTGTGTGTGTGTGTGTGTGTTGGGGTGATGATGAGAAGTGACCACACACAGTGTCTGGGTGCAGTTGTGTGTGTGTGTGCTGGGGGTGATGATGAGAAATGACCACACACAGTGTCTGGGTGCAGTTGTGTGTGTGTGTGTTAGGGGTGATGATGAGAAATGACCACACACAGTGTCTGGGTGCAGTTGTGTGTGTGTGTGTGTGTGTGTGTGTGTGTGTGTTGGGGGTGATGATGATAAATGACCACACACAGTGTCTGGGTGCAGTTGTGTGTGTGTGTTGGGGGTGATGATGATAAATGACCACACACAGTGTCTGGGTGCAGTTGTGTGTGTGTGTGTGTGTGTGTGTTGGGGTGATGATGAGAAGTGACCACACACAGTGTCTGGGTGCAGTTGTGTGTGTGTGTGCTGGGGGTGATGATGAGAAATGACCACACACAGTGTCTGGGTGCAGTTGTGTGTGTGTGTGTTGGGGGTGATGATGAGAAATGACCACACACAGTGTCTGGGTGCAGTTGTGTGTGTGTGTGTGTGTGTGTGTGTGTTGGGGGTGATGATGAGAAGTGACCACACACAGTGTCTGGGTGCTTAAGGACTCGTTCTTCAGCTCCCTAGCCCACATCTGCTCCTGGACTGATTTCCCTCTCGTACCTATCTCTGTTCTACAGCTATCCCAAGAGGCATGGCTATTTCCCATCTCCTCAGGGCAGTGGCTGGGACTTAAGCTCAACTTCTGCTCTGTTTTCTTTTAAACTCTAATAAAAATTGTCTTACTTATTCCAACTCTAGATTCTTTCATTAGCGAGGTTAAAAACTCCAAAAGAGAACCTCAGTTTCCCCAGGAGCTCACATAGGGCAGAGGAAATGGTAGTGATAAGGAAAGGCAGGCTACACCTCAGACTGTCTGATTGTGTGTCTTTGGAAGTGGAGTTTGCAAGTCTATGTCAATAAGGCCATTTGGAGACACATTAAAGCTGCAAGCCTCCACTGTAGTCGTTCCCTCAGTATAGTGGTTCCGGGACCCTTGTGGATACAAAACTCTGCAGATGTTAAGTCTCTTATAAGACATGATGTGATATTTGTACAGGCTGCTGTGCCCATCCTCTTGTAGGGAGATTTAAAATCTCTAGATGACACAATTCTTAATGCAACATGAGTGCTGTGTAAATAGGTGTTATTCTGTATTCTTTAAGGGACACAACAATTACAAAGTCAGTGCATGTTAGTACAGATGTGCTTTTCCTGCATATTACCTACAATATAACTGGTTAAATCTACAGATGTGGAACCTGTCTGCTCACGCAGAAGCTGACTGCAATCGCCATCTCCCATGGTTTCTAGATTCCTATGCAGGAAGGGAGTAAGGCTGGTACAGATTCCCAGCAGCGGGGAATTGCTTCCATACTTTCTGGAAGAACAGAAACATTAACAGAGGCTTTGGAGACTGTGAATAAGATTGCTAGGTATTGTCTCCAAAAGCTCCCAGGAAGAGGTTTAAGACACTACACCCTTTCCACAGGGTCCGTGTACAAGTCTCCACAATGGTAACACTACTTTTGAAACAAAATTGAAGCAGGATAGGGAAACAGAGACAATTATGGGGACATGGAAAGAAAGAAAAGAGCCTCTCATTTTGGAGACTGGCTGAGGCCTTTTGCCGGCTTAGGACCAAGAATTCTTGTACGTGGCCCAGAGAAATGATTCAGTGTTTAGGAGTACTTCCTGCTCTTTCAGAGGACCCAGGTTCGGTTCCTAGCACTCACATGGTGTCTCATAACCATATGTAACTCCAGGTCCAGGGGATCCAGCACCCTCTGCTACCCTCCATAGGTACCAGACACGTATATGTTGTACAGACATCCATGCAAACAAAATGCCCATACGCATAAACAAATCTTCAAAAATACATTCAGGATAATCATCAGCATTTTTAATGAAGGTTGTCAAGATAGAAAGAGTATTTGCTTTATATGTAAATATTTTCCATGAAGAGGCTAAAATGGCCGATCAAGTTTAAGGTCTGATCATAGAAGGTCTCCCATTGGCTGCTTCCTTTCCTCTGTATTCTGGAACCCTTGCAGGTGAGGCAATTAACTCTCTTCTACAGTGACATATGTAACTTCTGCATTCCTGTGACCTAGAGTGCATTTTAATGTGGAACCGAACAACAAAGAATGTTAAGATGGCGAATTGTTATTCATTTTTACTGTAATTAATCATTCCACTTTCCTTTCTGTTGCTGTGATAAAATATTCTGACCAAAAGTGATTGGGGTGGTGGTGTGGTATTTGGGTTTTACACATTTAGGTTTCAATCCATCACTGAGAGAAACCAGGGTCAGGAACCTGGAGGTATGGAGGTGTTCCATGGAAGAACACCGCTTGCTGGCTTGCTCGCTCACAGTTTTCTTATCTACTCCAGGACCACAAGCCTAGGGAATGGTGCCACTCACAGTGGGCTGGAGCCTTCCACACACAATCAAGGCAATCCCTCAAAGACATGTACACAGACCAATCTAATAAAGACAACTTCTGGGCTGAGACTGTTTTTTGCCCCAGGTGGTTCTAGGCTGTTCACAGTGAATGCTAACTAGGATGTCAGTATATAATGAAAAACCCACCCAAGGAACATGAGGTACCTGGCCATTGCAGGAAAAGCAAAGGTTTCTAGTCATATGCTTGCCAGATTCAGGGGATGACCCCAAGAACACAGAGAACGGATACAATCTCAGCTTGTTGTAGCTTCCAAGCTAAGAGAGGAGGGAGCAGAAAACCTGGAGGTCTTCCCAGAAGTTTCGAAAACCATACAAACACACAAATACTCATACAGGAACGAGGCTGCCAGTGAGATAGTGCCCAGGGAAGACACACCCTGGGCCTTGGGAAGCGTGTGTTGGTAGACTTGATGCGGTTTTTATTATAATTTTTTAATCTAGGTCACAGAAAAACAGCAAAGGAGATATTTCTCTAGGAGGCACAAGGTTTAGGATAAATACAGTGTGAGGTGGGAAAGAAAGGGAAGGACAGACAACTTTGTTCAGTTATACCCTGCCCACAGCTCCTCCCATCACCCCATCCCTCACCCCACCCTGCTCCCGCCCACCACCCTCCACCCACTGCCCCACATCCCCAACCCCCACCCCTGCTCCCCACCTCCCAGAGCAGTTCTGAGATTGTAAATTACTGGACCCCCAGCTCCTAATGAAGTCCCAGTCCCTGGGAGAGTGAGTACAAGAGCCGCTGCAGCCAGGGGCCACTCCAGATGTTGGGCATGTGAGCGAGGTAAGAACCAGTTTGTGACATGATACTGAGCCGTGCTACCTGGAAACGAAGGTGTTCACATCTACATTTGCATTTTTCAGTCCGGGTTTTGCACACTTATTAGGTTTAGTCCAAGTAAAGCCTCATCTCATTCTTCATAGATTCTGTGTTAATGGATGTGTCTGTTAAAGTTTGTGATTCCTGCCAAATTAGTGTTCCAGGTATGTTTGCAGACAGGTGTGTGCTGAAAGCTATGAAGAATTTGATTCACCTAACCGTTCCTTTCCATACTTCTGAAATATCTTGTCGCAGTATATTTGGCGGTAAATTTCTTTAGGCATCTTTGTGCTTATTATTTTTAAAAAAGATTTATTTATTGTTATATGTAAGTACACTGTAGCTGTCTTCAGACACATCAGAAGAGGGCATCAGATCTCATTACAGATGGATGGTTGTGAGCCACCATGTGGTTGCTGGGATTTGAACACAGGACCTATTGGAAAATCAGTCAGTGCTCTTAACTGCTGAGCCATCTCATCAGCCCCTTTGTGCCTATTATTAAGATTATTCCATTGGTTGAAATATCCCTAAAGCTGGAGTTGGAGAGATGCTCAGAGGTTAAGAGAACTGTTCTCCCGGAGGACCCAGGTTCAGTTCCAGCCCTCACACAGCGGTTCACCCAACTGCATATAACTCCTGTCCCAGGGGATCCGGTGCCGCCTTCTGGTCTCTGTAAGGGACACATGTGGTGCGCACATACACATGCAGGCAAACATATACATAACACATAAAGAATGAAATTAAAATACCTCTAAAGTTTAATGCTGAGGTGCCTTGAGGAGACTGATAGCCTTTGGCATTCCCAATTGTAGTGTTGGAAGGCATATGGACTCCCCTTCCTCAGGACACTGGAATTCCTTTCTCCTCTGCTTTTCCACTTTGCCACTTGGGGCCTACAGTCCTTGGGGCATTTTCTCCTGGCCCTGCTGCACCATTGTCTGCTAGCCCTGTTAGATCCTGACTTGGGTGCTTTTTTAAAGAACAGGGATGACTGTGCACATTTAATCTGTGAGATGCCTGGACCCTATAGGAAATTTTATACCGATGGGGGATGGGCTCAATTCATCATGGAACTGAGCTCACAATGGACAGAAAGGAAACATGTGGCTTTGTCACCGTTTTGGCTCACGGTATCATCAAGGTGAAGGAAAACCACACAATTGGCCACCAAGAGCCATCATCAAGATGGCAAAGACCATGTAACTTCACCATCATCTTGGTTAAAGCAACCACATAGCATAAACCAAAATGGTGGCAACCCATAAAACTTCCCAGTACCACTGAACCCTCAGGGACTGCCATTTAGAGTCTCCTGTGACAGGCATTGCCACACATCCCAATATTCTTCTCCCATCTCTTTTTATCTTTTTTATTTTCCCCTCCTTTTCCCACATGCTTAATAGGATCATGGAAATAGGAGACCCAGATAGACTCTACTGTCCAATGATGAGGTCAATGCATTTCCTTTATCTGATATTAAGGAGGGAATATCAGTCTTCTATAGTGAGCTCTTTGGACTTTTACTATTTTGCACGATCTGCTCGCTGGTTTCTGGGGAGGACTGAAGAGTTTCCCAGTCATGTGCCTCCAACACTGGCTAGCTACCAGCAGGAGTTGACACTCTGATAGACCTGGGAAGCTCACATGAATTGGCAGCAGGCTAAGGGCCAGCCTTGGGAAAGCACAGATCTCTATCAGGAACTCAAAGGTGCTAGGTGCTAGACACATCACAGCAGCCATTTCAGGATCGGCTTGCTCAAACTGGAAGCTGAGATGCTGGAGACTGGAAATGCTGGAGGCTGGAGATGTTGGAGGCTGGAGATGCTGGAGGCTGGAGGTGCTGGAGGCTGGAGGTGCTGAGGCTGGAGATGCTGGAGGCTGGAGATGCTGGAGGCTGGAGATGCTGGAGGCTGGAGGTGCTGGAGGCTGGAGGTGCTGAGGCTGGAGATGCTGGAGATGCTGGAGGCTGGAGATGCTGGAGGCTGGAGATGCTGGAGATGCTGGAGATGCTGGAGGCACTGGAGGCTGGAGATGCTGGAGATGCTGGAGGCTGGAGATGCTGGAGGCTGGAGATGCTGGAGATGCTGGAGGCTGGAGATGCTGGAGATGCTGGAGGCTGGAGATGCTGGAGATGCTGGAGGCTGGAGATGCTGGAGATGCTGGAGGCTGGAGATGCTGGAGGTGCTGGAGATGCTGGAGGCCTGAGGTGCTGGAGATGCTGGAGGTGCTGGAGACTGGATACCCAAGCTCTTCAGGGTTGATGCCTATTCTGCCTGCCAGGCACCTCCAAGCCTGTTTCTAACTGAGTCAGAATGTTCTTCCTCCCTTGACCCTCCTTTGCTCCACAGTTCCCTGCTTTCGTTTCTACCTTAGCATGCTCCAGGCGCCTGGCTTCTGTTTCCGGTTCCCTCCGTTTCTGTTTCCACTCTCCATTCGTAGTAACAGACACACAAAAGAAAAGCAGAGCATGCCATCTCTTTCTTAGTTCTTGTAGATGTTTTCCCATTTTTGGAATACGGTGTTTTCTAGATGCTAGTTCCATGTGGTAAATTACAACGTGGCTGTTCTAATCCAGGCAGCCTCACTGACAGCCATCTTCCATGGAGAATTCACCTGGAGTGTCTACTGCGCTCTCATCCGGTCTAGCTTTAGAGATGTGGTATGGACTGGCACATTTGAAGAAAAGGGGGTCAAAGCGAATGTTTAAGAGAAATAATGGATAGTCAACCTACAGAGGAGCTCAGCTCTCTGACTTAACCCTCAGGTGTCGGCTGACTTCCCCGACATGGGGGCCAATAGCTTCTCTAGAGGTTTTTGTTCATCATGGCCCATTAAAACAAAAGTTTAGAAAGGAAAAAAAATGAATAAAAAAGCCCAAGAACATCGAGATGGAGAGACGGGATGTGGAGGAGGAGAGCGTCCTCTAGTGGCTGCTGACAGTCCTGAAGCCTAGCTCAGTGCCTGCTGAGCTCCGGGTTGAGTTACACAGAGCATAAGGACATCCATGCTTTCAGGGACTGAAGGACTTCCCTCCTTCACACCACACCCTTCGGGCTTTCCTCTCAAGCCTGAAGAGGAAGGGTGCTTCTGGGTGTGGGTGGGGGAGGTGCCCCCCCAGGCTCCTCTCTCACTTTGTTGTTCTCCAACTCTTTCCTCGTTACCTTATTGCCTTCGAGCCTAAGGCTGAGAGGGTGCTTCTCATTCTCTCATGATTTTAGAAGTGGGTTCCTCCCCTCGTTTCTTTAGTTAGCTTTCAGGAATGTGAACACCACGTTTAATTAGCTCATGCACATTTTGAATATCAGAACTTGTCCTGTTTTCTATTTTTTTTTTTAAGATTTTATTTATTTTATGTGTATCAGTACCCTGTCTTCAGACACCAGAAGAGGGCATTGGATTCCATTACAGCTGGTGGTGAGCCACCATGTAGTTGCTGGGAATTGAACTCAGGACCTCTGGAAGAGTAGTCAGTGCTCTTAAACACTGAGCCATCTTTCCAGTCCCTCTTTTCTATTTTATAAAGGGCTCTGATATGTTTCTTATTAATAATATGTACTCTTTTTTTTAAATAGTCCAAGGACTGTTACCTCCTAGAAAAGGAAACTTTGAGAGAGCTATTTCAACTTTGAAATTAGTAAGCAGACCCAAATACTTTGATACATTGATAATGAACTGTGTTTGAAGAAGACATTAGCAAGTTGGGCAATGGTGGTGTGTGCTTTTAATGCCAGGGCTTGGGGGCAGAAGCAGGTGGATCTCTGAAGGGAGAGAGAGGGAGAGGGAGAGAGAGAGAGAGAGGAAGAAGAAGAAGGAGGAGGAGGAGGAGGGAGGAGGAGGAAGAGGAGGGAGGAGGGGGAGGAGGGAAGGGGGAAGAGGAGGGGGGAGGAGGGAGGAGAGGAGGAGGAGGGGGAGGAGGGAGGGGAAGAGAGGGAGGGGGAGGGGAGGGGGAGGCGGTAACAAATGAGCAACCAGAATAATGTTTCCAATGTAAGAGATTTTATTCGGGTTCTGCACTCAGAGGGACCTACAACAGACTACAGACAAAATCAATTAGGAAGGGCTCACTAAAATGTTCAGTAAACAGTAACATAGAGAACACTCAGCCTTATAGCTCTCAGACAAGCTGCTGACCAAGTCTAAATCTATCTCCACACTCTATGGCAAAATCCTTAATTCACAAGGACGAACCAATTTAAAGCAGCACGGCAGGTGTGGATCCTAACTACAAGGAGTCCTTAAAGAACCCGGGCATTCTAACAGCAGCCTGCCAGGCTAGCGCTGCTACACGTGTAACAAAAGACCGACAAAACCACAGGGGAGGCGGGACAAAGAATGTTCAAAAGAGCGCTAAGCTCAAACAGTAGGAGAGCCAGGCTGGGGGTCAGGGAGCTGGCTCTCATCCACAGGAAGGTATTGGATAGAAAAGGGGGAAGCCTTACCTCAGAAGAGAGGCTTGCTCCAGGGTCCAGAGGCTGGGGTCTGAGCAACCCTGGGGGACAGTGGCTTGCTTAAAGTTAGCTGCCACTAGGGTTCGTTAGGGTTTCTCAGCAGTGGGTCTTCTGCCCCTTTCGCTGTGGGTGGCTGGACTCTGTCAGGGCAGGGCTGCTCCTGGTAGAGGTGTGGCGAAGGCGGAGTTGACGGCGGCCTAGGCCACGTGTGGAAAGCCTTCTCTGGGAAAATGGATGTCAGCGTGACTGGGGTGGGAGTGACATATTGTGCTGGGATCTACACTGGCTTGGAAACTGGGGCACAGTCTCACATATGCTAGGTTTCAAAGTGTCATATAGGTTCAGGGTGCCTCCCAATCCCCCACCCTGGGCTCAGGGAAGGGACCAGGGATAGATTCAGGGGACCTGGTGCCATGGGAGTGGGAAGAACCGTCGGAATCTGAGCACATTAGCTCCTGGAGAGGTGACCTCTTGGAGGGCTTCTTTTTCTTTTTTCTGGGGTTCTCTTGTCTCCGCTGTTTCAAGTAGCCAGTGGTTTCTTCAGTCACCGTCCAGAGGTGGGAAGAGTTGCTTCCATCTCCTTCCTCCCTAGAGAGAGACAGAGGAGAGGCTGAGGCATGCCAGGACTTGACAGCTACAGGATGTGTGAAGAAATCTGCAAGTCTCCTCTGCAGGGGTCACTGCGCTTCGTCCACCAGCGCAGGTGTTGGACACTTGAGGCTCACTTTCTTCAGTTCCTGTCTACATGTAGGAGTTCCACTCAGAAGGGAAGACCTAGCCATGTGGACCAGTCCCTACTCAATCAAGAAACAGCTAACTCAAGCTCAGGTGCCCCAGTACCTGCTTCAGTGCCTACCACAGTCCACCAGCGAGAGCCAGCCTGGCTCTATCATTGCTCCCCACCCCCCACCCCACCCCCGCCACCCCTGTATCTGAAGTAGAGCTTTAAAGTATAGACATAGTTTCCATAGCCCTGGGTTTCTCAAATTTGGTGGTTCAAGGTGCATTGTCAGAAACACTCTCCCAAATGCCAACAGCCATGTGGCTTTTAATTACATTCAAAAACAAAAAAACCCAAAAAACCAAAAACCAACCAACAAAAACAAGAAAACACAGGCCTGCCTATGATGTCATAAATCAAGACTTATTTAGGAAATGCACCAGACACAGCTTATTTACCAAGGAGTGTTGACTTTTCTTCTGAGAGGGCATCTTGCCAATGTTACAACTTCAGTCTAGCCCACTCACCAGAGCCCACTGGTTGGGCAATTTCTTTTTCAGGACCCGTGTTAAGGTTGTGTCATGCTTTGTTGAGAGCACTGAACACCTGAGATTAAATGGCACCCTTGCCACTGCTCGGAACCAGTTTTGTTTTGTCTTTGCCCTAATTAACTTCGGAGCATCACTGCTTCCAATCCTTCTAGAAGATAGATGTCAGAGAAAAAAGATGAGCTGGGAGAAGTCTTCTAGTTATTACCAAACAGAAAATCCCATCACTCAAATGACTCTGCAATGGGTTAAGATTTTATCGGATGTGATTATTTCAAAGACTGTCACAAGACTCAGAAGGGAATTCCCAAAAGAGGCTTTAAAAAAAAAACTGGCCTAAGGAACAGTGGAATAAAAAAAGTTTTCCTGGATCCCACACACAAACTATCTTGTGAGGTCTAAGCTCCTGTTGATGTCAAATCTCTGGGAGAACAGGTGCCTCCAGGCATATGGAGGCCATGCCTTGGGGTTATGCTGGGAACACCTGCTCTGTGAAATCTTAACTCTTATCCCCCCACCCCCCCACCCCCCCCACGGCTTCGAATACCCCTTACCCCCTGCCTGCCTCAGAGCTAAGTTAATTCTGTTTTGCTTTTCTCCACTGGCTACCCGTCAGCCCTGATTGCAGGCTTTGTAACAACAGCTTCTTAGGAGGAAGAGCAACGAGGAAAGGGCAGCAGGAAGTTTTCCACGTTCTAGAAATTCTCAGAGAGTAAGCAGGGACCTGTCTACCTGCCTTAAGGAACTGAGGGAAGAGGGGCCGAGAGGCCAAGAAGATTGATGTTTGTGTGTGTGTGTGTGTGTGTGTGTGTGTGTGTGTGTGTGTATTCCCATCACTCAAATGACTGCAACAGATTAAGATTTTATCGGATGTGATTATTTTCAAAGACTGTCACAAGATTCAGAAGGGACTTCCCAAGAGAGGCTTTAAAAAAATAAATAAATAAAACTGGCCTAAGGAACAGTGGAATAAAAAAGTTTTCCTGGACCCCACACACAAACTATCTTGTGAGGTCTGAGCTCATGTTGATGTCAAATATATATCTTTTGCAGGGACTAGTCACATGAATGAGTTAAAGACCACCTACTAATGGAATTTTAAACAAGCAATAAACAGCAGGTGTCACTGTTACAGAAAAAGGTAATGGATACATTAGTAATTGGGAAAATGTTACAAAAGAGAATACATTTATTTTCACTTTGGTTATTAGGGTTGTGAATCGGCAAATAACACTAGGCATCTTGAAGTAAATTAGAAACAGTTGCCTCTGAGAAATACATTCTAGTAGAATTGATTTGTTTTCTACTTCTTACATTAAAAATTGCATCTATCTGCCCATCTATCTATCTATCTATCTATCTATCTATCTATCTATCTATCTATCTATCTATCATTATATCTATGGGTGCTTTGCCTGGATGTATGTCTGTGCACCACATGTGTGCCTGGTGACTGCAGAGGCCAGCGGAAGGGGTAGGATCCCCTGGGACTAGAGTTATGGATGGTGTGAACCATCCATATGTGGATGCTAAGAATGGAGCCTTGGTCCTCTGTGCTTAATCACCGAGCCATCTCTCCAACTCCATGTTCCCCACATTTAAAAAAGATGTCTTGCAGCTGTTATACATGATAAGGAAAATCAATAAAGTTTTGGCTTTGAAGAAAAATACGAATGAACACAACTGATGAGAAAGGTCCATAAGAATGTGAATCAAAATACAATGATTATTTTTGACATGTTAGACTGTGGGTTTAAAATGGTTTGCTGGTTGCTTTTAATTTATAAGTAATATGACTGTGCATTCCTTTTAGAACAAAAACAAAACAAGACAAGTTATCATGTAGAACAAAAGGAAGGTTTGATCAGGAGAAACCTGTTTCCTCTTAAAGATTTGCTTTTATTTTATGAGCATTTTTGCCTGCATGTATTTAAACGCATCACATGTGTTAACTCCCAAGGAGGCCGGAAGATCATCTGGCTGGAGATTAGCTTGCCCCAGTCTACAAGGAGGCATCCTCCACACAGGGCTGACATGCAAGCTCTTACCCTGCTCTCTCCCTCCTCTTACTCTGCTTCTGGGCCACAACCCCTCTGGTGGTAGGAAGGGCTGCCCTGACACAGCGGGGACATGACCCACTCAATGAATTTAGTTTGTTCAAGCTAACGCTAAAGCAGCATTAGATTAGGTAATGTTTTAACTGTTGTAGGTTATAATTTGATTGAATACAGGGTTACATGTCTCTTATCGGAAATCTTTGGGGCCAGAAGTGTTCCAGAGTTTGGACTATTTGCATGTATGTAATGGGATACCTTGCAGATGGAACCCGAGTCTAAATGTGAGGTTCGGTTGCGTCACCCACCCATATGTACCTTGTGCAAGCTGATGTTTACGGCATCTTGGATGTCTCTGAGTTGTGACTGTAGCCTAACTCCTGAGCCAGGTGTGACATTCTTCACTTGTGACATCAGGTTTGTTCTAAAAAGAAGTTTCCTATTTCTGAGTATGTCAGATTTTGGATTTTTGGATTAGGGACATCCAATCTGTCATATCATAAACAGGATCAAGATGTTTGTACAGTGGGTTGAATGAGGAGCCAGGTACTGTGTCTTAATTGGCTCTTTAGAAAGTTCTGGTCTCACTTCTAGGGAGAAAGTGCTGAGAAACCATGCTACATTGTTCCAAGGGTCAAAATCCACCCATTCAGTGGACCGAGCTTTGTCCATATACCGACTCTCCTGCTGGCTCCCAGAGGCCTCTTCTCTACACTGCCCCAGAGTCTCTTTTGCTCTGGATTAGGCAACACACTGATGTCTTATAGGGATCAGAAGGGCTCTGAATCCACAGCAGAAGAGGCAAAAGATCAAAAGATTTATAGCATTGGTCTAAGAGTCTCTGTGACTTTGAGGATACCTTGACATTCCTGGTGGCCTTTGTCCTTATGGACAACATAGGTAATCCTCGGGCAGATGTTTTTGCTGAAGTGCTTTTTTTTTTTCAAGGCTTGGCTTGGGATAGAAAGTGGGCTCTCATCTGACTGCAGGGATGGAGGAAGCTAATGAAATGCACAAATTCTCTGATTTCTAATGCCCAGCTCCCTCCCAGGGAAAGCTGTCAGGAGAAACCAGGTCAGAGCAGGGGGAAAGTGAGGTGCCCATGCAAGGCCAGATACTGAGCACTTGTGTTTCAGTCAATGAGCTAATTCCACGGCTGTTGAGCAGGCGGTATCAGGCTGTTCGGCACTGTCCAGGAAGGAGGCTAAGTCACTGGGGATTCACCCCTCCCACAGAAACATATCCCCAAATCCATGGAAGTCACACAGTTACAAAGTGTGATGACGGGAAGCTAATGATTGTGCTACACGGGATAGTGAGCTGACCACAGAGCCACTACCAAGTCCTGGGAGATTCTTCCCTCTGGCAGTCTCACACACAACAGGGTCCCCAAGATCACACAGTGACAATCAATCAGATTGATTTTTTTTTTTCTGGCGCCTAAAGAAAATGATTAGTCTTACTTGGCTTTCCTGAAACCACATTTGGAATGTTGTCAGTATTGTTAACTATTGCTACTGTGACTATGAAATCACAAACCTTCTCGAGAGAACATTTTTTTCTAGAGATCTGACTTGCCTGGGCCTTGCTCTGTCAAGTAGGCAGGGCAGACTCCAGCTCTACTGGAAGGATTTGCAGCTAGCTACAGGGCACCAAGTGCCTGAATTCTGCTTAGGCCTGCCAGACGCCTTGGTGACACCTGGTTGAGGTGATTTCCCTACAGGGAGATCACCAGAAACCAGAGCATCAGCCCCACCAGGTGCCTTCCCCTGCAGCAATCAGAGGCCACAGTGCTCTGATAGGAAGGAACAGGACCTCAAGAGAGAAGGTCAGGGACATCTCTGCCTGGGTGAGGGGAGAGGATTCCAAATGGGGGGTGGTGGGAGAATTCCTCCCGTTCTGCTTGCTTCTTAAGAGTTTCTGAGATCTTCAGAGAAATCGCATAAGTCTTGAAATGAAATGTTCTAGACTAGTTAGAGAATATTCTCACTCAGAAAGGGTGGGTGTGACACCATAGAACACAGAGGAAGAGGGAAGGCAGAGAAGTCTTGTTCCCTCAGCAGACCTGCTGAGTGGGTGACACAAGAGGAGAGAAGCAGCTGCCCCCCACCCCCCGTGTCACACATTTCCTTAGGAAAGGAATGGAGTTTGGTGCTGTCCTTTGAGAGCTAGACTTTTGCTAATGGGATGGCGTATTTTGCAAGACCATCTTATTAAAGGTCTCTGAGAGTCACTTAGCTGTCAAGCATGGGTTGAAAATGGAAAACTGTGTGAACTCTAGTTGGTCAGTTTTGATCATAGAGTTCTTCTAAATAGTCTCCTTCCCATCTTTTTCTGTGTAAAACCCTCCATCAAGGACAGGAGAGGGATCTACCTGTAGGAAATGCTTGTCAGTCACCACTGAAGGCTTGCTGGTCTACCCAGGGATCTGAACGTGAGGGGCCCTGGCTTGGAATTCACAGATGAATCAATCCCTGAAACTGTTGTCCTGTGGGAATCATGACCTGTGGTGCATTTATTTAATGACATATGAACATGAACATATGAACATGAGATTCTCAATAATGGCTGCTGGGTATAACAGCCGAGGACTCACTACAGACACACAAAAGGAGATGGCATGTGTGTTAAGCGAGACTTAGGTACCAGCAGAGAACCTAATGTAGAGACTAGAGAATGGCCACACTGAATTGTGGTATTCAGCCCTGGCTATAGAAGCAGAGGCTGATCAAGCTCAGGAATTAGCAGGATGAAGATGGCTCCTGCTTGGGAAAATTAAACTTAGCTTGTTTCTAGGCAAGCATCGAGAGCGGAAAGAAAAAGAAACTGGAGAGTCAATAACCTTATCTCCTGTGCGAAGCTCTAGAGGTGAGAGCAGATAATCAGCAGCTAAGAAATTTAAATAAGGTCCAGGGAATGTGGGAAACAAAGGTTCTTCATACGATTTTTAGTAATTAAAATGTGATTAATGATAATGTTGAGCTCAGTGAAAATAGTTAATACATAGACTAACATTCATTTTGCTTTATCATAAACTAGAATTTAAAAAATATTTTTCTCCAAAGGGTTGGTCTTCAATGTGTCCATGGGAGAGGTCCTTTAAAAAGTGAGACAGTAGGAAACAATTAGATCATTCAGGACTTGGTCCTTTAAGAGATTAATGTGGGTCTCCTGGAGTGAGCAGTTTGATAGATAAGAACAAGTCTTGCTCCTCCATGGTCTCTAGCGTCTTCATTTCACCATGTTAGCCACCATGTTCAGACATGTCCAGAAAGGCCCTTACCAGAGGCCAAGCGGATAGTCACCTGACCTTCAACCTTCAAAACTGAACCACAAACACCTTTTGAAATTTGAAAAGTTCTTAGCCTTAGGCACTTTGTTATAGCAACAGAAAGTGGACTGAGACACAGTCTAGCTCAAGGGAAAATTTCCATAACAAAAATCCACACAAATGCAGTAGTATAGATCACCCACCCTAGTATATGGGAGAAGCTAGCTAGGTACCAGGACATTTCATGATAGTCAGAATGTTTGAGGTCAGTCTTAGCCTTTCCCAGGTGGCTAAGAAATCGTCTTCCGGGAAAGTAGCACATAGTTCATGCAAAGTAGAGACCAGGTGTTGGGAAGGATTTAGTATGCCCTGGAGGGTTGGTTAGGAGTGACTAGGGACAAGTGAGACCTGGGAGACAGGCTACACCACACTAATATGAGCCTAAGATGGGCGGCAAGAGAAATGGATCAGTGGTTAAGAGCACCCAGAGGACCCAGGTTCAATTCCCAGCATCTATACCGTAGCTCACACCTGTCCGTAACTCCAGGTCCTGACACCCTCACACAGACACATGCATGCAAAACACCAAGGCATTTAAAAATAGAAAGGGGGAGAGATTAAGATCGGGTAAGGGGGGCACAGATGGGCATGGGGTTTGAGGACTTTTAGGTGAGGGAGATGGTGTAAGAATAATATGCATTCAAATCGGTTGAGTCCCCAGGGAACATGTCAGGTTTGATGGTTTGGGGCAGGCCTGGGCTGGAGCAGCTCGAAGCTTCTACGTAAAGCACTGGGACACAATAGAGCTGAAGGATTTGGATCATCATAACCTGGAGGCACATTGGGTCTGGGGAACGGCAGATTTTGGATAATTTCATGATTTGTGGGGAGGAAGATGAGCAGAGATGGGGACTCTCCGGGGTTGGGAGCAGGTGTGGGGACTACGGGTTCAGTCTATGCGTTGAATTGGAGCTCCTGTAATGTCGGGCGGGGGTATTCAGAGGAAGGCTGGGGAGATGGCTTGCTGTGAAAGCAAGATTTGCATTTAAACTCCTGGCAACTGCATATATGTCAGATATAGCAACCTGCGCCTGTAACCCTCATGTTGAGGAGTACAGATAGGGGGATCCTGGGAGCTCACTGGTCAGCCAATGAAAGATTCTGTCTTTAAAAATGATGAGGAATGTGACAGAGAAAGATACCTAACATACTTCTGTGGTCTCCAAATGTACATGCCTAGACACACACACACACACAAACACACACACACACTTCACATGTACACATCATCCAGTGACCAGTTGGAACTAATGCCATTCCCATTATAAGAAGAACACCTACGTGGCGCCAGGCATGGCTGTGAACTGCCCCATCCTAGTCCTCTAGCCCCGAGGTGGGGCAGGATATGGATCTAAGGTTCAGTTTCCAAAGCGCCCTTTCCATGAAATTCTTTACTACAGCTGCCCATTACTTATACCTGAGCAGCTTTGATGAGGACCCACTGGAGGTCCATTCTCAGAAGGTTGTAACTCTTGACGTGGAGCCACAGACTGGGTTAGAGAAAGGCAAGGGGTCCTGGGTATAAGTAGCACTGAGAAGCAATGGTGTGTGGGGGTGACATCAGGCAGTGAGAAAACCCAGAGAGCCACATCTGGCCTGAGAGGGAAGGTTCACAAGCCAAGTGGAATCCCAAGAGCAGACAGGCGGTCAGGATGGGCAAAGCACGCTGGCTGGGATGTGTGGGAGGCCTCAACTGGGCTCTGGGGAATGCCTTTCTGCTAAGGGGTATAGGGAAAAAGGTTATCCGTGGTTTAGGGGAGGCCCAGGAAGGAACTAAATGGAGTCAAGGTTATCCAACTGTACAGAAGAGACCGGCAAAGAAGGGAAGTATGAGCTAGATCGAATTACAGACAGAGACAGACAGACAATATAAATATGCAAATATGCATGGGCACATATGTGTACACTCTGTACATAAATTCAACACCACATGCATTCTGTGAAATCAGAAGTGTTTCCTGAGTCCCCTCACCACAACCCTTGCTCAAACCCCACACCTGTTGCTTCTTCTTTATGTGACTTTCAACTCCAACGTCACGGCTCTGGGACCCTAGCTTTGCTCTTGTTGGACGCAGGGACTTGGGCTTTATGTCTCTCCTGTGGACATTGGGCAGATCTGCCTGAGTATCTCTGAGTAACTTCCCTGCTTTGGGTGGAGCTTGGTTCACCTCAACATAGAGCCTGGGAACCCCGGGTCACCCACCAACACACTCATGTGTGACACCACTTCAGTACCTCACTTCTGCCCCCCTGTGTGGAAGGGACAGTGAGGGGATGGTTCCCAAGTGAGGCTTAATTGGAGGGTCTTGAATTCTTACACACAAGAAGGGAACAACCTCTTCCTTTTCATGGCAGGGTTAGATGTTTTTAGGAAGCACCAGTGAAAATAACATTGGCTCCAAGATTAGAGCTAGACAGAGAGAAATAGCAGCTCAGTGGCAGGACATTGATAATCACAAAACTGGGTCTTTCGTCTCTACTCCTCTCCTCTAGTGCTCTATCGCTCAGATCTCAGCGATAGAATATTGCTTATGTACAATAAAAGCAATACACAAATAAATAAATAGATACACAAATAAAGAGCTACGAGTGGATACCCAAGAGGTACGGGCTGGGTGTACTCACCCTGATTCGTTCTTCTCAACCAGGGATGATCTTATCATTGAGCAAGACAGAGCATACTTGTTTTGGCTGATCTTAATGAGAGCACTCCGAGGGCAAAATTCCTGCAATCGCATGGAGAGAGGCCATTTGTGAACAGTTTTACTCCAGCTCAAGCCGTTATCATAGCTTCTAGTCACTACCCTGCTCATGGTGGCACTCAGGAGAGCAGGTTAAGCCCAGAACTTTGCATTATAAATTTATTTTGCTGAATTAAAGCCAGTTTTTCCTCTCTGTCATTCCTCTAAATTCCTGGTCAATTGCTAAGTCTATCCTGGTTAGTTACACATGTGCACGCACACACACACACACACACACACACACACACACACACACACATGCACACACTACATGCACACCACACGCACTACCTTCACATACCACACACACACATACAGTATATGCATACCACATACACACAATACTACATACACATATACACACTACACGTGTACACACATATACACACTGCATGCATATACACATATACACACAACACACATGCTACATGCACACCACACACACATACACACAGTACATACACACCACACATATAACATACATGCATGCACCACACACTACATACACACATACACACTACATGTGTACACATACACACAAATACTTCTTACCTTTGTTCCAACCTCGGCCATCTCTTTTCTGGATAGCCCTAACCATGACCCCATAGCTGAAAGTCCTGCTTTCCCTTGTGAGGTTTCCAGAATATTTATGAGTGTACTTTAGCATTCTGGTCCCCGGGGCCTTTTTGCCCTGGGGCTAACAAGGTCATTCCCTGGAATCTGAGAGCTTTCTTTAAAGTGCTCAGGCCTTGTATCTCTCCCTGTTCCCTGAGGCATGCCTTGGGACACTGTTTTACCTGCCCCTGGCTTGCTTGCTCCCATGGAGATATTTCCAAGCAGCACTACACATGAGGATGCTAATCCAACAGACAGGCCATGAGGTGGCAGAGGACAGGGCTGAGAGGGGCTCAGGGGGTGTCTGTAATCTACAGGGCTTGCAGAGGAGCACCAGACGATACCAAAAAGAGCAGTGCTGAGGCTGGGAAGACAATTCCGTGGATATGAGACTGTTGTGCAAGTGTGAGTGGAGTTCGGATCCCTAGAACCCATGTTAAGGCTGCACAGGCATGTTTTAGGCAGAGCCAGTGTCCCTGGCTAACTAGATAAGCTGAGGGAACTTCAGGTTCAAGTAGGAGACCCTGCCTCAGTAACTAAAGTGGCTTCTACACACATCTGGGCATGCATCCAGACACATGCATATAACACATACAGAGAAGGGGGGATGAGGGAGGGAGGGAGGGAGGGAGAGAGAGAGAGAGAGAGAGAGAGAGAGAGAGAGAGAGAGAGAGAGAGAGAGAGAGCCAGCCCAGAGTGAGCCTAGCCAGCCATCATTGCAGTTTGACAAGGAAAGCCAAGTGACTTTCCCATGTAGAAACAAAGAGAACGTGTGCTCTCAGCATGAGCAGACTCCAAAACCCCAAGGCATTCTCAAGTAGGGGAGTAGCTAGCCGTACTCCCTCCATCCGTGCTCCCTCCGTCCGGCACCCCAGCTGTCTTCTGCCCGGTGGGAAAGCCCTTTTCTGGGTGGCCACTTACTCTGCGGTTGTTACACTTCAAAACTGTGTAGAATTTCTCTGAAGCCACACTGTGATTTGGAAGCGCTATAACAATGGCGGGGACGTAGAAATCAAATCCTTTATTTGTCATGATTTTGGCAAACACATAATCCCCAACCTGTAGGAGAAAGTATGTTTCACAGCAAATCATTTGTTTACAGCGTTCATACATAATTTAAGTTCTTTCAAGACAACTCCAGATGACTGGCAAGTACTAGTAAGAAAATCATATAGAATATTTTTTTTAATCAGATAAGAAAGGGTTCCAGAATTCTCTAAGCTGATTTGGCCATACCTACAATTTTGTAAGCACTTTGGAAAACCCAGTTTTAGTAGGTATTTGGCAACTGGCAGGGGTCTGGGGAGAGTCAGAAAGATGGTAAGGATTCAGGAACTCATAGAGATTGGTAGAATCAAAGACTGGCATGAAGGAGTACCTAGGGTGTTTGATATAAAGAGATGGGGACCATGTCCTCAGTGCTAGAAGGGTTGTCCCCCAGACAAAGGGAAGGAGTAGGTTTGGAGAATGTCAGTCCCAAGCACAGAGATGGAATCCATGGTGAAGGTGACACACAGGTATATGGTTTTTGCAAAAGAGGCTGCCATGTACTCTGTCAGTGATCAGGAGAAGGGTGCTGGAGGCGTGTTGTGGGTCTGAGCTGGGAAATAGGAGTAGGCCAAAGTTAACCCATCTGGTCCCTCCTTGGCTTGTGCCATGCAGGAAAATGGCAGCATGAGCCTTTGAAAGGTCTTCCTTCTGTACTTGGCCGTCCCACCTTGGTGTCAAGATGGTGGCAGGCGGAAGGACCAGATGTGTGGTGCTTATGCATTTATAATCAGATGAGAACACATTCGTCTGTCTCATTTGTGGAAGGCACACTGGGGGTCACTGCATCATGGCATCACAGGCCGGCAGCAGAGGGCTACAAGGTCACGAAAATTACTGATTCTATCATAACGGATGCAGTCTTCTTCATTGAGAGCTTCAGGAGTCTGGGAGTCACACAATTTACAGAGACAAGTGTCTTGAGATATTATATAGGCCACTATACGTGATGGCCAGCTACACACGAGAGAATTAGCACATCAGTCACCAGCAGAGAAAGTATCAGGTGATGGGGACCAGAAACTAGCTGCTGTTCTTCCTGCCCAAACACGAGCTCCCTGCTGGAGTCAAGAGGGTCACATAGGGACCTTGGCATCCTTTGTCCAAAATCTGTGGACATTGTAAAGCAGTGGTTCTCAGCCTTCCTAACGCTGCAGCCCTTCAATACAGCTCCTCATGTTGAGGTGACCCCCCCCAACCATAAAGTTATTTCATTGCTACTTCAAAACTCTGGTTTTGCTACTGTTGTGAATTGTAATGGAAACATCTGTGTTTTCTGATGGTCTTAGACAACCTCTATGAAAGGGTCAGTACCCCCAACTCCCACCCCATCCCCACAAGGGATTGTGACCCACAGGTTGAGAAATGCTAGTATAGAGTCCCAGGAGGGATCAGAGAGCAGGTACCTGAAGTTGTGGGCAGGGCATAGCGCCCCCAACAGGCATGATGAAGGTGATGGGTACGACTTTGGTATCTCCATAGCTGAAATCTACCAAGGCGTGGGAGGAACTCACACATTTCTTCACAACCCCTGCAAGAGTCAGAAGAAACAAAAACGTGAGGACAGTGGCGGATTTGCTCCCACTGTGCTCTGTGCTGGGTCATAGCATATGTCTGTTTAAATGAGCACAGCCTTTTGATCCCTGCAGGAGGAAAAGTCAGGTACAGTTGGATACCTTCCAGGGCTGAACACAGAGGCAAGAAGTAGGATGTTCGGGTTTCAGAGGTGCGGGAGGAGCGCTTGTTCATTCAGCACCAGCAGTATCTGTCCTGCTGGTTGTTCTGGAAACATCTTCCTATAGGGCACCTCCCATAGCCAAATCTCCTTATTTACTTATTCTAGTCCTATGTCCTATAGAGACTGAGTGTAGGTAGTTAAGTTTGTAAAGAGGAAATATAAATGCCCAGCTAAATCAGCTTTTCACTTAATATTAGATAAATGAAAAGGTAACTGGACACACACCATGGCTTTTCTAAAAAAGGAAAAGGAAAGGAAGAAGGAAGGAAGAAAGGAAGGAAGGAAGGAAGGAAGGAAAAAGCAGACCAGCAAGTAGTTTGCCTTTTAGTTATACTCAAAGAGAACATTGCATATTTTTTTAATCTTATAATTCTATTTATTTAGAAATGGGGTCTCATTTTGTAGCTCTGGCTGGCCTAGAACTCTCTAACTAGACCAGGCTAGCCTTGCACTTACAGAGATCTGTCTGTCTCTTCCTCCTAAGCACGGGGGTTAAAGGTATGAGTTACCACATCTGGCCGATTTTATGATCTTTTTCACATATGCATATTGCTGTGTCAAGGACTGAGCACAGGGGCCTGTACCTTAAAGTATGCCCATGTAATTAACGAAGGATAGTATGTGATCACGTGCCGTCGGCACCACAATCTTACTAGGGGTTTGAAAGGATGGGGTAACTGAGGTGCAAGGAGGTGAGTGACCACAGTCAAACAGTTAATACAGGAAAGAGGGAATTCAGATACAGGAAAGCTTGGGATTAGCTGACCATAAACATATTTAAAGGGGTACCTTGCTTCCTCTGCTTCTTATTTCCATTATAACTTGTACCTATGTTGCTGGGTAGAAATCACTATGATTTTTCCACTCCCCACACACCATGGCACATGTGCCCACCCCTCCCCCACAAATAAAACAAATGTAGACAGGCTTGTTCAGAATATTATACAGATATGTAACACAGTAGGTTGCAATAGAAATTGTTCACCATGCAAATGAGAGATGGAAAGAAATGTCACTTTCTAGTACTCTTTTGCCTCACGTATGGGGAGAAAAAGAACCATTGTTTTATTTGAGAAGCGGACTATCTTCGCATGGCTCACAAAGTATCAGTGTTCTGGCGAAACCTTGCCTGAACCTCTGCTCCTCAGTACCATGTTTGTTAGTAAATGAGTCTAAAGGACATACCTGGAAAATAGAAGCCATTCTCCTCACATCTGGCAATGACCTTCTGGCCTTTGAGAGGGTCTAGTTTTCTTGATTTGGTTTTCTTTGTTGGATACCCTTGCAATTTCTGCGGCTGAAAAAGACCAACAGTAAGAATTAATGAGTCAAAGGTAATGCAGACAGTAAAATCAGGCTGCCTGTGGTCACCTCTGCTCCTTTGGGACACCTTAGTCCTATGTTAATTAAAGATCTTCTTCTTCTTCTTCTTCTTCTTCTTCTTCTTCTTCTTCTTCTTCTTCTTCTTCTTCCTCTTCCTCTTCCTCTTCCTCTTCTTCTTCTTCTTCTTCTTCTTCTTGTCTTTTCTTCTTTCTCTCCTCTTCTTCCTCTTCTCCTCTTCCTCCTCCTGCTCCTCCTACTTTTTCTCCTCCTCCTCTTCCTTTTCCTCTGCCTTCTTTAGCATTTTCATATAACTTTATTTTTTCTTATTTATTCATTCATTCATTCATTCACTTTACATCTCAATCACAGTCCCCTCCTATACTCCAGGCCCCCCCCCACCTTGCACAGTTCCTCCCCTCCCCTTCCCCTTCTTCTCTGATGAGGGAGTAAGCCCCCTGAGTACCAACCCACTCTGGCACATCCAGTCACTGCAGGACTAGATACATCCTCTCCTCCTGAGGCCAGCCCAGGATCCACAGACAGGCAACACTCCACTTTGTTGAGGGATCCACATAAGGACCAAGCTGCACATCTGCAACATATGTGCAGGGGGCCTAGGTCCAGCCCATGTATGCTCTTTGATTGGTGAGTCAGCCTCTGAGAGCCCCCAAAGGTTCAGATTAGTTGACTTAGTCTTTTTGTGGAGTCTCTTGTATCCTCTGGAGATCACCCTTCTTCCTCTTCTCCTCTTCCTCCGGGTTCACTCAGCACTCTATCTATCTATCTATCTATCTATCTATCTATCTATCTATCTATCTATGGCTTAGAGTGAAAGAAAATTGGATAACTGATTGAAGAAAAGGGAACCTTTTTTAAAAAGATTATACCTACAACTAGAATTGTTAAGATTCTAGATGATGTCACAGCTGGACAGGAGACTACTTAAGAACTGTGGCCCAAACTGCTGTCAGCCTTCAACAGAGAAGCCAGTCCACAGTTAGCATCTCTGAGGGATAAGTGTGAAAACACAGTTTGTAGAAACACAATAGCCTGGCCCACTCTCCATGACAAAGACAACCCCTCAGAAACTCCACTGCGCAGAAACGAAGCACACGGGCTATTGACTGGACTGTCTATAGTCCTCACTGGGAAATCAGCCTACTAGAGGGCAATAGGCCATTCTTTCAGAGTTCTGGAAGAAAATTCCAATTTGGAATTCTAAATCCCATCAAACTATTGATCAAATCAAAGGGCAGATTGAATATAAAATCTTCTCCCTAAGTAGAAATGTTTCCCTCCAGTTCATCTCGCTTTAGGAAGCTACTTGGAAATGTATTCTAGCAAAATGAGGGCATGAAGCAAGAAAGAACAACACAGAAAACCTAGGACGCAGATTTACTCCAAGAGAACAGGAGGAGAAATCTCCAGGGGGCAGGTATGTGTGGTCAGACCAGCAGGAAGTCTCAGGGGGCAGAGGGTAAGGACACAGGAATCCTGAAAATACATACATATGTGTGTAGTGGGTAGTAATTAAGAATGAGTACTGCCCTGCCAGGCCTCTGCACCAAGTCCCAGCAGGCCTCACTCAGGGCAGGTCTCACTGTCATCGCCGAGCCAATCTTTCCCAGCTAGCTCCCACAGCATCCCAGCTGTGTTTCCTCTCCGCCATAGACTCTGTAAATGGCGGGATTCCTGTGCTCCTGCTCTGCACACAAACACCTGGTAAAGCGTGACTCTTAAATAGTTAACCAAATATCTTTATGTGTATAAAACTCTCAATTACATAATGCCAATTTACAATGATAAAGTCTTATCCCAATATCCCAATATTTCTAACCTCTCCAAACATCAGAAATACGTCTGAAGCCATCTGGATATCCTCATCTCCCCCTCTGCTCTGCTCGTCTAGTTCACTGAGCCTTTCTCTCTCTCCTCCCCTCACTTCTCTTAGCTCTTCCTCCTCCTCTCTCCTCTCCAATCACTGGCCTCTCACTGCCTCAATGTGAATGGATAGGAAATATCTTGCAACCTATATACATACATACACACATAAAATCATGCACATACATCCAATGCATATAAAACTAACGATTTAAATACAGACAAAATTGTAGCACAACCTTACCCAGCAAGACACAAAGGCTAAAGAAATCATTTTCTCTTGGTCCTCTTAGCAATTTGTAATTGTCTGACTATACGACTTTCAAAGGGACCCATGTCCTCATAACCTATGGCTTAACATAGTACTGGACAATAGAATTATCACAATGCAGATGCTGCTTTGTGGGTTTAAAAAAATTACAGTGAAACTTTGGAAGCATGCCCCACTAACACAGTGTTCCAAAGACAGCTTCTGGAAGGTGGACTTGCAAGCAGAAAGACAAAGCCCTGATGCAGAGGTGACTACCATGTGGGTGGGGTCAGGAAGTCAAGAAAAATCTGATGCAACCAGAAACATGGGCTTCAGCCCGGGAAATAAAATAGCGCAAAATACAAGGAGGAGAAAGGAATGATGAGCCACTATCAGAGTGAAATTAAAGAAACTGATTTGGTACTATAAACATTTGATACTTTCTTTTTTTAATTAAAGATTTATTTATTTATTTATTTATTTATTATATGTTAGTACACTGTAGCTGTCTTCAGACACCCCAGAAGAGGGTGTCAGATCTCGTTACAGATGATTGTGAGCCACCATGTGGTTGCTGGGATTTGAACTCAGGACTTCAGAAGAGCAGTCAGTGCTCTTAACTGCTGAGCCATCTCTCCAGCCCAATTTGATACTTTCTTAAATAGTGCATTTACCATATGTCTAGTCAATAGGAATATCTCACTAAGCTAAACAGGATCTTAATAACCATGCAAGGACTTACAAGCAAGCATCTTTGGAAGCTGTACATTCTCTGATTCAATCAGGCTGTCAAGGAGGATGACCAGACATCACTGGATGCATTGGATGAATTGGTATAACATCAATGGTGCATGCTACTTCCTTATTCTTGGAGTTTTGTTCATAAAATGACAAAAAACAATCACAGACATCCCAAACCCTCGTAGGAAGTTCAGGATGGCGGTCTGCAATCTGAAAATGGCCTCAGGAGGATGAGTCTACACCAGGAGACAGACAATAGGTTTCCAAATGCTGCCTGCGTAGCTGTGTGAACGAGTAGCATCTCTTAGCCTTGCTAAGAAAACCTCGTGCTTTCTACCTACTGTGCTTAAAGTACCACTCTCCTCTAACCAGGACCTGACTGACACAGAAATACTAGTGACTCCCATTTCCTGCTTAAGTTTTCAACTGCTCTTGCCACCACAGCATGTGATTGTATGGAAAGGGCACTCAAGGGGCTTCCTTGGTGGTACTCCAGCAAGGCTGACTTGACTTACAGATAAAGCTGAGTTGCTAAGGTGCATGGGGCACAATGAAAGGGCTCGAACCAACGATGCTTTGTGCCACACAAGTAGAGCACGGGCTTCCCAGAATGGAAGGACGGATCATCAGGGTTATTAGACAAGCTGTTCCTTCAGTCAGAACAGTCACGGCTTTGCTCTAGAAACAGGAGAGCTGCCGTCTTGGACCCTTGCGAGATGCCTTGTGGTTCACGCCAGAGAACACCTAGCCCATCTCATTCTTGCCTGACCTCATCCGGGTGCACATTCGGAATACAAACAAACGCTAGCTTCTACAAAGAAGTCCTTGGGATGAGCGTATCAAAAGAGACAGAGACCAGGAAACACTGACCAACGTCGCTCTAAGCATAGGCCCCAAAGGAGGGTGTCAAACCAGCAGCCACTGGGCACAGGTTACAGCCTTGATTACAAAATCCAGAGGATACATTGATACTTTCTTTGGATCCAATCACAAGGTGATGATGTATGCCGAGGTCCCAAAAGATGCCACTGTCCTACTATGTCGCTGCCTCCTTCCTGTTCATGGTCTTGGTGTCTAGAAAGTTATGGAATACCTAATGCTTTTAACTTTTCCCTTCAGTAATGGCCTGCTTCCGCACCGCTTGTAGACACCTACCGACAACTTAACTACTACTAGTCTCCATTTCAGAAGTGATATTAAGAACTCTCACTAAATGTTCTTGTTCTTTGGATTCACTAAACTCTATCTCCTGGACCCTGAGATCATGCCAGCTGCAGCCCAGTGTGTTTAGTGGCGCCTGCCTTGTCCTTTGGTCAAGGGAGTCTGTGACTGCTGTAATTAACATAATGCATGGAGAGCCAGTACGCTTTTACCCTTCTCTCTAGGGTTCCCAATTATGAGGACAGAAGATTTGCAAACTGTATTTGTGACTAATACTTCAGCTCCATTCAGAGGCTTGGTGAATAGGACAGAGTCAGTGTGAGCCACCCTCATCTCCCTTCTTGCAGATTTCTAGGATCTTCCTCCAACCATAAAGACATCCAAGGTCTTCACTTTGTGAATAGCTATTATGATGCTACAGGGATAGAAGCTAAAGCAGATGGCCCCTCATCCCTTCCCAGATGCCAGGGGTAGCTCTTGGCTCTGGAGAAGACTTAATCACTGAAGGCAAAACCTCCAAGCGCAGTGCTCCCAGCTCAGTACTCCCAGCCCAGTGCTCCCAGGTCAGTGCTCCCAGTCCAGTGCTCTCAGATCAGTACTCCTCAGATCAGTTACTCTTAGCAACATCAAAGGCTATCATGAAAAGAAAAAGAACCGAAAATGTCTTAAATATTCAATGCTGAAAGTCATTGAGGCTTGGGGATCTGTCACGTGGGTGTTACTGATGCTCCTTCTATGTCACTGCCTAACATGTGACCCAACACCAGTTTCCTGTTTTATACATGTTTCTCACATGACATTATGGTGTACAAATAAACTCTGGGTCTTTAGGAAAAGTTCTCAAGACATCTGCATCTCTGGGCACTGCCTCTACCCACTCACTCCCCCAGTACATTCTCTGCCCTTTTTCTCTGAGAGGCCTGCTCTGCATAGGCAGACGTACCCCCCTAGTACCAAGGACTAGACCCTGTTTTCCTCACAGGTTCTGGAACAGCCGGCCATGGGAGGCACCGGCTAAGAACAGACCAGAAAGGGAGAAAAATCAGAGCATTGGTTTCTTGCCCCTTCCCTAGTCTGGGTTTCTAGCTTTCATCGTCCCTTGCTGTTGCTGGTCTTTGTGTATCCCAGTCGATCCTGTTGACTGACTTGGAGAACCTAAATGCAGTTATAACCCCTTTATTAAAGCTCCGCTCTGCGAACTGGCTGAATGGGGTTGTTTCCTGTCTGGGTTCTGTTGGTAAGTTTTCCATACTCAGTTCTCCCCCTCCAGTAGGCAACAACCATCCCCAAACCTGCTTTTGGTGCTAGGGCCAGGCAGCATCTATGCCTAGGCACAAGAGCACCTTGGAGGCCAGAGAGTGCTGGGATCCATCCAGCGAGAATCCTCCAGTGAGGATATGTGGGTGTGGCTTCTGCCACCTTGGGGATCGGGAGATGAGAGCTCATTCTGGAACAAGGTATCAACCAATCAGAGAATTTGTTTTGGTCAGTGTTATTTGTGGGGTGTTTGCATGCATGCGTGCGTGTATGTGTGCGCGTGCGTGTGTGTGTGTGTGTGTGTGTGTGTGTGTGTGTGTGTGTGTGTGCATTAGCATGGCATCCGCCTCCCTTTGATTTCCCCCATGACTGGAGTTCCCGGGCAGCATCCTATGCTGAGAATTCTAGCTGTCACAGTGCATTATGGTGTTGGCTACGTTTCCTCTCTCACCCTCCCTTCCACCTGCCAGTCCGTCTGAGATTTTGGCTCACTGAAGCCGTCACACCTACACATGTTACTGAACTTAGCTCACATTGCACTGCTGTCTGGGAATAAGGTGGCTGGTTTTCACCTGTTACTCTTTCTCAGATGACAATGTCATCAGTGCATGGCCATGACTTGTGACTCCCCCATCTTCACACGAGGAGGCCTTATACTATCGGAGAATGTTCATTTCTACCAGATCCAGATGTCAGTAGAACAGATTGATGTTTTCACTGTGGAACAAGGAAGGCTCAATGCAGGATTAAGTGAACTTCTTTACTCTCTACAAGAGGGAATCTAAACACCACAGACAAAGTGGGTTACAATACATGAATAACAACTGGTTCAGCTACTATCTGGGAACAAAGATATTAAATTTACATATATATATATATAACACACACACACACACACACACACACACATATATATATATATATATATTTGCTGACTTCAGTTTATACAATTCAAAGAAGTTTCTTTTCCAGGTCTCCCTACCCAGCATTCCTCTCAAGCACAGTGCCCAACTCACAACCTAGCAGAAGGTGCTCAGAGTCACATGCCCTCTCCCAGTTGAACCTTACCCAACCTCACTCACACCTCTCCCCTGTCTGGAAAGTGTTTCATAAAGCAGCACACCAAATCCATCATGCACATAAAGTCCACAGACTCCAGATTCCTCATTTGTCATGCCTGTGAGAAGCACACACATGCAGCCAGCTGTGTGGGGGCATCCCCAAGGTTTTGTCGGGGCTGCCGATGACAGGTTCCCACAACTTTAAAGAGATTTCATGCCTCCAAATTATCCAAGGTGGTCAAGGCCATGGGGATAGAGGGGGCCTTGGATCTTTTGAGCTGTGGATTCTGGAGGACTTGCTACGGGAACAACCTGCGTTTCTTTGGGAGATGCTCAGAACAGTGCATCTGAGCTTTCCTAGACGGGGCTCCCACGGAGCCCACAGCACATCAGCGATGCTTTTCTGAGGCCCCTCACAGCTTGACTCTAGGGTATGGAGTTAGAAATGTGTGATCCTGATTACAGAGGTGGTGCTGGTAAAGTGAGGTTTCGGGAATCTAGATTTAAGGTTTCTTTCCTTTTGTGGTCAGCGGGCCAAGCATCTACTTCTGGGGGTGTCACAAAGCTGGTGGATTATGGATCACAGGGGAAATCATTAGACAGTGGAGCACAGAATCTTTGCCAGACTGAGAAGCATAATGGTTTTCGTCTTACATCTCATCTGCAGCCAGCCAGGGTCTGTCGATGGAAGCCTGGGGGCAGAAAGCAAGCCCAGGCTCCCTGTGCACCGAGTTAGAGCTCATCTCCTTACCTTACCTTCAGGAAAGCTATGATGCTGTCCCAAGCTCAAGAGTCAAAGGGACAGCTACGGATGGTGACAACCAGCTTCAGCACAGAGTATGGAAAAGCCTTGGGTCTCCAGATCGATCATGGACCACAGCCTTCGGAGCCCATGTGGACATTTCTCATAGATCCCACGGGAAGGACCTTTGTTATTGCTACACATCAGTAAACTCTGGGGGTCTTAGGAGTTGAAAACTTCTCCTTGTCTAACTTCTAGCCCTTGTTCCAAGTCATTGCCCTTTGTTAAGGGAGTTTAAAGTGAGACTAGACATATGAATGTAGAGGTTGAAATGACTTGCGTGGATGAGAGATATTTCTCTCACTGCAGGATCGTAAAGGGCCTGTAACCTGGCCTTTATTATCTTGAGCTTTGATTCCACCAAAGTTTTTTACCCTGAATATCTTGGCCCTTCTAGTGGGCTATGAGGTCAGATTAGTTAGCATGATAAAAATGAAATTAAAACAATCTCAGAATGTGTGTGTGTGTGTGTGTGTGTGTGTGTGTACGTGTGTGTGTGTGTCTATACAGAATTTTCCATCACAGAAGGTCATGCCAAAAAATGGAGAAAGCTGTGGAGATAAGATGTCCAATGCCTCTCCTCGTTCATTTCTTTAGGGAAATCATGTTGGGCATAGAGGATGCCCTCCAACAGAGAGCATGGGCTTTGGAGCCCTGTGTGGTGTGAATTGATGAAGGCAAAGGCTTAGTTACAAGCACTGCGGTGTGTCCATGACATATTATACAGACTAAATATCTTCCCCTGCGCTTACCTGTGCCTCAGGTTCTGACCATTATTCTCTCCTTGTCTGCTGATGAAGATCTGGAAGTCAATGCCTCTCCTTTCTGTCCTGGCTCCCTTGGCATCTCCTCACCCCTCTGCTCACTGTACACAGGCTTTTGCTCCCACAATTCCAGTGACACTCTCCTGGATGATGTCACCAATGATCTGCCTCTTGCTAAATAGAATGGTTTTGAGATACCATTCTTTATGATGTTTAAAATAGCTCACTGAGTATACATACATATATATATTTATACATGTTTTTAAACAGGACTTCTATCTTAGTTATTGTTCTATTGCCGAGAAGAGATACCGTGACCAAGGCAACTCTTATAAAAGAAAGCATTTAATTGGGGGCTTGCTTACAGTTTTAGAAGCTTAGTCCATTGTCATTATGGCTGAGAACTACATCCTTATCCACAGGCAGAAAGAGAGAGAGAGAGAGAGAGAGAGAGAGAGAGAGAGAGAGAGAGAGAGAGAGAGAGAGAGAGAGAGACAGAGAGAGACAGAGAGACAGAGAGACAGAGACAGAGACTAGGTCTCGTATAGACTTTTGAAACCTCAAAGCCACCTCCAGTGACACACTTCCTCCAACAAGGCTATACCTACTGCAACAAGGCCACACCTCCTAGTCCTTCTAGTCTTTTCAAACAGTTCTGATCCCTGATGACATAAGCCTATGGAGTCCATTCTTATTCAAACCATCATAATTCACTATGCAAGTCCAGGCTTGCCTAGGACTTCTGAAGTAGACAGTACTGCCTTTGAACTTACAGTGATCTACCTGTCTCTGCCTCCTGAGTATTGAGATTAAAGGCATGAGCTGCCATGGCTGGCTATTGATAATGATTTTAATAATGGGAGGATCATAAAGGTTAGTGCATGCTGAACATATTTACTGTTGGGATTTAGTACTATCTACTGTCTGTTGGGAAGATAGGTGTGCTTTGCAACTTAGTATTTTGATTTTTCAGCTTTGAATTTAAGGAAACTCTAGGGCTTAGAGAGTCTTGAGTAAGTGTCTTAGTCAGGGTTTCTATTCCTGCACAAACATCATGACCAAGAAGCAAGCTGGGGAGGAAAGGGTTTATTGAGCTTACACTTCCACGCTGTTGTTCATCACTGTCCATCTGTCACCTTGGGGGCACTCATAAATATTTTGGTTAGTAAATGAAGGCAGGGGAGGTAGAAGAACAATATATTTTCAGGGAAAGATAGGTAGTTCCTGTTTGGTCCTCTGGATTCCTAGCTGTCCTTTGGCGTCTGTCAGGCAACAGAGAAGTGTTGGTATGCAGACGATGCCTTACAAGGAAGTGGTGGCTAATTCTGAAGATCCTTTTGAACAACATTAATAGGCAACTAGTGCTTCATAAGATTTTTGTATTCTGCACATAGGTACGGCTTCTTACACAGAGGGCAAAGTATGATTTGTGAAGGTAAAAAGAAAATAAAGAAAAATAATAGAAGCAAAGGGGCCTGAGAGATGGCTCAGCAGTTAAGTGTGTATCACTCTTACAGAGGAGCAGAGACGAGTACCCATGTTGGGTACCACATACACGTGCACAAACCCACATGCAGATACACACACACATGATTAATTAAAAACAAGAATCTAAAATAGTGGCTGTGGAATTAAAACCAGGCAAACTCTGCCTCGTTTGACAGATGCTGAAACTAATGGAAAGGAATCCTGAAGGCCCGTTGTCTCAGAATGACTTTTAGACTTTTTGATGGCTAACTGGAAATGATTTAGGTCTTAGTAGGATTCTGGGAGGATAGCCCCACAGCTACAAGCACCTACACACAGCTAGAAAGGAATGTTGTATATCAGTAGCAGCTACTTAATAGTACCAGTGTTCACACCTGCAGTCCTCAAGGGCCACTCCTAAGGCAGTATTCTAACAAAATGCCCCAACTGGATGTACCATGGGACTCACAAAAGCACAAGGAAGAGGCTAAAACTGGAAAACAAAACCAACAGAAACAATCCAAAAGGAAAGAGTTCAGGAGAGAGTTAAACATGTCATGTGTCTATCTGCCAGTGATGTCGTCTGAAGAGTCAGCAAATCCACATGATGTATGAAATGATGCTAAGTTCAAGGAAGAATATGCAACAACTACAGGAAGCGTTTCAAATGGTACTAACGAGGCAGTGAGACCATAAGTTGGTTTTGTGGGTTTTCAGTACTGAAAACTTGAATGTCCTCTCTAACAACCCACTGGGCTTTAATACTCATATTTTAAATAAGTAATAAAGAAAAGAAAGTTGAAAGATGTGAAAAACTAGCCGAGACAGACTAAAGGTAAGTAGTGAGGTCTGAGCCTCGGATCAGAGTCCAGGCATCTCCGGAACAAAATGCTACTGTTCGGTTTTGTTTTTCTATGGGAAGAGTCCTTACTCTAAAAACAGGATGTTAAAATCAAATGGAATTTCCTTTTGATTTTACATGGTGGGTGGGTAGGAGAGAGAGAAGGTCCAGGTGGGATATGGAGACCGTAAGAGCCGGTCAGGGCGCAGGGAACTCTGGGACCCACCTCCTGCAGTGTCCTGCTCTGGTAGTTCTTCCTGGCAGCCTCCTGGAGCTCCATAGCTTGCTGGATGTACATTTTCCCAACCAAGATTTCATTTTCCAGCATCGACAGCTCTTTCAATGAAATGGGCCAATTCAGCCGTTTCAGGGCTTTGTTTAAGATTGCCTTGTTTTCCAAGTACTGTATGGGCTTGATCGCATCCAACCTGAGAAAGGAAGAAAAGGATCGGCAAAAAACGGGAACAAAATAAGCCTAATAAGGGACAAAAGAATGTAACCAATTTCTCCACAAACTCCCAGAGAATCATCTGTTGTCACAGATGTTAGGTGACAGAAGACGGCACCAGTGTCAGCACCTGCGTGCCTTCAGGTCCACCTCTCCAGTCCCCAGAGCTCTCACTCTTCCAGAATAGTGATAATTAGAAACTGTCCTTGGAATGGCTGGAAAACAAGCCTGGGCACTGTGCAGAGCCATTTTAGTCAATACAATGTTGCTGTATGAAGGAGGTCCCTCGATTACATCAGCTAGTGATGTAGCCATCTTAGATTACATTCACACAGGGTAGGGTGGGGGCAAACTGCCTAAGGATGCATTTATCAGCACGTATATCTGGAGTTAAGCGACATATCATGTAGGGTGTTTTTGTTGCTTAGAGACAAAAATCTCCGTATGTAGCCCACGCGGCCTCAGATTCATGATTCTCCCCCAGCAGATTATGGGAAACCACCATCATGCCTGTCTGACTTTGATTTATTCTTTTTAAAGGGCAGCAAGCAATGGATTTGAAGACACAGACATAGGAATGCTCATACAGTGCTGGCGTGGCTGGAGGCAGCAAGCCTGGAGCCTTCTCAAAAACTTACTAGGTGGCCAGCCTTTAAGTATAGAATTACTATGTGGTAAGCCTACTTGTCACCACTATACATGCCCGAGAAATAAAAGCATGTTCGTACCAAAGCATCCATGCAAATGAGCACAGTGGCATTATTCATAATAGTTGAAGGAAGTAGAAATGACCCAAAAGCCCATCGGGGGAGAGAGCATAAGTGGTATGTGTAACAGAACGTCCGTGGAGCATGCACACATGGGTACGTGTGGATTTATGCTGCAATTTGCATGAACTTTGAAAGTACTCAGTTTTCCCAGGAAGGAATAGAAGACACAGAAGTGCTACTTGTCATGTGCTTCCTGTCACATCATGTATCAAGAACAGGCAGTCATGGAGACAATACAGACTGGAGTCAGCAGGGAGCTAGAGAAGAGAACAGCAGGGAACAGTTGTGTCCCGGGTAAGTAGCAGTCTCTTTCTGGGGTGATGAGTGTTTGGGGGTGTTACACACGCTAATATGCTTTGGAATAGTTGGGTTTGGCTATGTAAATTTCACCGGCATTTCAGAACCGAGATAGGGATGGAATAACTTACTTCTCTTTTTCCTCCTCAGACAGAGCTTGCCAGACAATTTTATTTAAGCGTCTGTTGAAAAATAAAAGCAACAACGATAATTTAAGAGCAATACACTTGTTTTAAGTAAAAAACTTGACTTCAGGCTCTGAGGTGTTTGCAAGGGAAGCCCGAGCCAGCTGCCAACCTTAGCCAGACCATACCACTGACATCCACTTAAACAGTTATCCTCAACTTTCTTAATGCACATTTCATACAGTTCCTCATGTTGTGGTGACCCCCCCCCACCATAAAATTATTTTGTTGCTATTTTGTAACTATAATTTTGCTACTGTTTTGATAGTAATGTAAATGTCTGATTTGTGACCCCTAAAAAGATCATGACCCACAGTTTAAGAACTGCTGACTTAGAGGTCACGTAGGCCCATCTCCTTCCTAAGGAACTCCGAGGAGGCCTGAGGCTGGCTGGGAGTTGTGTCAATCACTAAGAAGTCTTTGCCATCAAGAAAACGTTGTAAGCAAGCTGGCCCTTGTCATCTATACATTAGGAAGTTTCTCACTGGCCAACAAGGTGGTACAGCAGGTTAAAAAAAAAAGTATTTGCTGCTGAATTTGATTTCCGCATGGAAAATAGGAAATGACTCCCTCAAGTCATCTCCTACATAGGCACTGTTATGGCATGTGCATACACACATACGTGTCTGCACACACACATGCACACGCAATAAATATAATAGAAGGTTATATTTAAAAAGTAAGTTTTGGGCCATGCAGATTTACCACTCTTCTGCCCAGATTCTGAGAGCAAAGGGAGTCGAGGCTATAAGCATCTGATCAGGATGCCCTAGTTTCTGGATGGCAGTACAAAGATGAGCAGTTGGGAGAAACACCTCAAGCATCTACACGGCTTACTGGCAGCAGGGTCACCGACCATACCTTCAGAGAGAGGCCATCTGCCCAAGAAGAAAGGGAGTTGCCATAGTGGCTTCTTCCCATGGCACCAATCAAATGACACTTCTTTCAATGGCCCCAGCACAGCCTGTGACACTATGTCATCACCGCAGGCTTTGTGGAAAGCAGGGGACAGAACACTGACTCCAAGATTTGTGGAGTAGGGAGCATCGCCTTCCACAGGATGGGCTCTTGTGACCACTGAGGCTGGTCGCACAGGGAATGCCTTGGGTGGAGGTGCTATTCTGCCCTGGAGGGCTGGGGAGGCACGGCAAGGATGGCTTGTACCGCAGAAGAGCCGTGGTACTGGGACCCAGACCTTAGCTTCTCTCTTTCCTGTGAGACTTTGGACTAGGTCTGCTCAGGATGACAAGAGTTTCTTCCCTGGTGTAGTTCTGAGGACTCTGAGCTTGTCTGTGCATAGAATATGTATTGGGTCTGACATCAGCAAAGATTCTAGAAGTAATGGCAAAAAGTTAGGAAGAGTGTGGGCTGGAGAGATGAGATGGCTCAGCTGTTAAGAGCACTTATTGCTTCTGCAGAGATCCTGGGTTCCATTTCCCAGCATCCACATGGTGCCTTGCGATCAACCGTGATTTTATTTCCATAGAATCTAATGCCTCCTCCTTACCTCCAAGGGCACCAGACATGCACATACATATATATTCAGGCAAAACACTCAGACACATAAAATAAATACATCTCAAACATAAAAAGACTCCGGAAGAGGGAACTAGGTCAGACCATGCTTTGGTCTTACTTGAAAGTTTGACTCTTTGGGTTCCATTAGGAAATCAGGTTTCTTTAGTGGCTTGGTTCATGTAGCAATTATTAGAGCTTCTAAGACTATTTGGTTGTCTGTGATTTTCTTAACATATATTCAGTGCTCTCTCTTCTATCTAGACTTGAAAGCCGACTCAGTGTAGCATGGAAGCTAGGGGTGGGGCAGAAAAGGGATTTAGGGCAACACAGATCTGGGGTCAAGCTCAGCAACCAGCGTCCCTGCCCTGCCCTCCCTTCCCTGTCCCCGCCCCCGCCCATGCCCCGCCCCACCCATGCCCTGCCCCCTGCAGCTGCTATGTGATCCTATTTAACAAAATCCTTTGAAGCTCTCCTTCCTTTTCAGGAATAAAACAAGGCTAAAGGCACCTGTCTGTGATATTGAGAGGATGAAGTAGAAAGCATATATGTAAAGCGCCACAAATACCTCAGTGTTCCTCTCCTCTCGGTGGATCAGATGGGTGAGCCCAGAAACACAGAGAGCCCACTGGGTATAGTCAGATAGCATGGATCAAATTTTAACACAATCCTTTAGGAAATATTTCCCGGGGGTTATATATTCATAACATCTGTGTCCCCTCTTGTCCATGGGTATTGTTAAAATTTTAATGCTTTAGTGAGTTGGTGGAGTGGTCATGGCAAAGCCACCAAGAGTATGTGGGGTGCCGGGAAGGTACTGGATTTGAAAGCTTTTTTCTAGCTGATCCAGTTCCTTAATTCTGGCTGCTGGCTTGCTATAGCAAGAAAGGACTCGTCTACAAAGCAATGTGTAACTTGGCACATCGCAAGTGTGACCAGCTACCAGCGGCAAAGAGACAGACGACCTTAACGGGAGTCTCAAGCACAGTCCCAGAGCCAGCTAGAACTGAGGCCTCCTGTGGGTTTGAGGGCTGTGATCTTGACTTTGGCGATCAAAATAAGCCACAAGGAAAATACTGGCTCTGAATTCAAACAGCCTTAGAAACATCCAAGCTTATGTTCCGATACACAAAGCCTAGACTCTTGAAATACTGGGACAAAAGGGCACCCACCCGTGGACATTGTGTCCGAAATAGCTGTGTTTACATCATCCTGTGAGCTTCTGTTTGCTTAGTCATCCCTAGCTTGAATGGGCTTATGGGTGTATGATACTACTTATTTTCAAAGTGACATTGGCTTACTTTGGGGAAAAACATGACAGAGATGTGATATTGCTTATCATTTATACACAATGAGAAAGCTGCACAATGATAAAATAAAAAAAAAATGGAACTGACATTTATGCAGACAAAATTCTTCAGCACTATTGTGTGCAAAGGCCCAGGAAGTTTTTGTTTTATATAATGTTGTTACTACGAATGCTGCTAAACTAATCTTAATTAACTTAAACACCAAGTTAAAAAAACATTATCAATTAAAAGAATAAACTTAAATATTAAATATCGAACTAGAGCGGATGGCATTAATTTAAAAAATATTATTTCTGAAAGTACAAGTTGAATATCTCATATCCAAAAGTTTTGGGCCCATAAATGCTCGGGATTTTAGGTTTTAAAATATATCTACATGTAACATAATGAAATCTTAGGGATGAGGCACAAGTCCGAACACAAAATTTACCTATGTTTTTTTTTTTTAATCTACCTACACATGCAGGCCAGAAGTAACTTTATGTACAATTATTAGTGCCTGCCCTGACCTTTTAACTGAGGTCTTTCACATGAGATCAGGAATGGCATTTACTGCATGTGCCGTCGTTATGGGCACTCAAAAATTTTGGAGCATCTGAGGTTTGGAATTTTTAGAAGTTTCTGTTCAGCTCATAGCAACAATACTCTTCTAGGGTTAGCAAAAGCTTTCTTTAAAGATGTATGTATGTATGTATGTATGTATGTATGTATGTATGTATGTATTTTATGTATGAGTACACTGTCACTGTCTTCAGACACACCGGAAGAGGGCATCAGATCTCATTGTAGATGGCTGTGAGCCACCATGTAGTTGCTGGGATTTGAACTCAGGACCTTCAGAAGAGCAGTCAGTGCTCTTACCTGCTGAACCATCTCTCCAGCCCAGCAAAAGCTTTCTTGAGAGTTACTTGTGGGGACAAATCACTAACTCTATGTTGCTCATCTCTCTCAAGGGAGTGTTGTTCTGCCTGGGGACAGGGTTTTCCTTCCTTTTTGAAACCCTCAAGTAAAGGTCGGCATGGAAGGAAAAGCTGTGATGCACATATCCACGATTGTTCTAGGATCAACAGATTCAGGATGGGAGACAGATTTACAAGGAATGCATATTGTGATTTGTACAATCCTCCTGTACTGGCTGGTTTTGTGTGTCGACCTGACACATGCTGGAGTTATCACAGAGAAAGGAACCTCCCTTGAGGAAATGTCTCCATGAGATCTAGCTATAAGGCATTTTCTCATTAGTGATCAAGGGGAGGGCCCATTGTGGGTGGTGCCATCCCTGGGCTGGTAGTCTTGGGTTCTATATAAAGCAAGCTGAGCAAGCCAGAGGAAGCAAGCCAGTAAGTGACATCCCTCCATGGCCTCTGCATCAGCTCCTGCTTCCTGCCCTGCTTGAGTTTCAGTCCTGACTTTCTTTGGTGATCAATAGCAATGTGGAAGTGTAAGCTGAATAAACCCTTTCCTCCCCAACTTGTTTCTTGGTCATGATGTTTATGCAGGAATACAAACCCTGACTAAGATACCTCCCACCAGTCCTGTGGTGTGGCTTCTGTAATTAAGCTATCTGTGTCACGAATGTGACATGTTCGCCTTTATGTAGGCACCGAGGCTAAGGATGAACCATGTGCAAGTGCTGCCTGACCTCCGAGCGCTCACCTGTGGCTCTGTACCAGATGTTTATAGACCACATAATTACAGGACTCAGATATCTGAATTATTCAAGCCAACTACATTAGTATTTGAATGGGATTTTATTGCATTTGAATAAACAAATCCAGCTTAAGCATTTCAATAACTAAGCTGGGATTGTATCTGATTTGAATGGATTTCAATGGTTTTTCTTTTTTTTTTGTTTTTTTGTTTTTTTTTTTTTGGTTTTTCAAGACAGGGTTTCTCTGCGTAGCCCTGGCTGTCCTGGAACTCACTTTGTAGACCAGGCTGGCCTCGAACTCAGAAATCCACCTGCCTCTGCCTCCCAAGTGCTGGGATTAAAGGCGTGCGCCACCACCGCCCGGCTAAATTTCAAATCATCAAATGCAAGCAGAGGCCTCTGACAGAAAAAGATGAAAGGGAGCACGAGGCTGGCCCAGCTGTAAGCTGGTGGACCAGAAAGTCAACGGGCTGAGGGCTGTGCAGTAGCCGAGAGCTACAAAGGCCACAACAGGGTAGAGAAGGGTGTGGAGAGGCCTCAGAGTGGAGGCTTTGAGGAAGAAGGACCAGCTGAGGGGAGGTGTCTTAAAGAGAGGACTTCAGGCAGGCTCCAGAGCCAGGGAGAAGAGAGCTTAGGATAGCTCATCTTGCTACCATGATAAAGATGGAAGGCAGAAAGATGCGGGGGTGGAGGGGTGAGGATGGAGAAGCAGGTGGAGCATCCTTAATCCAAAACAACAACAAAACCCAAATCGCAACCTTATTGCATGCCAGTGTGACAAGTGGGAATTCCATCCATGCCAGGAAACTTTTCTGGTATGAAATCATTTCAAATGGTAAAAACAAACAAACAAGCAAAGAAATGTGTTTGGATTCGAGCCCAATTCCAAGGGTACCCCATTTTATGCTATGCAAATATGAAAGATACAGAAGAAAACCTAAAATTCTCCTGACCCTTTCCTTTTGGATGAGGAATCTCACCCTGGGCTGAAGACGCTATAAAGACCACTGCAGGGGCTCACATGCCTTTGGGCAGGGAAGTGAAGGAGGCTGAAGGGAAGGGAACCAGGGGCTCATCCAGGGATGAGTGAGGAAAGACATTTCTGTGGGTTGGCTGTGGCTCCCTGTAGGCAGGAGCCAGGCTCTGAGCACACAGTAGACCCACCTCACCCTAAGTCATAACGGATGGATGAGTAGGAGTCTGGCCACATCGCTAACCTCTGTATGTGTCGTACTTATCTTTCTCATGTGGCAAAAACAAAAACCCAACTGTGGAGCTTCCAGAATCTAGAATAAGCCTCCTAAAGAAGCTGGGCCCTTTCAAAATCCATATAAGTGTGCACACTAAGGACTGATTCTAGGTTGGTGTGCAGGTGGTTAGGTCATGGGCGATAGCCAGGCCACTTGTCCGAGGAAGGAATGTGCCATCTCAGCATGGGCACAGGAACTGTTTGAGTGTAGAATTCTCTCTGTATTCAACCTAGTCACCATCTTGATACAAAAGCATATAAAGAATCTACGCTTATAGAGTTACCCCTCAGTGATCACGGGCACTGGTTCCAAGATTCCCCTTTACTGGCTACAGATTGATCAGGATCACGGGCACTCAATTTTCGTCTGTCAAAAGCATTTGCATTTGCACATAGTCAAGGCACGCCTTCCCAGATACTGTGACATGTATGTTACTCTGAATTCCCAAGAGTGTGTGTGCGTACTCATTTTCTGTTTGGGCATTTATGTAAGTTCTATGTGCATACTTGTTTTGTGTTTAGAGAAATGTTACAAGAAAACAAAATCTGCCCAAGCTCAGGTCAAACATGGTTTGCTCTCCTGCTCATTCTCTCTCTGGTTGGTTGAATGGAGAGACCGTCTCCACGTCTCCACAGTCTCACCGCTGTGGCCTTTGGTGGCTGCTTTTCAAAGCGTTAGGTACCAATGTGATTAATTCCACTATGCTCAGAGAAAAGTTCCTGGAAACACAAGATTTCCATAGAGTTTAGGATGGGAAACTGGCGTATTTAAGGGTCTGCTGGAAAGGTCAGCTCAGGAGGCTGAAGTGCATTCCAGAACCCAGGAGGGACCTGCATGAGCTCTTACTTTGAGGCTGGTGTTGATACGGGGCCATTTTATAATTGCTGTTTCAGACGAAGCAATCTAAGCTAAACCCAAGAGGGAAGAAGCTCGAACGGCTTCTCTGTCAGACGTGTCTGTTGACTTGTACTCACTTTTCATAGGATTTGATGGCCTGTTCCACGTTTTGCTTGTAGACATTGAGGTTGACTCCATGGGGGTTAATTAATATCATCTTGTTGCTGTTCTTGCACACGTGTGCCAGAGGGAACACCTACACAGCAGCATCAACAGAACGGAGAGGGTCACTCTGCAGGTTCACGGGAGCCTTCAGGGTGCTTGTGTGTGGGTACATTAAAAAACAACTATAAAAGCTCTATAAAAACCTCACTGTAAGTGTAGAAAAATAGAATACAGTAAATCTTAGAAGTAAGAATAAGAGATAATTACTAACCCTCCCCAGTTTTAAAAACTATACATTTTTGGGCTGGAGAGAAGGCTCAGCGGTTTAAGAGCACTCTTCCAGAGGACCTGAGTTCAATTTCTGGCAACCACAAGGTGACTCACAACCATCTTTAATGGGATCTGATGCCCTCTTCTGGTGTGTCTGAAGATATAACAGTGTATTCATATACTTAAATAAAATCTTAAAAAAAAAAACAAACTATACATTTTAAAAATCACTACCACGAAACAAAACCAACAGAAAAATATTGCTTCAGGAAACCCTTGTCATAACTGAATATTATCTCTAGAGGCTTCTATCAAGTTGGTGAGTATAGGCAATAATAAATAGAACCTCATTTTAGATAATATACTTGTATATACATAGTATTATATATAACAGAATATAAGATTACAGGTTAATATTCTATACATAATATTAAACGAAAAGGAGAATGTCTGGCAGGTAAATACCAAACTATGCTATTGATGTTATAAACCATACTTGATTCCAATCACAGGAATAGGCAAGCGTTCTGGATATGAGAGAAATTTTTTTTAGATTTAATCACTTTATTTTATGTGTTTTGCTTGTGTGTGTGTGTGCATGTGTGTGCATGTATGTATGCATGTGTGTATGCATGTGTGTGCATGTGTGTGTGTGCGCGCGCGCGCGTGTGTGTGTGTGTGTGTGTGTGTGTGTGTGTGTGTGTGTGTGTGCACATGTGTCACTTGCATATGTGGTACCTGTGAAGGTGGAAGAGGGCATTAGATCCTCTGGAACTGAAGTTATAGGTGTTAGGAATCATCATGTGGGTGCTGGGAACTGAACTTAGGTCCTTTGCAAGAGCAACGGGTGCTCTTAACCACTGAGCCATCTCTCCAGCCCGGAAAAATTACCTTTAATAAGGAAGTCCTTTTACTTTCAATCAAGATGATACAGTTTGTGCTGTTATGTCTCCCAGCTTCTAAAACTGTGCTAACATATATTAGTAAACTAGTGCAAAGAAAGGAGAAAGAAATGATACATGAATAGTTATAAAAGTTGAAGAGAAACATAACCAGGGGAACCAGGGTGAAGCTGTGGGTTGCTGGCTCTGTGTCCAGGGATGGTATGCAGTAGGGGCCCAGACCAAGGGTCCAGCCTGGACTCAGTGACCAAGGTTAGCCCTGTACAAGGATCCTTTGGAAGAAGGTACTGACTAGCAAGTAACCCACACACTGAGGACTCATTTGAACCTTTAGATATGTGCTCCAGGCCATAAGCATGCTCAGAACGCTCGTCCTTGAAAGTTGACCCCAAGCTAGGCATGCTCAGGATTAGGAACACACCTATCCCTTAAGGGTTTCCCTGTGTGAGTATGTATGAAGTTCCCAGGAAAACCCCCACATTTCCTTCATCTGGAGAGGCTATCATATGTGTGCACAATAACACGTATAACGTGTATAACATATAACATATAACGTATAAATAACTCTTATGTTGCCTTTATCTACTGCAAGGAGGAAATCGTTCTTTGCCCTTTCTTAGCTGTGCTTGTTTGAGGCTTTGCACCCGACTGAGATGAAAACCTTTTGTCTGGTGTCAACCAGGCTGCTCAAAGACAGACCGAGCTTACTGAGATCCTAAGAAAAAATGGCTGCACAGTTTTGAATCTTGGGAAAATGAATTGGAACCGAAATATAGAAATACTCCTCACAGATTGAATAAAATTGAAACTAGGTATAATCATGTAAAAAATAACTTGTGAAATAATGTATAAACATCCCCCACAATACAGTGCGCGGACAAAAGAACCCCATAGATAAATGGGTGATGGAAGGTTATGTGGATGGAGATCTAGAAACCTCAATGGGAAGTAATAGAAATGTCAAAAGAATAAGATCAAAGCGGGGAAGGGTCATACAAGGAGCAACATCTGCTGTGTGCATGTGCATGTGTGTATATGTGCAAGTGCACCTGTGTGTGTACATGCACAGGTGCATGTGTGTGCATGAATTCATGCATGCAGAGGTTTCACAAATGGTGGCTGTAGCTATAGCTTTAAACTGCAAAAAAAAGATGGAAAGACACCTTTCGTTAGCAATTGTGGTTAAGCTGTTTGGTAAAGAAAGGGTGGGCCCCGGTCAGCGTGAGTGCTTGGGAGGGTCCAGGTCCTTGTACCTGGTGTGGCTGTGAAGGATCTCTCTCACTGGGTCAGCTCACACAGTAGGGGAGGGAGAGTGTGCAGCCAATTCAAAGGTTCAGCTACTACCTGTCAAAATGTAACAACAGCCTCCCAAGCTCCATTTTCTGTCCCCAAAATAAAGGTTGCACTATTTTGAGTATTTTCTTTAACAGTATAGTTCTAGGGTAGAGATATGGTTTAGTATTTTTGTATCGAGACATTAAAAAGAAACATAAAGGTGGCATGGGGCCAGGCAGTGGTGGCGCATGCCTTTAGTACCAGCACTTGGGAGGCAGAGGCAGGCAGATTTCTGAGTTCAAACCCAGCCTGGTCTACAGAGTGAGTTCCAGGACAGCTAGGGCTACACAGAGACACCCTGTCTAGAAACAAACAGACAAAAAGTGATGTGGAGTCCTAGACCTTCCTTGTGAGACCTCAACTACCTCCAAAAGTATCTAAAACATGCATAACATTGGGGTTAAAACTATTAAAAATAGGTACTTGTAACTCTTGGGAGTTACAGGAGGTAGGCAAGACTTTTTAAAGATTTTACTGTTTAATTCCTTTATACAATGTATATTCGCTTTTGAATTAAGTCATCAGGGCTCATGAAAATAAAGAAGGCAAAGGTTTAGAAAGTGGAAGAGAACAGACAGGAACAGGCATAAATGTTAAGAGCTTTTGAGCTCCACCAGCTGCTTAGAAACCACAGGGAGTCAGCATGGGCTCCAGGGCTGCCTTTCAAAGGGAAGGGAATAGGGGTTAAAGGTGAAGTGCCCGGGCTTTCAAACTGAAGATTGCGTAAATTTGTATTTAAAAAAAAATCATCCCTCTAAATAGAGCAATGGTACAAAAACTTGAGAGGAAAAATATCAACCCAAACAAAATAATAGACATTGATGTTTTCCATGACCTAGCAGGAAAATACTCCCTTAGAAGTCTATGTCTCTCCTAGTTTACAGATTAGGGCTCAATGATAATTCAGTGCTAAAAAGTGCTTAGTCAGCTCTTGACTCTTAACCAACTTAACCAAAAGCAAACTCATATTGTACTTCCCAGTTTGGTAGATCGAGACCTCAGGCCTTGCACATCCATCGTGGACTTGAACGTAGCTGTTCAAATCTCACTTGTGAACACCCAGTGTCCTTCCTTTCTGCACACAGGATTCGGGGAACACAAACGCATACTCCACAACTTCAGTCTTTGCTCTTAGTTTTCACAACATGGTGGCTACTTAAGAGACCAGGTGCTGTCCCCTCTTTATGATGTCATATTCAGTGTCATAAGAGGCGTTCCAGAGCTTAGGAGATCAGAGTTATGGCTGCCTAGCTTTTCAGAGGTACGGGTGGGGTTCAGGAAGAAGCTGAGGACCCTATTTGAGAGGAAACAAAGGCATGTGATTGCCTTTGGAAATGGCTTCCCTAGCACTTTTAGAACTCAGCTGGGGGATCCTTCCAGACAGTATTTGGTAATGAGAGGAAGCCTGAGGCATCACCTTCTTTAGTTCTCTGAGGCAAAACTAGAGACCTCATCACATTCATATTAAACAACGCCCCTTAGAGGCAAGCACTGAATCATGAGGCTGGTACACTAGGGGTGTAATATGGGGGCTGAGAGGGAGGAAGACAAGGTAGAGAGACAGAGATAAGAGATTAGAGGCAGGTAATGGACTATAGAGGCAGAAATTTCTAGAATCCATGGGTGGACAAAAATGGGCTGATAGCGTTTTCCCACCATCAGAGGAAATAACTTGAACCAAGAACTAAACAATACCTTTATGATAATGACATTACTATTACAACAACAGCAATAATAATAGAACCTATCCTCACTCTCTACCAAGAATAACAGAGGCATTTTCTACTTATGTTTTCATTCAATCCCATTATAGACAAATAAAATTAATTAAATTTTTGTCAAATGGCAAACTGTACTGTCCATTGAACTGCGGTTCTTTCTTATTCTTTATACCTGCATGGGTATTTTGCCTACACGCGTGTCTGGGTCCCATGTGTGAGCCTGGTACCTCACAGGCCAGAAGAGCCTGTCAGGTCTCTGGAACTGGAGTTTACAGAGGGTTGTAAGCCAGCATGTAGGTACTGGAAATCAACCTTAGGTCTTGTGGAAGAGAAGCCAGTGCTCTTAAGTGTGGAGCCATCTCTCTAGCCCTCTCTATTCTGTTTCTGTGAGTGTTGCATGCTGCGGGGGGGGGGGGGGGTTCAGTGAATGATGGCAGTTTCTGTACAAACCTGGCCACCTGAGCTTGATTCACTATGACCCACGTAAAGGGAGGGAGAATCTACTCCACAAGGCTGTCCTCTCACCTCTGCATGCACACTGTGGCACATATACCCTACTTTTATGACATGCATGGGTGTGCACACTCATATACATCCCCCCACATAAATTGTATTTGCTGACATAATACATGCACCAAGTAACCACTTATTGAATAACATGGAAAACTAAAACAGAAGCTGCAGACATCTTTTTGGCAGTTTGATATTTAAAATATGAAGCTTAGAGTCTGCTAAATTTGTCTTCCTAGAAACACGTAGGATAAAGGAGGACAGTGTCAGTTGGGGGAGAAGTTTCCTGACTATGAATAATGTGAGAAGGATTTTTAAGAGATTTATAATTCAAACGTGGCAGAGTAGCTGAATATTGAAATGAAACCATGCCACTTTCACAAAGTAATACAAAGGCCAAGGTTTTATTTGGTTTGTTTTGTGTGTATGCTGCTATTTCTGTCTTAGTGGTGCCAGAAAGATAGAGGGAAATGAACACTCTCAAAATTCCATGTAAGTTGTCCCCAAACCAGGAACAGTTCAATACGTTGTCACCATTTATTATTTTTAAAAGATATTTTTAAATGTTCATGTGTAGTCCTGTAAGTCTGTGTTGGGTATGTGCATGTGTGTGCAGGTGCCCATGGAGGCCAGAAGAAGCCATCAGATCCCCTGGAGCTGGAGGTGCAGGGAGCTGCGGACCATCTTACATGACTGTTGGAATCCAAACTCAGGTCCTCTGGGAAGAGCAGTACAAGCTCTGTGAGCCATGTGCCCAGCTCCACAGCTTATATTAGCAAATATTATTAAAATTTATCCAAAGATCATTATTATATGGAAATATAATCACAAATACGGAAATATGCTAAATGAAGAAAATAACATGTATAGTTGTGTGCACAGCTATTAATTTTTAACATAAATCAGAAAGAATTTACTGGATGACATCAGGAGTAATCTCAGAATGTAAAACTGAGGAAACTGTGAAATTGATTACTAGACATTTCATTGTTGAACCTAGACCAAATTTATGGATTTCTGTGGTGTCCAATAGCTATCTGAGCACTAGATCCCAAACTAGCCAAGCAAAGGCTCTGAAGGGACAGGTCTAATGGAAAGGCAGAGCTCTGTGAGTCTCCCAGGAACTCTGAATACAAAAGCAACATTGTTCTAGAAATCGCAACTGTCCAAATTGAGAAGTGCTGAATCGTAAGAGTATGCTCTCATCCAAAGGCGTCTGGATGTTCCACAGAACCTGTGAAGGCCAGGCCACAAAACTAAGCAGCTGAGAGGTGTGTCAACAGGATCGCTCAAAAACCCATCAAGGTGTGTGAACGCGGTACTGATTGTCATCCACATTTTAGACCCAAACTTTAAAATATGTAGGTGTTTGTTGATGCCCTCTGAGGTTGCCGGACACCTGAGTGAAAATACGGGTGTGAAGACCTTTGTGCACAGTGTGATTTCACTGTGGTTAGAACCGAAAGAAAAGATCAAAGGGCATGGATGTATCACAAAATACCTGATTACTCCCTTTTCATAGATGATAGATAGATGATAGATAGATAGATAGATAGATAGATAGATAGATAGATAGATAGATAGAGATATGTATAGATGTATATATATATATGTATAGATATATTATAGATACACATAGACATATGCACATATACATATATATGTTTAAACAGACATATGTATATACATATATACCTATATACACACATATGCATATGTATACACATATATATATACCCTTATATATGTACTTATACCATACCTATCTATATCATCTACATCTAATCTACATCTTATTTATATCTAATTCATATCTATAATCTTTTGTAATAACTGTCATTTAAAATTTTTTAATTTTCCCATCAGTCATTTTATGTTTAATCCTCCTGTAATTGTTGTTTGCTTGCTGGGAGTGTTTCTGTTTTTTGTTTGTTTTTGAGAGGGTCTCACACTGTAGCCCAGGCTGACTTTGAACTTTCAGCCATTGTTTTGATTGGCCTCCCAAGTATTGGGGATATAAAAATCCTTATTTGAAAGAAGGAGAATTTGGTTTAAACAGCATCATGCATCTCTTTGTAGCTGGTATTCCTACCCAGCTAAGCAATGAGGTGGATGGATACCTTACAGGTTGAGCTAGGATTTCGGGCAGATGCATTAATGACATCAAATGCTTTCCTCAGAGCCTAGTACATGTCGAGTATCCATCACTGAATAGAATATGGACCTTTCATGGTCCTCCAGGAGTAGATGATGGAGATGATGAACAAAGGCACAAAGGCACAAAGCTATAGATAGAACCCAGAGGACAAGGCAGAAGGTCTAGAAAGGATGCTATAAGAGATGTCATAATGATGGTGGTGGTAATGATGAAGATGATGGAGATGATGATGGATGTTGTCAATAATGCAAGCTCATCTTCCCAAATTATTTCAATCTCTCTCTTAAAGCAATTATCAATAAAGAGCTCTGAATTCTAGGCTCATCAAATGAATAAAGCAATTTTTATTTCTGTGTATGGTTTGGCAATGGATTTATCATTTTTGAAAGAGCTGAGATAAAATTATCTGGCCTATTTTATATCCTGCAACAAACAGTTGCTGGGGCAACCTTTCTGCTCAGTGCTTCATTTCCAAGGTGATAGATTTGATACTGGTCCAGGGAATCAGAAAGCAAAATAGCATTGTGTTTCAGAAGAAGAAAGAATGCCTAGATAGGCCATGAGTGAAGCCAAGGGTCCTTATAAGCCAGACATACAGATGTTGCCCTGCATTGAGCAGAAGAGAGTCAGTTAAAATTCTCTGTGCATCGCGACAAGATTCAGGCCCACCTGCTTGCCAGGTTCATCTTTTTTTTTTCCACAAAGTAATCCAAAGTTTAAAAATTTCTCTAATAAGCTGGGAGACATTTTAGCATATCGCTTTTTTTTTTAAATAAAGATTTTATTTATTTCATGTATGTGAGTATGCTGTAGCTGTCTTCACACACCAGAAGAGGGCATCAGACCCCATTACAGATAGTTGTGAGACACCAGGTGCTTGCTGAGATTTGAATTCAGGACCTCTGGAAGAACAGTCAGTGCTTGTGATGGTTTGTATATGCTCGGCCCAGGGAGTGACACTATTAGAAAGTGTGGCCCTGGAGTCTTCCCTTCTGGCCCCCATTTGCAGCAGGGAACCAGGCAGCTCCACAACCTTCTGTGCACAGCCCGCCAGGAGAGAGTGATCTCTCAGCAGCGCTTTCACTTCTGAGCATGGAGATGAGATCTCCACCTTCTCTCTGTAAAGGAACAACTAGGAGTGCACAAGGCATATGATCAGTGGAGCTGCTGGGACAGGAGCCTTCCCTTCCGGCCGCCATTTGCAGCAGGGAACCAGACAGCTCCACACACTTCTGTGCACAGACCCTGCCATAAGAGAGTTGGTCTCCCAGGATTACAGACACAGGTTTACAGGCCTATAGGAGGGACAAGCTCCAGTCAGAGACAAGACCAACTAACACCAGAGATAACCAGATGGCGAAAGGCAAGCGCAAGAACCCAATAGAAACCAAGGCTACTTGGCAACATCAGAGCCCAGTTCTCCCACCACAGCAAGTCCCGGATACCCCAACACACCGGAAAAGCAAGAGTTGGATTTAAAGTCTCATCTCACGATGCTGATACAGGAAGGACATAAATAACTCCCTTAAAGAAATACAGGAGAACATATGTCAACAGGTAAAAGCCCTTAAAGAGGAAACCCAAAAAATTCCCTTAAAGAATTACAGGAAAACACAAACAAACAAGTGAAGGAACTGAACAAAATCATCCAGGATCTAAAAAAGGAAGTAGAAACAATAAAGAAATCACAAAGTAAGACATCGCTGGAGATAGAAAATCTTGGAAAGAACTCAGGAGTCATAGGTGCAAGCATCAACAACAGAATACAAGAGATAGAAGAAAGAATCTCAGGTGCTGAAGATACCATAGAAAACATTGACTCAATGGTCAAAGAAAATGCAAAATGCAAAAAGCTCCTGAGCCAGAACATCCAGGAAATCCAGGACACAATGAGAAGACCAAACCTAAGGATTATAGGTATAGAGAGAGCAAAGATTTCCAACTTAAAGGGCCAGTAAATATCTTCAACAAAATTATAGAAGAAAACTTCCCTCACCTAAAGAAAGAGATGCCCATGAGCATACAAGAAGCCTACAGAACTCCAAACAGACTGGACCAGACCAGAAAATCCTCCTGGCACATAATAATAAAAACACCAAATGCACTAAACAAAGAAAAAATATTAAAAGCAGTAAGGGAAAAAGGTCAAGTAACTTATAAAGACAGGCCTATCAGAATTACACCAGACTTCTCACCTGAGACAATGAAAGTTAGAAGATACTGGGCAGATCTCATACAGAACCTAAGAAAACACAAATGCCAGCCCAAACTACTATACCCAGCAAAACTCTCAATCCACCATAGATGGAGAAACCAAGGTATTCCATGATAAAACCAAATTTACATAATATCTTTCCACAAATCCAGCCCTACAAAGGATAATAGATGGAAAACGCCAACACAAGGAGGGAAACTATACCCTAGAAAAAGCAAGAAAGTAATCTTCCAACAAACCCAAAAGAAAGTAACCACACAAACATAAAAATAACATCAAAATTAACAGGAAGCAACAATCACTATTAATATCTTTTAACATCAATGGACTCAATTCCCCAACAAAAAACAGACTAACAGAAATATTTTTCATGTAAATCTTCAATTTTATCAGAAAATGATTGTAATTCCTCTTTCAATCAATTTAGTAATGTTTTTTATGTCTACCATTTTATCTATATAATTTTCCATGAAATAGTCTTTTTAATGTGTTTTTCTATGTATTTCTTGAATTTTATCAGAAATATTTTCCTTGTAGATCTTCAATTTTATCAGAAAATGATTATAATTCCACTTTCAATCAACTTAGGAATATTTTTATGCCTACCATTTTATCTGCATAATTTTTCCATGAAATAGTCAATCTTAATGTGCTTTTCTATATATTTCTTCAATTTTATCAGAGATATTTTCCAAGTAAATCTTCAATTTTATCAGAAAATGTTTATAATTTCACTTTTAATCAAGTTAGAAATATTTTTATGCCTACCATTTTATCTGTATAATTTTCCATGATAATCTTCAATTTTAAAGTTTTTCTATGTATTTTTCAATTTTATCAGATATATTTTCCATGTAGATCTTCAATTTTATCAGAAAATGTTTATAATTCTACTTTCAATCAACTTAGGAATATTTTTATGCCTACCATTTTATCTGTACAATTTTCCATGAAATAGTCAATTTTAATGTGTTTTTCTATATATTTCTTGAATTTTATCAGAAATATTTTCCTTTTAAATCTTCAATTTTATCATAAAATGTTTATAATTCCACTTTCAATCAACTTAGAAATATTTTTATGCCTACCATTTTATCTGTAATTTTCCATGATAATCTTCAATTTTAGTATGTTTATATTTTTCTACAATTTTATTAGAAGTATTTTCCATGTATATCTTCAATTCTATCATGTTTCTACTTCCTTTTTCAATTAATTTAGCAACTTTTTTTATGTCTACCATTTTTCTCTTTAATTTTCCATGAAAATTGTCAATCTTAATGTGTTTTTATATACTTCTTCAATTTTGTCAGACACATTTTCCATGTAAATCTTTAATTTGATCATGTTTTTACTTCCTTTTTCAATTAAAAATAATTAATAAAAAGTGTGGCCCTGTTGGAGTGGGCGTGGCCTTGTTGGAGTGGGTGTGGTCTTGTTGGAGTGGGTGTGTCAGTGTGGGTGTGGGCTAATCCTAGTTGCCTGGAGGCAGATATTCTGCTAGCAGCCTCTAGATGAAGATGTAGAACTCTCAGCTTCTGTACCATGCCTGCTTGGATGCTGCCATGCTCCCGCCTTGATGATAATGGACTGAACCTCTGAACTCATAAACCAGCCCCAATTACATGTTGTCCTTATAAGAGTTGCCTTGGTCATGGTGTCGGCTCACGGCAGTACAACCCTAAGACAGTGATCTTAACTGCTAAACCATCTCTCCAGTCCCTAGCATATTATTCTTCCTGTTTATATGGGGGCGGGGCATCTCTTCCAGTCTAAGGAAATATTAGGGAATAAAAGATATAAATAGAAGATATTTGAGATCTACTCTTGTCAGCATTTTGCAATGCATACTACACCATTTACTGCTGAAGTCACACTGCTGTACAATCCGGTCTATCTCAAACTCTGTACCTTTTGATCAACCACTGCCCATTGCCTTCTGCTCTGTCCCTCTACCGTAGCCTCTACCCCACGGTATTTCTGCAGTTCCTCCCTTTCGGACTACATATAGGTGACATCATGCGCACTCATCATGGCTGGAAAGATGGCTTAGTAATGAAGAGCAATCATTCTTGCAGAAGACCCTGGTTCAGTTTCCAGCAACCATGTCAGGTGGCTCCCAACTGCCTGTGACTCCATCGCAAGGGGATCTAATGTCCTCCTCTGGCCTTTGTGGTCATTCTACTTATATGTACATACACACAGACACATACATTTACATAACTAAAAAAAAATAAATCTTGAAAAGATCGCAGGTAAGTAATGTCATGGATATGCTAATTGGCTTGAATTAATCATGTCACATTGTAAACTGATATTCATTGTAGAACTTATTTAATTCCAACTCAGGAGGTTTTACCCTGCCCTTAACCATTAAGTTCCCAGATAAAAAGACACACAGCTTTTATTATTTACAATAAGCCTTAACAGAAAAGAGCTGGGCAGATATCTACCCTCTATGCTATTAGAATCGCCTTTCCTATCGATAACCGAGTTATTATGTACTGTATTCCATCTGGGCTGCTCTTCACTCCAATGGCCAGCCCTCAGGACCATGTTTTCATAATTCACCTAACCCTTGGCGGCTTCTCCCCCATTCACCTTCTTCTCTCTCATGTAGTTCTCCTCTGACCCCTCAAGCCTAGGAACCCTAAACCCCACCTATGTCTCTTCTGCCCAGATATTGACTGGTGGCATCTTTATTTACCAATCAGAAATAACTTTGGGGCAAGGTCACATAGCGTCCCTGGGGTCTAAGTGCAGATTCTCTTGTCTCTGGGGCAACCGGGCCTTGTGGACACGCACTCAGCATTACAATTCACAGCAAAAGACAAAACCTCATCAGACACCAAACCATCACACTGTGCCCTAAAAAATACAGTTATGATTTGTCAAAAAGAAGTTAACATTTTAAGGACATGCTTTGTGGATGAGATTGAAATTCATTATTGTGTATCTCTACTACTGTCTCATTCTTACCCTTCTGTTAATGATGGTGAATTTACAGAGCACTATCCTGTCTGTCTGTCTGTATGTCTGTGATGAGAATGGAGGGTGCTGCCAAAGGTGCCAAACACAAGTACCCATGGGGGAATGCCCATGCCCTTCCTTTCAGCCTTGCTTTCTGGAGGCTAAATGCTATAATGTTCTAAAGATCAGGCGCCTAACTCCTGCTCTTCCTGAATTTTTCCTTCATTAACAATCCCAGGGTGGAATCTAGTTTTTATTAGTGTCTTAGTCAGGGTTTTACTGCTGTGCATAGACACCATGATCAAGGCAAGTCTTACAAAGGACAACGTTTAATTGGGGCTGGCTTACAGGTTCAGAGGTTCAGTACATTATCATCAAGGTGGGAACATGGCAGCATCTAGGCATCTGAAGGTTGCTAGTGGAAGACTCGCTTCCAGGCAGCTAGGAAGAGGGTCTTAAAGCTTATGCCCACCTACTGTACTAGTGACACACCTACTCCAACAAGGCCACTTGGTTCCTGATTAGTGGCATTGCTTGGAGAGATTTGGGTGCTGTGGCATTGCTATAGGAAGTATGTCATTGGAGGTAGGCTTAGAAATTAAAATCCTTGGGGGCTGGAGAGATGGCTCAGTGAGTGGTTAAGAGCACTGACTGCTCTTCCAGAGGTACTGAGTTCAAATCCCAGCAATCACATGGAGGCTTATGACCATCTTCAATGGGATCCAATGCCCTCTTCTGGTGTGTCTGAAGACAGAGACAGTGTGCTCATATACAAGAAAGAAAGAAAGAAAGAAAGAAAGAAAGAAAGAAAGAAAGAAAGAAAGAAAGAAAGAAAGAAAGAAAGAAAGAAAGAAAAACTGAAAGCCTGTGTCACTTGCAGATTTTTCTCTCTGCTCAGTGCTTACAGTAGAGGATGTGAACGTGACTTCCTGCTCTGGCCATGCCTGCTGTCTGCGGCTTGTGGCCACACCTCTCTGTCCAGATAGAAGCATGTCCCTCTGGAGCCGTAAGTCAGAATTCCCTCTTCCTTCAGTTTCTTGCCAGAGCGGTCTGTTCCTTTCGTTACCCCATTTCTCAATAGGCAGTTTCACCTTTTAGTGTTTAATTTTTCCGATTCTTTATATATGATAGGCATCAACCTCCTGTCTGAAGTACAGCTGGCAAAGATTTTTCTCCCCTCCTGTGTGTTGTGTGTTTTTGCCTAGTATATTTTCTTTGTTGCGGAGAAACATTGTAATCTCACGCCATCCTGTCCGTTGGTTCTTGGGCCAGTTTCCTGTGCTACTGGAGGTTTGTCCGGGACACTCTTGACTTCGCCTGTGACTTGAAATGTATTCCCCGGTTTCCTCTAGCTGTCATGGTGTCTCATGTTTTAAACCTTGAGTCACTTTGAGTTGATGTTTCTCCATAGGGAGAGTTGGTCTAATTTCACTCTTCCATGGGGCATATCCAGTTTGTCGGGACCATCGGTTGAGTAAGCAGTCTTGCTTCTGCTGTGTGCTTTTGACACCGCCTCTCAAGGATCATTCTAGACCCTTTCCTCTCTTTGCTCACACCATTCGGCCCCATCAACTTGACTTCACACCAGCCTCCACTGATGCCAAGTGTCACCATGAGGTCCTCGCTGTCCAGACTTGCCTCCTGACTGTCTTGGGTGCTCAGCATCGCTTGCAAGGTTAACTTTCAATCCCATTGAAGCCAAAGTTGGCGGTCGAAGCCTTGATCCACCTGGCCATCTCACTGGCTCTTGTATTTTTATTTTTGTAGCCTTTCCAATTTGATGGGGAGAGGGGTATCCAGTTAGTTTTCAGTTTGCATTTGTCCTACCTCATGTATCTGGTTACCCCAAAAGTTAAATATTTTTGTGTGTCTCTTGGATTTTTCCATGGAGTATTTAGGATGTTCATGTCCCTTTGTGGTGAGGATACATGTGTGTGTGTGTACACAGACTGAATGTTAGTACTGATATATACTGAATCACACGTGCGTATGGATGATGTAATTCTTAAGACTTTTTTCCATTGTGTATGCTACAATATTTTCTTATAACCATTTCTACTTCATGTGCTTTTATGCAAAAATACCATATACCAAAACTTCATAAGTTTTGGGAGTATGCATGCCTCTCCTCTAATTCCTCCCAGATCAACCTTCCTTACCCTCCCTGCCCATCACTGTACCCTAACTCTTTTCTAAATCTATTGAGTCTAACTCTTTGCTCACATACTCTTGGTGGTGGGGTCATTCACCGGAGCATGTTCTACCTACTAGGGGCCATACCTTAAAGAACTAACACTTTTCCAGAGGCTATTAATTGTCAATAGATCGTCAGCGAGTGGTGGGATCTTGTGCCCATCTTCCCCTGTCCAGGCTGGAGTTTGGTGTGACTTGGGCTTACATGGGTCTTGTATAGGCTGTCACAGCCACTGTTGGTCCATACAAGCAACTCCCCCCTGTGTCCAGAAAACCCTGCTTTCTTGCAGCCAGCCACTGCCTCTGACTCCTTCTGCAGCGATCCATTTTGATATAGTTTGGGGATAAACATTCTCTTTATGGTTTCTTCTCTTGATCGTACGCTTGTATTTGCCTGACCTGCCACATTCATACACAGAACTTGAAGAACATGTCAGCATACTTCCTGGAAGAGAAAAGTCAGCATTTGTTCCACTTTGCTGCCTCTGCAGCCTGGAGGCAAAGGTTTGGCTGTGGTATAGTAACCAGGACCACCCACATCCTCCTGATGAAGGACAGGGTGATGCGGACCTCCACTGGTTACAGTGTTGAATGTGACCAATGACTAACAAAAGTGAATCAGTCCGTCCAACCGCTGCTTTAAGCACGCCAACCCCAGTGAGTTCAAAGCCAGTTAGAGCCCCTTTCACTTGCTTTTCTAAAAAATTCTTTTGCCTTTAGTTTCATTTCCTAAATGTTCTCATTGAGAGTTTCAATTATATAAAAAGCAGAGAGAATTACACATCGAGACCTGTACTCCGTGATCTTTTCTGAGTTCAAGAACTACTCCAGTGGTTCTGCCTGCCTAGAGATCCCAAGGCAGATACTGAGTCTCCTCTATAAACCTCATCTTAGGGTGAGTCCATTCCATCAGGATGCCACACCCTTTGGTGCTGGGAAGCCTCATAGTTGCTACTTAGGCTTCCAGCATCTTATATTCTCCAGGCAACAGCAGGGCACGGTCTTCTCATTCACACGGCTTCTGCCTTTGATGCCCCACCACAATTTGGCTGCTTCAGAAATTGTTCTCCCTAAAGACAAGGATTTCTCCCTTCCAAAACACTGTGACTCCTCAACACAATTGATCCTCAAGGTGGGGGCACTGGCTTTAGAACGTACTACCACCACTGCCAATACCAAATTTCTCAGGTGCTTAAGACCCTTATGTAAAATGGAGGGATTTTCTACATATAACCTTCCAAATCTTCCTCTGTACCCTAAATTACCAATTATTCACAACACCTGCTACACTGTAAATGCTGCATAGATACCTGTTATACTGCATTGGTTAGGCAGTAATAGGGAAACGAACACGCTCAGCACAGATTTGACTTTTGATCTAAGATTGGTTGAAGCCATAGATAAAGAGCTCACAGACACCAAGGGCCAACTGGGCCTAACTATACTTACATGGCTTTACCCTACCACAAACACTCATACTGAAGGATCTTTTTCTTCTCTAGGAACGTGATTACCTCAGATTTATCCTCCCCACTCTCCCTCTCTTCTTGTCTGTGGTGGCTTTCATAATGGAGAAAAAATGTCATCCAACTTGGGAAAAGAAAGGGCCTCATCTCTCTGGCAAAGCCTTCCTGTCCTCTGCCTCTCTGTCCCTGAATGTTCACTCATAACTCTTATCTAGAGAGCTTTTAGCGTCTCTGTAGATCCACATGTCTCCCCAGCAACAAGAAGATATGAACTTCCAGCTCAGTGAAGGCCAGTTGCTCCCACCTAGAAGGAGATATCTTAAGAATCTAGACCTTTCCCCTCTCCCATTCACATGTAACTTCTGCTAATACATCTCTGCTACAACTGCACAAGACATCAAAACATGATTTTTTTTTTAAATTTAAGCAGAAAAACATAAACAAAAAACCTCCTCAAACACGGGCACACAAGCAATGGCATTACCTCATCAAAGACCTTGGAGACAACATTCTTATTCAGGATGGGGACATAAGTGGAGCTGTGGGGTACCATGGTCCCAGCCAAGGCATCGGTGATGGTGAGTTTCTTGGCCTCCAGGCCATGAGTTTGGAGCCAGGTTTTGGAGGACATGTCTGAAGAGCTAAGAACACAGACTGTCGAGTTTAAAAAACGTGCAACTTAAGTCGTTCGCAGACAAAACCAGAGCAGACTGTCCTCCTTAGAGTAAAGCACTCACGTGTGGCCACTAACTTGGCTTCCATTTCCAGTGAGGCTTTCTGACAGTGTGTCATCCAGACGCTGGTTCATCAACAGGATGCTCGTTTCTGTGGGAAGAAGCAGAAGCTGTCTCCTGGACTGACGTCAAGGATCACTCACATTTGAACAGGTAGAGAGATAATGGCAGCCCGCTCCACAGGCCATAGCTTAACCTCTCTGAGCAGGTGCCTGGACAGAATGCATTAGCAGCTTCCACTGGAGTCACAGGCACGAGTGACACAGCCCTGCCTTACCTTCCATGCAGAGAGCACCTCTCTATGGAAGAATGAGCTTATAGGCCCCTTCTCCAAACCCACATTTAAAACACTTGGCAAGACTATGATGTACTAGCGATCACTCAGCATTAGGTTCCCTCACAACTGTTAGAGGAGCAACTTGATCAGCAGCTTCTATTGGGACACTTCTGTTTCATGGTTCTTCTGCTTACAATGGGAAACCAAGGGCTGTTAGATTCTCTTGAGTCATTAAGTTCAAATGTTGAGATTAGTATTGGGGATTTAAATGTATATCGTTATATAAACTTGAATTTCTAAATGGAAAGGATTCTTCCTTCACTGAATTAGCAGCAGCCCAAAGGAAAGCAGTTCAGGTGTGAGTTGGTTAAATGCTTGAGAAACCACGTCACAGTGATCACGCGCTAAGTCCCATAAAGAGCGGACTGCATGTAGCCAGCTGAGAACATGAACCCTAGCAGACTGCATGCAGTCAGTTAAGGACATGCATGCTAGCAGACTGCATGCAGCTGGCTGAGGACATGAACCCTAGCAGACTGCATGCAGCTGGCTGAGGACATGCAAGCTAGCAGACTGCATGCAGCTGGCTGAGGACATGAACCCTAGCAGACTGCATGCAGCTGGCTGAGGACATGTAAGCTAGCAGACTGCATGCAGCTGGCTGAGGACATGCAAGCTAGCAGACTGCATGCAGCTGGCTGAGGACATGCAAGCTAGTTGGGAAGATTTCCCATACAACCGCACCAAAGCAAACAGAGTCTGATTAGATGATGACAAGTTAACACAGGCAGACATTTGTCCCTCGAGCGCTTCCTACTTCAGAGAGGATTGTGTGCTGTGCTTAGGATTTAGTAACTAAGTGTTTGGAATGTTGCGATCATACTATACAGAACAATCTATCCCATTTATTATTTTAAGAATCATCTCATAACCAGCCACTGTTTGGACAAGTTATACCTTCCTCACTCTTAGCCTTAAAACTCTGGAACCAGAAAGAGGCTGACTAGGTGGCATCCCTCTAAATATAAGGATAAAAATGACCCTATTACAAGGTGTGAGAGCTTCCAGTTCAAAGCACAGAGTGATAGTGGATATCACTCCTGACACTATGGCCGAGTGTACCACGAATGTGCCCAACACCCAGATACAAGTAGCGCAAATCTAGCCCTAAGAAAACCCAGTGCAGTAGGGTAGGTTTGCCTGATTTACCAGGGAGCCTCTGGGGAGGGATCTGCAACATTTCAAGGGTGACCTTTTATTTTTATTATTTTCTTAACTCCCTCAAACATATTTGGACCAGGTCTTCCAGGCACAGATCAGTAGGCAAAAAGATGGATGGAGCTTCACGGGCTGGAGGCCTCGCGTGCTTGCCTCTGTTGCTGAGAACCGCGGTGCAGCTCCGGGAGTTGGAGCTGTCCTTGGCACTGCTGCTCTTGAAGTTGGCGATGTGGCTTCTGAGGATGCTTGTTTTGGTCGATTCTGTTGATGTCACAGAGAGAGGGTTATAGGAGTCAGGGATGGAAGGAGACGTTCAATCGGCTAGAACTGCTTTGTTAAGTCAATGTAATGTTAGACTGGAGACTAATAGCTAGTCAAGAAGGTGCTTGCTGTGGGAGCATGAAGGCCTGAGTTTAATCCTGAGTTTAAGATAGTGTGTTGTGGTGTGTGTGTGTGTGTGTGTGTGTGTGTGTGTGTGTGTATGGATGGATGTGTTTGAGGGGGTGACATTTCCCTGGGGTTTGCTAATTCCCCAGTCTAGCCTGTTGGGAGAGAGGACCAGGCAACTGAAAGACCCTGTCTCAAACAAAACAAACAAGGAAAAACGCCCTAACTCCCCTATAAGTATACACCGTGTACACACATACACACACACATGCATGAATACATGCAAACACAGTCTCCCCCATAAGTACACACTGTGTACATACATACACACACTTACATGAATACATGTACACATATACTATCTCCCCCTTAAGTATACACCATGTACACATACACACACACATGAGTGCATACCTTATATCCTCCATAAGTACACACACCATGTACACATACATATATGCATGAGTGTGTATGCACACACACATGCATGCATGCACACCCTATCTCCTCCATAAATACACACATTGTATACTCACACACACACATACACATATGCACACACCTCATAAAACAGAATATAACTGTGCAAAATATATTAGCCACTGGGGTGATAGATTTCAGTCATTTGTTGAGACCATTTAGGCAATATTTAAGATGTTGTCATAGTTAGCTGTTAAAGCTAACTTGACATAGCCTAGAATCACCTGGGAAGGGAGTCACAGCTGAGGGACAGCTCAGATCAGATTAACCTGTGGGGGTGGTCTTGACTGTTAGTTGGTGTGAGAGGACCCAGCCCACTGTGGGTGGCACCATTCCTTGGGCAGGCAGGCCTGAGTTGTATGAGAAGGCTAGTTAACCACGGGCCTGGGAAAGCAGCAGGCAGTTCTTCCATGGATTTGCTTCAGGTTCCTGTAAGAATTCCTGTCCTGCCTTTCCTCAGTGATGTAGCATAAGGTTAAATAAACCTAAGTTTCTTTTGGTCAGGGTGTTTAATCACAGTAACAGAAAGCAAGCTAGAAAATATGTACATGGCTGCTTCCGTATTTGAAGAAAAAAATACAATCTATCTGTGACCAAACCAAAGAAGAAAACTCATATATCAATGGACCTAACAAAACCCAGCACCCATTTATGATGAGAAATAAAAATCTTCCAGAAAGCTAAGTGAAGCACATTCAAAGCTTGATAAAGAATATATACAAATCTGCACAGCTGAAATCATATTTAATCGGGAAAAAGTCTTCCCCTTAATATTAGAAATTATTATTAGAAAATATTAGAAATTACAATATTAGAAAAAAACAAAATGGTGGCCACTTTTATTTAGAAGAATAATAGTAGGGATTCTAGCCACTGGGATGGGGCAAGAAAGTGAAAAATAAAGCCAAAAATAAGAAATACAAAAGTGTCCCTACTCATATAGAAAAATGACAAAAAAATTCACCCAAAGAAGAACTCTCATACTATCGATTTCAGCAAAGTAACCAGCTACAGACTCAACAAAAGCAGATACTGTGCTTTTATTGGAAATGATGAAAACAGTGAAATGCCACTGTTAGACATAAGAAGACTCAGATTCACAGGAAGAACTTCCACGCTTATGAGCTGGGTGATCTGCCAAGCAGAATCACACTCGGTGCAATGACTAGTAAAATCCCAGAGAGCTTTATGGTAGAAATGGACAAAAGTGTTCTAAAGTTCACACAAATGCATCAAGTCCTAGAGTAACTAAAATATTCCTTAGAATGAAAACTCACAATCAGTGACGTTGGCCCACCATCAATCAAGACCATGCGATATTGGCAAAGGGAAAGAAACGGATCAATGGAACAGAACACAGAAACTAGATTCAACGCACATAAATGTGCTCCATTGATCTTTACAAATGTGTAAAATTAATGATAGGAGGTATTTGGTTTTTAAAAGAGATTTGTTTTTATTATATATATGTATGTGTGTGTGTATTTTTTCTGTACATATATACATAGACCATATTTGTATCTAGTGTCACAGAGGCCTCCTACAACAGATGAGAATAAATAAAGAGATCCACAGCCAGACATTATGCATAGAGTGAGAGACATAAATGGGATGTCTCCATCAAATCCTTCCGCTGAGCGATCAGGGAACCCCTCAGAAGAAACGATGGGAAGAGTGTAAGATCCAGAAGGGATAGAGGATACCAAGAAAGCCAGGCCCTCTAAATCACACAGGTGAAGTTCATATGAACGGCAGAGACTGGAGCAGCAGGCACAGGGCCTGCACCGGTCTGCACCAGGTCCTCTGCGTGTAGATTATGGCTTCCAGTTTAGTGTTTTTGTGAGATTACTGAGTATGCGAGCGAGTGGGTCTCTGATTCCTGTGCCTTTCCTTGGGCTCTTTTCCTTCTGTTGACTTGGTTTTGTCTTGTCCAACTTTGATGTGATAGTTTTTTGTTTTATCTTGTTATATTTTATTTTCTTATATTTTAAATGAATGAATGAATAAATGAATGAAAACCTAGTCACTAAGGTAAAGGTCAACAATTGAACTGTCTCTTTTACCCGATGGCAAAGGGAACATTAATTTTCTCCAATAGTGTGACACTGGGCATATCAACCATTCCAAAACAGGCCTCATGTTCAGGAGTATAATGGCCTCTACAACTTGTTTGTGTGTTTTTATTTGGCTATGGTTTGGTGTGGTTTGGTTTTGTTTTAGGGGGAGGGGGATGATTTTATTTTGTTTTCTTGGTTTGAGGGGCTTTCATTGTTGAATTGTGGTTTTGTTCACTGAGAAAGAACTCAAAGTTGGGGAAGTAAAGAGAGGGAAAGGATCTAGAAGGACTTGGGGGCGGGGAAGAGTATGACCAAGATATATTTAAATCTAAAATAATGTAGAGAGAATATCTTATGTCTATATGAATGTCTCACCAGTCAGTAAAAAAAATCTGTCAGCCCATGACTTAGGCAGGAAATTGGAGGTAGGATATCTGGGAGGCGGAAAGGATTCTGGGAGAGAGCCAAGCGTGGGAAGATCCACCCAGGAAGATGTGAAGAGAAGGATGTGTGGTACCTGAACACAGGTAACCAGAAACAAGGCAGAATGTAGGTTAAAATAAATTGGTTATCTTAAGTCATAATTCTGGTCAGAGGAAAGCCTAGATATATGGCCAACGTATTTGTAAATATATTTTGAGTCTGAGTCTTATTTCTGGGAGCATGAGACTGGAAGGAAGAACCTGTGTTTATTAATTTTAAATAATAAAATATAATTTTATTTTTAAATAATAAACATTTTAAATAATAAAAATATTACAACAATAATAATAGTAATAAAAACAAATCATACTATAGTAATAACTATACCACCAAATGAAAAAGAGATACAGAGAGAGAGAGAGAGGAAGGAAGGAAAAGTAGAAAGAGAAGAAAAGGAGAAAGAGAGCAGAGGGAAGAAAGATATTTTGATCTGAATCTCAAACCTTATACAGAACAGAGCATAGAAAAGAAAAACCAAAAACCATGGTATGCAGTCACTGATAAGGGGATATTAACCCAGAATCTCGGAATACCCAAGACACAATTCACATATCAATAGATTTCCAAGAAGATGGAAGGAGAGACCCTTGGTCCTGGAAAGACTGGATGTAGGGGAATACCAGGACAGAGAAGCGAGAGGGGGTTGAATGGGGAACAGGGGGAGGGAAGGGGGTTTATGGGACTTTCGGGGAGGGAGGAAACAGGAAAGGGGAAATCATTTGGAGTGTAAATAAAAAAAATATAGAAAATAAAAAAAAAAAGAAAGAAAAACCACGCAACTTTAAGAAAAGAAATAATCTTCAAGACTTAAAGCTAGAACTTATATTTGATGCCAAAGTAAGGATCCAAGAAAGCAAAACCTGATCCGTGACAGTCCTCTGCTTGCTGAAGGACCCTACTGTGGAAGGGAGGACAAGCCACAAACAGAGAGAAAAGGTTCCAAATGGCTGATCTGAGGCCTCATGTCTAAAACATGAGGAACTCTTAAAACCCACCGACCTGTCACCAGAGGTGGCTGCAACTAGCAAACTAGCCCTGACAGCGACATGCATGGGGACAGCTGACACCATTAGCAACTACGGAAACACAAATTAAAATCACTGAGCTATCACACAAGCATGAGGGAGACGAAGATCTTAAAGACATGAGATATGCTGTTGAAGATGGAGAACGACTGGCCACTTGCTCAGGCAAAAATGACAATTTTCTTCACAGTGAAATGTTGAATTACCATGGGACGTGGCAGCTCTACTCTTGGCTATTTACCCTCATTAAACGAAAGCTGAGAACCATCAAGTTTGTCCATAAATGCTCATAATCTGTTTTATTTATAATAGGCTAACTTAGACACAATTTGGATTAATCAACAGATTGTTTATCTGTTAAACCAGTTGTGGTACATATACTCATCAATAAAAAAGGAACAAACTGTTGACACCTGTAAAATCTTGTACAGATTTACAGAAAATTATGCTGAGTGAGAAAAGTGAGAAAACAGTCAATTCCAAAAGGTTATGTGTGTGTGTGTGTGTGTGTGTGTGTGTGTGTGTGTGTGTGTGTGTGTGTAAAACTCTCTCAGGGTTATAGTTATTACTATAGTATGATTTGTTTTTATTACTATTATTATTATATTTTTATTATTTAAAATAAAATTATATATGAACATAGTGATTCCCAAAGACCAGGGAAAGGTATATAAGGTGTGGGGGTATGGCTGTAAATGGGCAACCTACAGGACCCTCACAGTCATAGAATTACCCTGCATCCTGAGTATAGGAGTAATAGTATGTGCCTGCACACTTGATTAAAAACACAATCAGACAAGAGAAGTTGGGACAATCTGAAGAAAAATCTTGGGTTTTACCAATATCAATATCCTGGATGTATGTCGTAATATTACTCTGTGAGATATTACCCCGGGGAGGGGGGTACAACTACAGGATACAGGATAATGCTGTTTATGATATCATGCCAGTTGTCTTAAGATTGCATTGAAAAAGCATGCACAAGAGGCTGAGGGTAGCTCAGAGGGAGTGGGCTTTCCAGGAACGAGCAGGGTACCCAGATAAACAAACGGGATGCTTAAACTAGGGTTTCAGTCCTGTGGTTTGGCTTTAGTTTATCTCACTGGAGGAAAACCAGGCAAGAGTCACACCATCCTGCGCCCAGATACCTGCATGGAGAATTTTCTTTTTCTGTGTCTTTTCCTTCAAAAACTTCCACAATCCTGTAGACACATTTGGGGGTGAAGAAGCCACTGACTCCGTGTCGGGTTGAGAGTTTGCAAGTTTTTCTGGAGTTGAAACCATGGAGGAGATTTCCTTTTGATGCCTGTTTGAGTCAGATTTTTTTTTTTAAAGTAGACCAATAAAAAAGAGGGTAAAAGGAGAAATCCATTAAGAAGGAAGAGAAGCCCAGTATCCATTCACACTGAACACTACAGACTTGAAGACGTGAGCATCCCCAGGCTGTCCTCAGGAGGATAACCCCGTCTAATTAAGAGTGTTGGCAAAATGGGGAGGCCAAAAACAATGTATTAGTCCGATTTTCCTGTTCATCAAAACTCAGTCTTCCTGTTATCAAATTAAGCATTAATATGCCTGGATGCACGGACACGGGAGCGTGGTCAGGTCCCGCCTGAGCCGGGTGGTGTGCCTCCCATCATAGCTCTGTTCCTTCCAGATGTGTGACCTCACTGAAGTCACACAGTCCATTCTAAGTTTCCTAGGTTCATTGCACTCTGACTACACAGGACTGCTGTGAAGACAAATGGGTGAATGCACTGGCTGTAAGCATGTAAGCATTGTGGAAATCCAATTCTCCTACACAGTATAATCCAGCAAGTTCTTGTAAAGGCATAGCCATCCCACACCTGCCAAGATGGCAGCAAACGATTCTGGAGAATCTCTGAGGTCAGGAGGGATCCAGAAATGCTCGAGCCTATTCCCAGGAGTTTCTGTCTCTGGGCTCTGAAAACAGAGGCTGCGGTTCCAACCTTTGTGTGACTCTATCCCGAGCAGAAAGGACCAGAACTCATGCACCCACTTCTCCTGACACATGGTTTGTCTCAGTTAAATATATATATATATATATGAAGGTTGTTGAATTTTAATTATTTATTTACACCTAATGGAAAACTTCAAAATGTTAGTTTGTTATTAATAGCTAAGTGGGAGAAATTGCTTTCCTAAGATCATCAACTAAAAAGGAAGCGGGAGAAGTTTGGCTCCTGCAGACTGAGGCATGCTTTCTGCTCTTTTTTCTATGAAGTCAGGAGTTCCTACTGCGGTGTGCGTTCCTATGCCCGGCTGCCTATCACAGCCTTACAGATGGGAAGACCAAGCCTCCTTAGGATTAAGTAACTTGCCCAAAGTGTAACTGTTGCCGGTTTTGCTAAGAGTTTGTTTAAACAGCTTCCTTAAAAGGAAGGCAGCTAAGGTGCTGGGTGAAAGAACCGAGAAGCTGGCTTTCCTAACTCAGAGAATGTTTGCTTACTTCGTTTTCAGTTTATTTATAACATTTAGAAGCATATTTGTGCTTCCCAAATTCCCAAAAGAAAACACTACAAAAATCTCCTTCTAAGACAATCCACTACAGGACAGGTCTCTCTTCTTCAAATTTGGTATCTGTGCTAATACTTAATTTGTTAATAGGAAGACTTTGTTTAGATGAATAAAAGGTTCTGGTTAATAGACATATTTTCATCTTTCAAACATTGGCTCTCTTCCTTTTAGAGATCTTTCTGGCGGACTAGGCATGAGTATCTGCACAGACAACCTTAAGTCACTTTAATAAGTTTTGACAGGTTTCCAGAGATCGGTTATGATTTTGTTGGAACCATGAGTGAGAATCATGATATGGTCTAGAGAAAGAATGGAGAGGTATCTATCCCAAACCTGTCACCACAGGCCTGATAAGTAAACAGATCCCAGGTTATAGAAAGGTGTGAGAGGAAGTTAAGGTGCCCGTCAAAGTTACACAGAATGAACCCCAGACCACAAGACAGTCCCTGGACTGTCTCCACCTCAGGCACCACCCCCCCCCTCCCTAGCACTGTTCATCAAGGGTGGGGGTGGGGTAGCATTCTATAATGGATGGAGTATACAAAGTGCATATGTGACCATCCTCTTTCCGTAAAAAATCCTATCATGACCAGACTACATGCTTCTCTCACTAGATCACCCAAGGCCCTTCAGAAAAGGGAGAGAAAGAAGGAAGAGATGGAGGTGGGAGGGAGCAGAGGAGGGGTGTGGTGAGGGTGGAAGCAGGAGAGAGTCAGGGAGAGGACCCAGCCACAGTGACAGGCGGTTTGGCAGCTCACTTGCTATCTGTGTCCTTGTCTGCATTGTACCACCAGTCAATGGCTAAGGACTCGGTGTAAAGCTCCTGCATCCTCTCCAGGTCACTGTAACCCCGCTGCATTTCCTGAAGCAGAAGGTTCAGATCTTCATCCTGCAGAAATGAGAAGTGAATGTGTCACTGGCTCCTGCAAGAGCACAGACACCTTAGACAGAAGACTTACTGCCTCAGGCAGAGAAGCTCGGAGGCTGAACGCACCAGCCACTCTTCCGGAGGTCCTGAGTTCAATTCCCAGCAATTACATGGTGGCTCACAATCATCCCTAATGAGGTCTGACGCCCTCTTCTGGCCTGTAGGTGTACATGCAGGGAGAACTTTGTATACATAATAAATAAATCTTAAAAAAAAAATCTCGTGGGATTCTTTCACTATCCCATGTCCAACCAGCTTTATGGTTTATTATTCACATAAAAGAAAGGGGATTTATGTAGTCACACTTGTAACATCATTACAACAAAAGCAATAAGCATGTCCACTGCCTCCCCAACCCCCACCCCCACCCCAATTTGTAACTCTGGACCTCCTTCCTATAAACCCTCTCGCCAGTTACCAAGCTACTGCTCAACATATCCTGCCCCTAAAAATTAGTTTGAATCTTCTACATATGGAATCATAGAATAAACACCTGAATCCTCCGAGGCTCCCTTCACTCATAATTATTTTGAAATCCATTCATATAGTATGAATCCGTCACTCATTCATTTTATTGTTAAGTTGTATTCTGCTGTATAATAAATATAATAGCTTATCCATTCCCTTGCTCACGGCAGCTGAGATGCTTCCAGGCTTGGGCTGACACGGATAGCGCTGTGTGTATGCGTCATTAGCATGGACATATGCTTCTAGTTATTTTTGGCAAACAGGAGCCTAGGATAATTAGATCATGTGGATGGTGACCTCACTACCAAACTGTGTGAAGAACTACCAGACTGTTTTCCGAAAAGGTTGTTCAATCTATAATCCCACCAGTCGGGTAGGAGTCCCAGACCACCCACATCCTTGCAAATATTCAGCATAGATGGGGGCTGAATTTCTGCCATTCTAACACCTGTATGATAGTGTCTCCTTGTGGTTTTAATGTGGTTTTCTTGTTGCTAATCATGATTTCCATGTTTTTTTACCAAGCACATATTCTTTTGTTAATGCTTTGTTTTTCCCTAAAACACGGTCTTGCTATATATCCCAGGTCAGCTTCCAACTCATGGTCTTCCTGGCCCTGTATCTTCACTGGTAGGATTCTGATAAAATGTCTGCTTAAAAAATTTGCCCATATTTTGGGTTTCCTCATTATTGAGTTTTGAGAATGTTTCAATATTCGGGGTATAAGTCATTTGTTTAATGAACACAGAATTTGAAAACATTTCCCTCCTACTCCACAGGATTTCTTTTCAGTATTGGAGCAGTCTTTTCAGTGAGGAAGTTTTGAATATTGATTTATTCCAAATGAACAATTTATTAGTCTATGGATTATAATTTTTATACCCTACCTAAAAATTTTTTTTTCAGGTAGGCATTGTGGCAACCTTAAACCCCCAGGAGGCCAAGGTAAGAGAACCAAGAGTTTGGGGCCAGCCTTGGGTACATAGGGAGATCCTGTCTTCCAACTTGTTCTTCAGAAAAGGTATTTTGGTAATTGTAAATCCTTTGCCTTTCCATAGGATCAGTTTGCTGATGGGTATGTCTGTGTGCGCATACATGTGCATATGTATATGTGTCTGTGTGTGTATACATGTGCATGTATGTGTGTGCACATTCATGTGCATGACCTTGTATGTGTCTGTGTGTATGCATGTTTGCATGTGTATGCGTGTGTGCATGTGATGCATGTGAACATGCAGATACAGGCACACTGAGTTCAGGGTGAGACATTGATTTTGGGTATCTTCTACCCTTTCTATGTTCTGCCTGGAACACAGGCTCTTGGTGAACCAGAGACTTCGAATCTCAGTTATGCTGATGGTAGCAAATGCTCAGGATCTACAGGTCTCTGTTCCATAATGCCAGAGTCGCGGGCACCCATGGCCATGCCTGGATTTTTACATTCATGCTGGGATTCAAACTTAGGTCCTCATGTTTGCAGAGCATGCATTCTGATCCACTGACCCATCACCCAGTCTGTTAATTTTCATTAAAATCCTGCTGGGATTTTTGACTGGGATTGTACTGAGTTGACAGATTCACTGGGAGAAAACGCATAGCCTAGTGCTGCTAAGTCCTTGAACTGGCTGGTTTTGTGTGTCAACCTGACACAGGCTGGCGTTATCACAGAGAAAGGAGCTTCAGTTGGGGAAGTGCCTCCATGAGATCCAGCTGTGGGGCATTTTCTCAGTTAGTGATCAAGGGGGGAGGACCCCTTTTGTGTGGTACCACCTCTGGGCTGGTATTCTTGGCTTTTATAAGAGAGCTGGCTGAGCAAGCCAGGGGAAGCAAGCCAGTAAGGAACATCCCTCCATGGCCTCAGCTCCTGCATCCTGACCTGCTTGAGTTCCAGTCCTGACTTCCTTTGGTGATGAACAGCAGTGTGGAAGTGTAAGCTGAATAAACCCTTTCCTCCCCAACTTGCTTCCTGGTCATGATGTTTGTTCAGGAATTGAAGAAACCCTGACTAAGACAGTCCTTTAGCCAGGCTTCTCCCTGGTCCATGTGAAGGCCTTTCACATATTCTGATAGATGAATCCTTATACAGTTATTGTACTGGCTGGTTTTGTGTGTCAACTTGATACAGGCTAGAGTTATCACAGAAAAAGGAGCTTCAGTTGAGGAAATGCCTCCATGAGATCCAGCTATAAGGCATTTTCTCAATTAGTGATCAAGGGGAGAGGACCCATTGTGGGTGGTGCCATCCCTGGGCTGGTAGTTCTGGGTTCTATAAGAGAGCAAGCTGAGAAAGCCAGGGGAAGCAAGCCAGTAAGGAACATCCCTCCATGGCCTCTGCATCAGCTCCTGCATCCTGACCTGCTTGAGTTCCAGTCCTGACTTCCTTTGGTGATGAACAGCAGTGTGGAAATGTAAGCTGAATAAACCCTTTCCTCCCCAACTTGCTTCTTGGTCATGATGTTTGTGCAGGAATAGAAGCCCTAATACAGTTATTATTATTATCATCATTATTGTTATTTCTGCTGCTATTTCCAGTGAGGTCTATTTAAATGTCTACTCTTTGCTGGTAGGAAGAGACAAAGCTGGGTTTTGTCCATTCAATTTTATGACTTATACTCTGGCTAAAATAAATGATTGGGTACAGTGACCCCTTTGAATATCCTGTCAGATTTTCTACCTAGATGACGGTGCTGGGTGAAAATAATGACAGACTTGCTCTCTCTCTGGTGCCTTCCGCTCCTGGTGCTTCTGATACATTGACTGGGACCTTGGGAAGATGAGCCAGAGCAGCCGGGGCAGCCTCCTGGCAGCTTGCCTGATATTTGAGGATTTGATTATTACAAAAATGTGGGGGGGCTGGCCAGATGGCTCAGTGGTTAAGAGCACTGACTGCTCTTCCGAAGGCCCTGAGTTCAAATCCTAGCAACCACACACATGGTGGCTCACAACCATCTGTAATGGGATCTTATGCTCTCTTCTGGTGTGTCTGAAAACAACTACAGTGTACTTAAATATAATAAATAAAAAGATTTAAAAAAAAGAAATATGTACTGAACTTGGTAAAAAGTTTTTCATGAGCCGGGCGGTGGTGGTGCACGCCTTTAATCCTAGCACTTGGGAGGCAGAGGCAGGTGGATTTCTGAGTTCGAGGCCAGCCTGGTCTACAGAGCGAGTTCCAGGACAGCCAGGACTATACAGAGAAACCCTGTCTCGAAAAACCAAAAACAAAACAAAACAAAAAAAAGTTTTTCATGTATAAACCAAGATGGTTACTTTAAAAGACTTAATTAAGTTTATAAGTGCAAGTGTTCTACCTGCGTGTGTATCTGTGTACAGCCTGAGGCCAGAGAGCATGCAAACTCCAGTTTCCAGATCCCCTGAAACTGGAGTTAGCTGGTTGTCATGAGAGTGCTGGGAACTGAACTTGGGCTCTCTGGAAGAGGGGCAAGCGCTTTTAATCCCTGAGCCTTCCCTGGAACCTTAACTTCAATTTTGTCTGTAGTAAGCTGAGGCATTTATTGGCAGTTAACCTTGTGACCCAGTAGATGGCCCCATACACATTCACACAGGGTCCGCACTGATTGGACTCTGGAAGCTATTAATTATAGGAAGTCATGGGGAGATGGGTTGGTGGGTCCTGGGAGAGTTCAAGGGAAAAAGGGGGGGATGTGTGCATGTGTGAAATCATCAAAGAATAAACAGAAAGAGGGATATTGGAGATGGGAGAGAGCTCAGCAGTTACGAGCACTGGCTGCTCTCCCAAAGGAACAAATGTCTGTGATCCAGTTCCAGGGGATCCGGTGCCCTCTTCTGTCCTCCAAGGGCACCAGGCATGCATGTGGTCCACAGACACACACGCAGGCAAAATGTTCATAAAACAAAAAATAAAACAACAAAAATATTAAAAATATGTAATGATCTGGTGCGTTGTGTGTTGATCTTCAAGGATTAAGCTACCGTTGCATCTCTGCACTAAATCCAACATGGTCAGGGTGTGCCAGATGTTTTATGTACTGGCTTTTGTTAAATATTGTTTTCAACTTTTGCGTATTTGTGGCTGCGGAATGTCAGCCATCTTAGAGGCTTATAGGAGGATGGGAAAGTATGCCCTCTTCTCTGAGTTTTAGAAGAATCTATTCAGCAAGATCATCTTTCTCTCCCTCTCAGAGGGCTAAGTGCAGGTCCGTGCATGTGAACTGATATTATTTCTCTCTACAATTCAGCAGTGACGTCATGGGGGCTGGGGTCACCTTGGAGGGAACCATTTCCATATGAACTCGATTTGTTGATAGATGTAGAGCTCCCTGTGATTTGCGTCCAAGCTTTCGTTCTCTGAAGTGCACGCCCAAGGTCCCAGACATACAGTAATTAGATACTTGGCTTTCATGGAACCTGCCGGACTGCTTTCCAAAGTGACTTGTATTTTATCCTCCGGCCAACAACGTTAGTGACCCTGCTTCTCCCCAGCCCCCCACCAGCATGTCGTTTTCTCCACCATTCTGACAGACATGGAGTGTCATGGGCTGTAGCTTAGCTGATGTTCCTCTAAGGCTGGTGGGATCCCGCCTCCTGGCATGTGCTGGTGGGATCCGGCCTCCTGGCATGGATGTGCTTCTTCAGCACACCTGTTGGGCCTCCTCAGAGGAATGTTTGAATGTGTTTCGCAGGTTTTCTAGATGCACACTTTTGTTTTTATGACCCTGGGGTTTGACCCTGGGGTATTGCACATGCTAGGCGAGTGCTCTACCACTGACCTATATATCCCCAGTGCCCCTTTAAGTTTAGGACAGGGTCTCATTAATGTTCCCAGGCTGGCTATTCTAGTTTGCTTTCTGTTGCTGTGATAATACATTAGAAAGTATATAATATAAAGTAAGCCAGGGTCTATTTCATCGTATTTCATCTTCATTACTGTCTATCGTTGAAGGGAGTCAGGGCAGAAACTCAAGTAGGAACATAGAGGCAGGAACTGAAGCAGGGGCCATGGAGGAGTGCTTCTCATTGGTTGCTTTCTTCTACTTCCCAGACCACCCACCCAGGGGTGGCACTGCCCATACTGAGCTCTGGGTAAATGCTCACAGACTTGTCTGCAGGCCAATCTGATGGAGGCAATCCCTCAATTAAGGTTTCTTCTTCCCAGATGTCTCTGGATTGTGTCAGGTTGGCATAAAAAAAAAAAACTAGCCAGCACACTGGCCCTGGACTAAACACAACCCAGGCAAATCTGGACCTTCTGATCCCCATGGTTCAGCCTCTGAGTAACTGTGATTACAGACTGTGCCACAAGGCCCAGCTTCTATCTAGAACTTTCATAATTTATAGTTTCATATTGGAGCCCATGATTTACTTTGCGCATGTGTGTTCTGTGTGCATGTGAAGATCAGCACTTAGGCCGAGGCTCATCATTTTGTCTGGAGATGGTCAAGTTGTTCCAACCATTTGTTGAAAAAGTGATCTTTCCCTCTTCAAATTATTTTGAACCTCTGTCTAAAAGCAGGCTGGTGTGCTATGCATGGGTATTCCTGCAACTGTCCCAACAGGGTATGTAGCTCTTCCCCTACCAAAGCCTTGTTGTCTTCATTAGCACAGCTACACACATGCACCCACACACACATGCATTCATTCATACAAACACACACATACACTCATACACACACAGTCACACACACACATACATACATTCCCACAAACATGCACACACATTACCACACATGTACATATACAATCACAAACTCACACACATACTCACACATATACATAAATACATAAACAAACACTAACATATACACTCATTCATATACCCATGCTCACACACATATACACTCACACCCACACATTGTTGCACACACAATACACATTCACTCACACACACATACTCACACTCACACACACTTACTTATACACACACATCTTAATGTCAGCTACAGTGCTTTTCCCTTTTATTATGGGTAGACATTTTCCTGCTGTTCTGCAAACCTGGTAATAATTGATCAGATGTCAGACTGTAGATGTTTTTGTTTCCCTGTCATTATTTAGGGGAATTTGTTCTATGATGCTTGCACTTAAGTTACTTTTTGTCCTTTCAAGCCCTGTCTTTAAGATTTCTACTCCACTGCCAGGCAGTGGTGGCGCACGCCTTTAGTCCCAGTACTTGGGAGGCAGAGGCAGGCAGATTTCTGAGTTTGAGGCCGGCCTGGTCTACAGAGTGAGTTCCAGGACAGCCAGGGCTATACAGAGAAACCCTATCTCATGAAACCAAAAAATTAAAAAATAAAAATTAAAAAATTAAAAAAGATTTCTACTTCAGAAGCATGGCCCCTCTGCATACTCCACAAAAGAACAATGGCTGCTCATGTGAATGACCCAAACAAGAACGAGTTTTCCCATCCCTAGCTTGGTGATCTCAGAGCACAGTCCCTGTTAGCATTCTGTCTAAACTCCACCCCAAAATTACCTGGCAACAACCAGGTAGGCCTGACCCACTATAAAAGGGGCTGCTTGCCCCTCCTCTCTTTTGCTTTCTTGCCTCTTGCTCTCTCTTGCTTCTCTCTTGCCCTCTTGAATTCTTCCTTTCCCCCCTCCCTTCCCCCCTCTCTCCACGTGGTCATGGCCGGCCTCTACTTCTCTACTCTCTCCATTTCTCTGCCTTTCTCTGCCTCTACTATTCTCTCAATTCCCTTCCCCATGCCCTGAATAAATTCTATTCTATGCTATACCATTGTGTGGCTGGTCCCTCAGAGGGAAGGGATGCCTTGGCATGGGTCTCCCGAGGCACCCCCTTCCCCCACACCTCACCACACCCCCATAGAACATATCTTATACCTCTTTATCTTCTTTTAAACACATCAGTCTCCTCCAATCCTTTTGCCTGGTTCAGTTCTCAGAGTGTGGTCTCCTCAGGCCAAGGGTTGTTCGGGTCTCTGATATGTCCTGATAACCCCCTGACACAGTTTAGAGTCTCTTCTCGCAACAAGCTTGGTTTCCTATAGAAGATCTCCTTGAGTTGGTGGAGGTGACCCACAAATGTTGCATTTTCTGGCTGTGAAAATGTCCCTGTGTTTCCAATTGTCATTTGAAACTGCAGTGCCTGTTTAGGGGGATGTGTAATACTCACTTCCTCAGCTGCCTTTACAAGAAAGTCAAGCTGCCCTAGGGGAAGGTGACCTTCCCCAGCCTACTAGAGGAGTGAGGAATGTGGCTTTTAGCATAAGAAGAAGCTGGGGCAGAAAGTACCGCTGAACTCCCAGGCAGGCAGAGTTGCAGAGAAAAGCAGGAGGCAGAATGGAGGTTCCATGTGGAGAGATGGAATGGTGGAGAATTCGGGCTAATGGACACTAGCTGAGAGACTGAATCAGCAAACAAACAAACAAAAAACTCAATGCCTTTAAACTATATAGAGGTTTCCATGTCTTAATCAAACCTCAAGCAGGGTCCTCCAAAGCCTGGCAGATATTGAGTATATATCCTCAGGCCAGGACTAGAGGAGCAGGGAATACTTTCTGTTACTTTGTCTCCTTCCCCCATCAGTGTGAATTACTTTATCAGATGGTCATGTAGTTGCATTCTCTGAGAAGTCAAAGGTAGCTACTTAGTCTCTGCAGTTTCTTGAAAGTTCCCCACACAGGAGTTTATATAGCAGTAGTTAAAAGTCTTTATATATGTGGTCTGGAGAAAGGGCCTAGTGGTTGAGAGCACTGGCTGCTTTTGCAAAGGACCCAGGTTCTATTCTTAGCAGCAGTATGGTGCTAACTAACCATCAGTAACTCCAGGGCGTTCGAAGGCACCACAGGCACCAGGCATGCATTTGGCACATAGACATACATGCAGACAAACACCTACACACAACAGCAATAACAAACATAAATTTACTAAGATCCTTGGGCCACTATAGCTATAGAAGTTTCTGGCTTCTACCTGTGACCTTCATTGAGGCTCACATTGTCACAAGTCCTGAGACCCTCAGGCCACATTTGGACCAACACTGGGGTGTTATTACTGCACCAACTGCTTGGCTTAGTTTTGTGTATGGCTGCAGTTCTATCAGTTCAGGAACTGATCTTTGAGACTTGTAACACTCGAATGAATGAATGAATGAATGAATGAACCATTTGCTCAGTGTACCAAGTTCCCACCTGAATATCCTGAATGGGATCCTTGCAGCCAAAGTTATAAGCGCGGAACTCGCCTCCAGTCAAAGCGGCAAGCTCCTTCAAGAACTCGTTCGCAACCTCATCATTGTAACTGAAGGAGATGGCACAGATGGGGATGTTCTGAAAGAGTTTGACGTGGTCCATCACCATTTCTGGTGGCTGAAAAGATAATAAGGAGAATTCGAAGTCCCCTTCTGGCCTCCACAGGCACCAGGCATGCACAGGGCACACAGACATACATGCAGACAAACACCTGTACACAACAGCAATAAAACAACATGTTTTGGGAAAGGGTAAAAGAGAAAGACAAACGGTATCATGTAAAAATATTCTTAGTATTTCCTACAGGAGGTCAAATTCTGAGATAGGAGTTACTCACACAGTGTCTGACTCTTTCTTTTGTCAATTAGTTCAACTCAATGAGCAAACTGCCTACCAAGGAGCATGGAACCCCAAAGGCCATGATCTGGTCCCGCTGAAGTCCCATACTACGGTAGGAAAAAGGTTTGTCAAGCAGCATCACCTTGACTTTAAGTGCACCTCAGCGTAGAGGCCATGCCAGGTGGGTATCGTCTAGGCTAGGGTGGAGACGCACAGGAAGAACATCTTGGCCACTGGGATCCCACTTCGTGGGTCCCTGGCTTCCCAATTTGGCTTCCAAACATCTTTACAAAAATAATAATTTCGGCTTTTGCCATGCTTTAGGCAGATTGCTTTTGGGAGAGAGAAGGAGAGGAAATAAGAAACAAAATTTGTTAAAGGTTCTTCCAAGCACTGGGTATTTCATTTAAGGCCTGTGCAGTACTTCGAATAAAAATGCCCCCTTGAGGCTCATAGGTAGAGAGGCACTACTTGAAGGGCTTCAGACCTGTGACTGTTGGAATGTGCTGTGACCTTGTTGGCAGAAGTGTGTCACGGGGGGGGGGGGGGTAGGCTTTGAGGTTTCAGAAGCTCCATCTAGGCCTTAGGAAATAGATGTAATACTCCAAGTCACCTCTCCAGTGCCATGTCTGCCTGCCTGTCACCATGCTCCGTGCTATGGTGATAATGAACTAAACCTCTGAAACTATAAAAGCTCAAACTAAATACTTTGTTTTATAAGAGTAGCTATGATCATGGCATCTCTTTTACATCAACAGAAGACTGGCTAAGATGGCCTGAATTCCTGGTTCCTCCTTAGAGTCAGCAGTTCAGCCTTTCAAGCATCTTGGGAGGTAGTTTGGGAACGAATGATGGCTGCCTGTCCATTCCTGTCATCCTTTTTAACTATGAAGACACTGGTTTTCTTTTTATGACAATGATATCAGCTTTAAAAAAAAAACAACAAGAAAGGACAAAAATCATCAATGAGAACACAGTATTATTTACCTTTCACAGTTAGGAATGGCCAAACCACCCAGTTCTGACTAATGAGACCTAGAAGTTCTCAGAGAGCGATTTCCTTTCTCATTAATAAAAAAAAAAAAAAAAGAGTCTAATGTCCTTCTCCATTCTTGCAAAGTGAAACTTTCTCTTGGAGCTGCTGCAGCCATGTTGTGACCATGAGGAAGGGAAATACGTTCAAAGATGGCGGACTGTGAAGCCAAGAGGAAGCCCGCCTTCTGGGACGAGTGTGTGGGTGGCTGTATACGCAGAACAGCTGCAGCTGGATTCCCGCCCCTGCAAACATGGCATTTGCCTGCTGCTCTGCCTTTCCCCAGCTCCTCCCTCCAAGTGATAAGGTAGCTAGAGCCTCTACTTAACAGTGGAGAAACGGGACTGTACAGTTAGGTTTGCCAATGTCACCAAGTTCTCTGGTGGTGACGCTGGAGTACACACACACTTTAATCCTAGAGGCAATACTGGATGGGTTACTCCCCGGGTGTGTGAAGAAGACTGCCTCTTGGTGAGGATCAAGTCGAAGTACCATCGTTGACCTCCCAGGGAGGACTTCCTCTGCCATCTTCTTCCCCAACAATAGCCCAGCTACTGCCTTCCGAAACTGTTGCCAGCTGTCCCAGGGCCTCCCCTGTGTTCTCAATGTTAGGAGTTCCCTTCGATCATCCATCTTGCAGTCTCCTTTGAACAGTTCCATCTTCTCCCTGTGGTTCCTGACCTTTGCCCTTTAACCTTGTGTCACCTGATTTTCCTTGCGGGCCTTGGGAAGGGGTCATGGATGAGAGGGACTCTGCTCACAGCTAGCTGGCCTTCCCTGGGGAGGTTGCCATTTAAATGGTCCCCAGAGACTGAGCTTGTGGGTGCCGTCACCCAAACGTATCGTTGGTCTCTATTAACTCTAGCCTTGAGTCCATACCTACTCACCAACGCGTTCCCTGTGACTACCAGCCAGTTTGCTAGCTATGCATCGATTTGATGCAGCCAGCAAGCTGATCCTGCTTCTCTTGTCAGCTACAAAGCCTGAGTGAAGCACTCCACCCCTGCCTGTTCCCGCTCAGCTCCGCTTTCTGAGCACTGACTAGATGCTAAGTACTAAGAGCTGGGCTTGGTCTTGCCCTGACGTCTGTCTGTCCACAACCTCTTGAGGCGGATGTGTAGCATTTGTTTCTTCCTAGAAACATCAGCCTTTGCTCTTTGGTCCTACACGCCAGACACGAGACAACCCTACATTCTGCTAATCCAGTAGATGGTGTCAGCATGGCAAGGCACTACTGTTCTGCAGGCTTATAGCCGAGATACTTGGGATAGGAAGGGGTCTACGGTGCTATTGTTCCAACTGCATGCTGCAAACCGTAGCTGCTGTCTTCTCTTCGTTAGCTATGTGGCATCGTACGTTTTATTTGCTCGTTGACTCTCCTTCCACTAAAAGCTTCTCTGAAAGTTGGCACCGTGTTCACCTTGCTCACCGTTTGGTGACCGCAGGCTAAGAAGAGAAGCGCTGGTACTATATTTATGGAGTTCAGTGACAGAAAATGTCATTTATTCCGTCTGAGCTGCCCTGTGAAGGAGGAGGTCTAGCCTTGAGCCACAGATGAGGAAACTCTAGTTAAAGGACATTTGCCCGAGGATGCTCTGATGGATAGGTTGGGTAAGTCTCTAACCCAGGTTTCTACCTCTAAGTTATTCCCGGTGCTCTATTCGGCTAGAGAGAGGGGCACATTAGGAGAAACTTTGTAAGCCCACCACCAGCTCCCAGCCCCAGGACCTACCATGCTAAACTCGCATGTTGTTCCAGCACCCCCTGTGGCATTAGAATGTAACTGGAACCCCTGAGCTACTGAACCATCTTCATATTTATTGGGACTTCTGAACATTTGTGTGCTCCCTGTCACCCAAAACCTGTAATTGGAATTGCAGTTGGGTTCCTAATATAACGAGCCAGAAAGTGGTTCACTCCTTTCTGCCTGCTCCACTCCCCTGCTGCCCACTCCCAAGCTGGGCACCAAATGAGTCCCTGCTGACGTTCTCACAAGCCCTCGTCAGGACTCAGCAGAAGCTTCCGCACAGCCGGCTTTGTCCCCGACATTATCAGGGCATGTTTCCAAACTAGAGGGGAATAAGAAGTTCTGTTCCTATGAAAGCCCCCATTGTGATGACAGCCACCCTTCTAACCTGTCCGACAGCCCTGACTCGAACATCCTTACCTTTCACTGCACACTCCCTCCATACCCTGATGAGTTTTTCTCAGCACAACCCTGCTCCCCATATGCCCACCCTTCCGCACCCACTACCCAGGACAATTTGGTCTCCTCTGTTCAAAAAGTTCTTTCTCTCCTTTCCAGACATAGTACAGATGCCCCTCTCCACTAGAAAACCCTTGTGTGGTTGCTGAATCCATCCCTCTGAGCTGCTAGACATAGAGCAGACAGCCTCAGCCCCCTGGACTATGTCAAAATTAACTGTGTACAGCTAGCACACTCCCTAAGGCAAGGATGTCTTTCGCAGCCTCAAACTTTGGCACCACCTGGGGTACACAAGAATCACAGATTGCTTCTGAATAGAAAGCCCAGTGAAGTTGACAGAGACAGCATTCCGAATTAAATTTCACCAAAGCACCGTTTCTCTGCCATAAATCTACTGTGGTGGTAAAATCCAGTGGCTTCGATATTTAATCCTTGAGCCATTTGACACAGGGTATTTTAGAGCAGGCAGTCTGCGCATATAAACATCTTCCAAGGCGGGATACGTGTTGATACTAATTCACTTTAGCAGTCGATTTACATTGTGCTGGCCTGGAAAATCCTCATATTTACCTAATGCCCGGAGTACTCGTCTTTCATTCACAAAGCTCAAAAGAAGCAGAACAGATCCTTCTGAAACATTTTCCAGGAAAGCTAAACACAGCCAAGAATGTTCCGGTTGAAAGGCATGCTTTTGTTTAAGTGAGGGGGAAGCTAAAATTGGGAGTGGAACCAAGGATGCTGCCCAGAGACGTGTTTAGATCGAGCCTTCAAAGGAAAGAAACTGAAAGCAATCTCCATGTTCCTGGTGTGTAATAAAACACAGTCTAGTGGAAGGTAGGCATCGCCTTCCCTGGGCATGGTCTCCAGGCCTGTGAATATGGTTCATATTAAGTATAAAATATTCACTACCACCACAATGCCTATAAATGTTTCTCAGAGTTATAGAGATATGTCTTGTCATACTTCACTTCTGGGTCCCTATTCCAGGGACACATCTCTCAATATCTCTGGGGGAATGGGCCCTGAATATTGAACCCAGAGCCCCTTGAATATGTAGGCAAGTGCTCAACCCCTGGGCTATATCCTTAACCCCCTTTTTAAGTCTCTAAAAACAAAACTTTGAAACAGTGCCTTGCTAAGTTGCTTATGCTGGCCTTGAACTCATTCTATAACCAGCAGCCATTGAGTTGGTCATCCTTCTGCCTCAGTTTCCCATGTATGTGGGATGACAGGTCTGAGTCAACAAGATCAGCTTCTCTGCCTGTGAAGAGCTGGGCACCCACCCGACCCTAGCAGTCCCTTTTAGGGAACTCAACCCCGCCTTCCTTGCCGGTTTGAGTGAGTACCTGGTCGGGTCTCCCATCTGTCAAAAGGTAGATTACTTGTGTTTCTTCATCAGCAAAAGCAATTTGCAGAGCATTCAGGGTATTTGTGGAACTTCCAACCTGTGGGTGTGGGAGGGAAAGAGACAGTCCCAAGAGATCATATAAGCAAGTGAAATGTATTCTTGGCTTCAATGGAATGGAATGGAAAGGAAAGGAAAGGAAAGGAAAGGGAATTCTGAAATAAAAGACAAAATTTCATTGACTAAATGACCCCAGCGACCCCAAGAAACCAAGCCCCCAGGTATGCCACCAGGGTCTCTAGCCTGGCAGTCCAAGGACTGCTGGAAGCCAAGGCTGTGGATTTCCTGTCTTGACAACATGGGCCTTAATGCAATTTCATCTGTGTGGTTTTGTGGGAACCACTAACTCAGTTAAGGATGGAGCTTAAACAAGCTGCCTGGATACCTCCTGGTTGGGATCATGTTTGTTCCAGCCCGGGATTTATTCGTGCCACCCAGTATTTGGCAAACACGAGTGTGGTCTTGTTTTAACAATGAACACATGAATGTTTCTAGCTCAAATCCGATCAACAATGGTCACGGTGGAAAGTACACCTTAAGATACTCAGGTGTGTTAGTGGTTCTTATGTGACTGCATGGGGTCCTGATGTTCTGCTTTGGGTGTCATAGAAATAAACTAACATAGCTGGAAGCATGTACCTGCGGGTTCCATGTCCCTGGGATTCAACCAACCAAGTTAAAAATGTTTAGAAACAACAACAAGAAAAAAAATTACACAGATACTGAATATTAGAAAAATTCATTATTCCACAAATAATATATTATCGTTAAGTATTCACTATACTATAGTAAGTATAGTTGCATTTTTATTGTGTTAGATGTAACTTGAAAGTGATTGAAAACAGGCAGAAGGAGGTGCATAGTTCATATGCAAACATGCTCCATTTTATATGAGCAACATCTGTCAAGTTTGGTATCCATGGTGGGGTGGAGGGGGGCGGATCCTGGAACCAGTTCTGCATAGCTACTGAGGGCTAACTGTATAAATTAAAATCAAAGAGAGTAAATTTTGGCTTATTTTCTCTCTTACATAAAAAGATTAGTCTTAACACCATCCATAATTCTTTGAGTGTGTGTGTGTGTGTGTGTGTGAATTTTAAAAGTATATATATATATATATATGTATATATACATATATATATATGTATACACACACATACATATTTCAAAAGGAAATAATGATAGGTTTTTTAACAATGTTCCCAAACACCTCAATTATAAATTAGAAAAATCTCACGAGTCAGTATGGAGTGGAATGAAACCAGATAGATGTAGATTCATAGAATGTACTTAAGCATACAAAAAGGAGCCTTACTCAGATATAATCCCTGTCTATAAAATATGCAGAACTGCAAGATTAACCCTTCCTCCTCGTCTCAGACCCAGGGTATCAATTCAACAGCAGTCATAAGCAAGAAAAACAACTGTGACCGATCCAAGCCGGAGGGGATTTATGCAAAGGGCATCTGGAGAGCTCACAGCACTGCCATCTGGCAGGGAAGCCCAGCTTGGGACCTCACACCAGCAAAGGCCCGGTCCTGCTGCAGGCCTGCCTGGCAGGGGCCCCACTGCAACACCACCAGCGCGCCAGATGCTGTGGTTAGCTACACCAAACCAGGCACTGTCAGGCATGAGATGGACCAGCAGCCTGCTGCCACCCAAGAGGCCTCATCCATCTGCATCTGCCACTGCTGTCACGGTTTGGTAGACCCACTGTCTGGGTTCACGGTCTCTCAGTTCAAATCCAGGTAGGTTACTCTGAGGTTGTGTGCCTGAGCTCCACGCACGCTTAACCCTGAGCTGAAGGGAAGTCAGAGCTTCAGCGTCTATATGGTGAGCAGGCTTTGCTCCCTTATAAGAACCGGATAAGGAGACAGAGACTGATGGCCCAAGGAATGATGAGTCTCCATCTCATATCCCTTTATGTTAAGAGATGCTCAAACCCAGACCCAGGAGGGGAAGTCACGACTCCTCCTATGCAGCTCCTCTCCCCTGGGTCTCTTTCATAAGCCTCTTCTCCCTATCCATGGCTACTTAATAAAGGACCCAAGACCCACTTTGCCATGCATCACACTAGGGTTCTATGGCAATTCTGGCAACCTGGAGACACTGCAGTAAACACTATGCTGAGCCTGCTACACGGATGCCTGGCATTGGCTGCATCACTCTAGCTGGGTGGATAGCTCACCGTGGAGTTGGCACGGAGAGCTACTAAAGATGCGTGGATGAGCGGGAAAATACAGAATATGATGTGCTCCCCCACGCCCGCTCCCTATGCTATTCAGGATGGACGGCTGATTTTATTGCTGCAGCGTGCACACGAAGCGAGCTGTTGATAAGGTGGTAGAGCTGAAGATCATAAAAGCATCTGAGTGTGTCCTAAGCACCTAGGGCTCCCACATTCCTACCCTGTGGCCTGAGGAGACTCAGACTTAGCCAGAAAGTCACCCACTAGGAACAGGAAGCCCAGGGGTATCCCTTCCACCTGTGTCAGTGCCAAGCAGGAACTGAATGGGAGTCCCAGCAGCATGAGGCGGCTCTGAAAAATAATGGTTATTGGAGTGAAAGCTCACAAATACAAGCCAGCTTGGGCAGGCTAAAGACAGTGCCCACCTGCTGAACTAGAAAGATCTCCTGACACAATAATCAGATCACCTGGACTGCAATAAAGAAAAAATGAGTCCTCCTGCAAAGGACCAGAAACAGCTCGTTTGTTTGAGAAAAGTCGTTAGCTTAGAGATCTCTGAGATAATAAAGCAGATAGAACATTAGTACTGTAAGAGTTCCAGAAAAAGAGAGAGAGGAGAGTGAGAAATTTTTAAAATATTCAAGAAGAATATCTTTTAAAAAAAACCCTTGGGGGCTGGAGAGATGACTTGGGGGTTATAATTGTGTACTGTTCTTGTAGAGGACCCAAATTTACTCTCCAGCACACATGCTAGGTGGCTCGGGGGTTGTAATGTCTCTGACCCATGTGAGCCCTTGCACTTATGTGCACAGTCCCGCTTTATACACATAGATATAATTTAAAATAATGAAAATAAATTCTTTAAATCCAAATTTATGCTGAAAGGGATAAAGACTATAATTCAAGAAGCCAAGAAAACCTCAGATAGGTTGAAAAATCTATGAAAATCATAGCTAGATATATTTGTGTAAATTTCTGAAAATTATAGCCAAAAACAAAAAACAAAAAACAAAACCACCCTCCCTAAGAACAGTCAAAGAGAAATAACATATTGCATTGCCCATTAAGGAATTCCAGTCTGGGTGGCAGCCACTTCTCATCTGAAACCACAGAGACATGAGGAAGTGAGTGGCCCAACATGTTTCATGTGTCGAGAGGAATGAATTCGCAGGCGTAACTCACATCTGGTGGGGATGCCTACTTCGGGGCTGATGGAAAAGCATATGACTCCATAGGTGGGAGTCTCATCTCTAAAGGGTAACTAATGAAAACTTACAACTCAAAAGAAGCAACAGAAGAAACTCAAACCCTGAACATGGGAGGCATTGCAGAAGGCTACCCTTAACTCCCTAAACACAAGAGCAGAGTCGGGGAAGCTCAACAGAACAGCAAAACTGAAGACAGGGTGGCTCTTGAAAAAAAAGTCAGTGTAGGTTGGGGGCAGTGATTCCTGCTACAGTCTCAACACTTAGGAGGCTAATGGGAGGCTGGATTTGAGTCAGCCTGGGCTACCCAGCAAGGAACTGTCTCAGAAGAAGCCAGGCATGGTAACTGTGATGGTTTGTATATGCTCAGCCCAGGGAGTGGCACTATTAGAAGGTGTGACCCTGTTGGAGTAGGTGTGGCCTTGTTAGAATAGGAATGTCACTGTGGGCGTGGGCTTTAAGACCATCATCCTAGCTGCCAGGAAGCCAGTCTACTAGTTGCCTTCAGATGAAGATGTAGAATTCTCAGCCCCTCCTGCACCATGACTGCCTGGACACTGCCATGTTTTTGCCTTGATGATAATGGACTGAACCTCTGAACCTGTAAGCCAGCCCCAATTAAATGTTGTTCTTGTAAGACTTGCCTTGGTCATGGTATCTGTTCACAGCAGTAAAACCCTAAATCAGACACTAATAAAAACTAGATGCCTGTAATTCCAGCTACTGAAGAGACTGAGACAGGAAGACTTCAAGTTCAAGGCCAGCCTAGGCAAATTAGCAACACTAACCTTGAACTGAAAGATTTAAAGAGCTAGGGATGGCATTCAATGAGAATACTTGCCTACCACGTTCAAGGCTCTGGTTCAACTCCCAGTGTCAAAAAACAAAACAAACAAACAAATAAGAAATCTGAAGAGCATTCTAGAAAATACTATCAGTATTCTTCAAACACATCAAGATGGTGTAAATCCAAGGAAGACCAAGAAGCTTCCTTCCCATGCTGGGGGAGCCTGAGGAGATACTTACAGTTGGAAAAGTTTTGATAGAAAATCTGGTGGGCTCTGAATGAAACCTATAGTTCCCTTAATTAAGCACAGCCCACAATGTTTCCACCCAGTAAGATGGAATGTACAGCAAGCTGTCAGCTAATGGCGTAGCTCCAACTACTGGTAGATTGTAAAAAGAAGAGAACATTGGTAACACTGGAACATTAACAAGTAGAGTCTGACCTCAATACTACATCCTAGGATAAGGGGGCCTTAAAGACATTATCTTCTTATATGATACAGTTCCTTCTTTTCCCATTTTAAAGGCAATCCAGAGAGATCTTGGGGCATCCCAGTGTCTGCCTGGGCCTGCTTTCATCAGTCAGGATTCAGGGAGCTCAGGCAATGTCTGGTGTGACCGCAGGGCAAATCAGGGACTTTAGACTCACGCAGCAAGCTATTTTAAGCAACGTTTGAACAGCCCTGTCTCAGTTTTTGGCGTCTCAGATATCTAGAATGCAACACGATTCTGGAGCATACTCAAAATTAAGAGAATCTCAAGGAGAAAGAAAACTCAGGAAAAGAAAATCCTTCCTAATAGCCTGTGTGACAAGAATCAACAACTTTCCAGATCGCCGAGAAAATTCATACCTGAAAAATGACTTCTCTCCCTGGATCGTTCTGTGCCCTCCCCCACCACCATCTTCTTGCTCTCAGCCTTAAATGCTCAGGCCTAGCTGGGAAGTGGTGGTACACGCCTTTAATCCCAGCACTTGGGAAGCAGAAGCAGGTGGATTTCTGAGTTCCAGGCCAGCCTGGTCTACAGAGTGAGTTCCAGGACAGCTAGGGCTATACAGAGAAACCCTGTCTTAAAAAGCCGAAAAAAAAAATAAAAAAATAAAAAAATAAAACCCCAAAACCTCAGACCTTACTGTCTGTCTCCAGAAGTAAAAGTAAACTGCTCCTGAATGAAGTTCACTGTTAGGAACAGCTGCAGCGACCCCTTTGGACCTTTGAAACCCTGATGGGAGGGTGTTAGATGGGACAGATCTGAGCACCTGAGTACCCAAAATATTATCTGTTAGAGTCTGTTTTCACTATGAAGCTACAATCAGAGCCCAGGACAGACTTGGAAAGGGAACCACCACACCTTGTCCAAGGGTCACAGTCCAATAGACCGTGGAATGAAGACACATGCATGTATGCACACACACACACACACACACACACACACACACACACATGATTGTGTCTGGGGCTGGGCAGATGGTTCAGTGGGTAAAGCCCTTGCTACTGGATATGATGAACACCTGAGTTTGGATGCCCAGGACTCATAAGAGCGGGATGCAGTTGTGTGCATCTATAATCCCAGCACTCCTGTGGCGAGAGAGTTCCTAGGAGCTCACAGGCTACTCCACTGGATGGAAGCAGCAGAATAGCCAAGAGACCTTGTCCAAAGCAAGCGTGAGGATGAAGACAGACACACAAGGTTGTTCTCTGGTCTCCCCAGGAGCTCCATGGCACAAGTGTACCTATACTCATGTGTACAGATCTGCACACACACACACACACACACACACACACACACATAACATACATAACTGTAGACAGAAAATACTGTGTCTGTTTGAACTTATACTTGTTTTTATTCCCTAAATGATACAGTGTAGTACCTGTTACATGTACTAGGTATTGTGCAAAGATGATTTTTGGTGCATGGGAGGTTCTGTGTGGACTCTCTGCAAATCTCACAGCATTTTATGTTAGGGATTTGAGCATCTGTAACTCTTATAGGATGCGGGGGAGGTCCTGAAATCTGTCTCCCATGGATACCAGGGGATGGTGAGTATAAATAGATGCTCGTTTAAACTTTAAGGTACTGACATTTGGACTGGGTGAATGGGATCTGTGTAGCCACATAACTGTCCATGTATAGACACCGCCTTTCTTGGCACCCAAGCCATTTCTCCACAATTTCTATAAACACAAAGGACATATTTAGACTTCTTAAGCACTAGCCCACCACAGTAGACATTTTACCTTAATGTCTCTAATCCACGACTCAGCCTGCTTCAAATTATCTTCATTGATTTCAGAGAGTTTTTCCCGCCAAGCAATGGCCTGACCATCAAATGTCACAAAATTGAATTTACTCTTGTATCTCAACTGTTCCTGTAAGAGACAATTATTATTTAACCATAAAACCACTCAAATGTAAGCAAAGCTGAAGAGAACTTTCAGTTCAAGGCAATCTCTCAGATATCCATTTTTAGTTTTTGAAACTAGCTAAAAATTATGTTCAGTTGAAAAGAAAAACAATTTCTGCTGTAAAAAGCATTTGAGCTAAATTACACATTCTGGATGTTTGGCCTCTACTGATGAATGTATATGAATGTATAGATAGTTTTATATGCTACATATGTATGTGTAAGCCATGTCATACTGCAACATTAAATACTAACTTTATTACTTATATCAATGTGGCACTGAATAAGCATGTTAAATGCTTAATTCCAAATGACATTGTTTTGTCACCACATCTTGAGAAAGGCTATTATTTGGGCACAGATATATTCACTTGCTGGTCATTAGTCCATGTTTCTCCTAGGGAAGTCAGCTAAGAGCTATATTTTGTATTTCATAAACATTCTCCACTCTCAGCACAACAGACCCATGACAGTACTGTGAGATACAGGTAAGGAAACTAGATTCAGGGAGCAACCTGCTTCCAAGCAAACCTGAGGGGCAGCCCAGGTAAATGGGGCAGAAACTGGGATCTTCCACCATGAGTCTACCTATTTATGGCTCTAAATAAATGCTTATCTAAACTTTAAGACACTGACTAATAAGATTGGACGAATGGGATCTGTGTAGCCAAATAACTGTCCATGTACAGACATCGCCTTTCATGTCATGCAACCCGTTTCTCAACAATTTCTATCCCATGAGCAAACACAGGGCATTTTCAGACTTCTCATACACTAGTCTACCATAGTAGACATTTTGGTAGGATTAGCAGATATCCTTCCCACTTGCAATTCTTGGGCCAGTTCAGTTTCCCTACTTGACATAGGAAATTTGAAATGTCAAGAGAATAAATATCTAAAAAAGCAAAAGTGGTTTCTGTTGGTTATAATATGTGAGTGACAACTCCAGGCAGAAAGTAGAGACACACAACTTAAGCAATCCAGGGGTGATGTGACATAAAGAACCCAGCAGAGGACAAGTCTGGTTGCCAGGGAGCACTCAGAATTTTAGAATGGCAAAGGGGAACACTTCTGGACTGACTTTCTCAGGTACCCTTTCACACAGTGTGGCCCTGTTCACTGCTCAGAGCCACTACAGACAATGAATATTGGGGATGCATTTATGACACACCAGCCCAAGTACAAGAACTTGACAGTTCCCCATCACCTGTATGAACTGAATGATCTTGTCCTTGACCAGGTTCAGTCTGCTCTTCATTGAGCGAGATGTGTCAATGAGAACATAGATGCACTCTCCACGCGCTTTGCCAAAGAGGATGTGACTCCCATTTTGTAACCACTTAATCCTAGACAGGAAGAGGTATCAAAGGAAATAGAGTCTGTGGGCAACAAGCTTGTCATCAGAACACAGGGCTACAGTCACAGAGCCCAGAGATCTGCAACATTGTTTATACAAGGTCTTTGATGAATGGATGATTTAGATTTTTCTTTTTCTGCCGAAAAACCTCCATCTGAGACTGGAGAAATGGCTCAGCAGTTAAGATCACTTACAGCTCTGGCAGAGGATTTGCTTCCAGTTCCCAGTACCCATACTAGTTAGCTCACAGCTACCCATAACTCCACCTCAGGGAGACCCAATGTACTGTCTTCTAGCTTCGGACAGCACTCACATATGAGCAGGCGCGCGTGCTCGTGTGTGTGCGCGCACACACACACACACACACACACACACACACACTGATGAAAATGAATCTTTTTTTTCTTTTTAAAAAGAAAACTTTCCATTTAGACTGGCTCTCTTATCAGGCCCCTCCACTTCCCCATCATCAATTCAAGAGGAACAACACTAAGAAAATCAATACAATGGAAAAACACATGCAAAGAAAGCCATAAGCAAATTACTTCTCGCTCTCTACTGTCTGTCCAAAGGCTCTCAGCTCTGACATCAGTGCAATGCGGCTGTGAAGGCAGCTCATTCCTAAAGCCTATGGCATTTGTCAACAGGATGGAGTAAGTCCCAGGGTCGTGAAACACCTAAGGGCTGAGTGCGAAGGGCTGCTGCTGTGGCCAGTGCCCAGGAGCTCGGCCCAGGGTGCACTCAAACTGCAGCTTCAGGAATAGCCTTGCAGTGAGGGTTAGGGAAAGAGGATGGAGCAAAGGCCTTACCGAATGGAGCATAGCAAGTCTTAGGCAACTGGAATTTGAAGGGCAAAATAACAAATAGCAGTTACTGAATAGAAAGATCTGGAGACCATGGAGGACACGGATGGAGCTGGTGTTGGGAGAGTCATATTCTACACACTGCTCATATCTGCAGTGTGTGCTAGGGATTTGGATCAAATGGCGATCAAGGCATGAGTGTGAAGAAATTGTAAAAGCCAAGGGAAAAAAATCATCCAAAGGGAGCTCACGGGAGCTTACCCACCTGAGAATAGCAGTTTACTTTCCCAGCAGTCAGAGCAAAGTGTCAAGTGGAATCCTCACAGGTGAGTCACCTCACCAGTAGAACCAAATCAGCTCCAGGATAATGACCACCATGGACATAAGCTCACATGACTTAAAACTACAACTTAGACTCAAATTGGCTCTAAGCAACTCAACACTATCACAAAACACATATAAAAAACACAGAGTCTAACATCCAACAATGTAAAACTCAAAATCCCTGGACTCTGGAAAAAAAGAGAGAGAAATAAAAATATTGAATATAAGTCACAGGCATGCCAGAAGGCAGGAAAACATCCACGTTTAGTAGGAAATCTGGTCGACAGAAATAGAGGGAAAGATTCTAATATTAGAATTAGCAGAAAAGCAAAGGGCGTTAAGTGGTCACTATAAATGCATCTCCCATGTCCAGGAACAGAACCAGAAGAGAAATGGAAGACATGAGATTGATCCTAAACTTCGCAGAAGAGGAAGCAGAGAGAATGTGAGAGACAGAATGGAGAAGAGCCCCATGAAGGGCTGGGTCCCCGACATGGTGTGGCTGCTGCACTCATGGACTCGACGGCTGTGGTTACCTGTGCAAGACCTGCACAGGCCCAAGGCAGTCAAAAGCCCGAGTAGATAGGGAGCTGCTCTCCTGGCCCCAGCCCTTACTGGGAAACCATGGACAGCTGGTAGCTGTCAGGGGTGGAGCGAGTCATTGTTTTTGGAGTATGTACTTGCTGATAGCTTTCTCATAAATCTGTGAAGGGCCCCATACTGATTCACATACGATCAGTGGTAAATGGACTTAGTAGTTATTTATTTAAAAAATGAAAGAAGACACTAAATTAGTTCATTTTAGGGATTATAGGTGGGTTGGAGGAAGGAAATGGGGGTTAAACATAACTCTATTTTATTATATATGTGTATGAAATTCTCAAGGGTAAATACAAATGATAATAAATAATAAAATTTAAAAGATCCATAATGAGACTCCTAGAGGGACGCATCTGAAGTAAAAAGGGAATTATACAGCATCAGCAGGGAACAGAAGAATTGTTTCAGGGCACAGCAGTAAAACAATTCAAAGTGAAATAGAAAATTAGACACAATTTTGCAACACACAAGTATGTCTGTAATTAGACTGGACTGGATAATGAACAGGAAAGGGAGAAATAGAAACTAACATCTGAAAATGTTTCTAGTTTGATGGAAACAGTGTGTCTACAGATGCAAGGAGGTGAAAGAACCCAGGGAGAAGGAAAAGGAAGGGAGGGGAGGGGAGAGGAGGGGAAGGGGGGAGGGGAGAAAGAGAGAGAAAAGAAAGGACAGTGAGAGGAGAAAGGGGAAGAGGAGAGGAGAGGAGAGAGGAGAGAGAAGACAGAGGAGAGAGAGGGAGAGGGGACAGAGAGAGAGAGGAGAGAAAAGAGAGACCACAGAAAACTACAATGTCTTGAATGTGATGAAACCAATGATTAAAAGCAGCCAGGGGCAGAAAAATTCACAGTGCATTTAGAGGAACAAGTCTGAGAATAAAAGTCCCCCCCCCTGTAAATCATAAATCATACAGGCCAGAACACATTGAAGATTTTTTTTTTTAAAGAAACAACTGGGGCGGTGGGTGGCACATGCCTTTAAGGGCAGAGGCAGGCGGATCTGCACGCCTTTAATCCCAGCACTTGGGAGGCAGAGGCAGGCAGATTTCTGAGTTCAAGTTCAGCCTGGACTACAGAGTGAGTTGCAGGATAGCCAGGGCTATACAGAGAAACCCTGTCTTGAAACACACACCCCCCCCCCAAAAAAAAAAGAAATAAATTAAAGGGGTTTCCACTCCAGCTGTGCTGATACAATTCATTGTCAAGGGCATGAACCACAGCAGATAACTAGCAAAGCTTTTCAGGAAGGAATGAAAGAATGGTCGGTGGAAAACTGGGCTTATGTGAAGGGGTAGAGAGGGCTGTGAGCAAATACAAGTTGCATTTATTCTAATTCTCAGTCATTACATTAGGACATTCAACTGTCTGCACTGCATTATTGTGTTCATAGAAGCTGCACATTTAAAGTAACTGGGAAAAAGAGTGGGGGTGGACTTTATGATATTCTTATACACAAAGCAGCGTGGTCTTCTTTTAAGGCAGAGCAAGAGGTTAATGTGTGTTGTGTAAATGTCAAACTGTCACACATATCAAGACAAAACGTAACAGGCAAGGTTAATAAGGCAACAATGGAGGGGGAAAAAAGTCATAAAAGGGAAGGCGCCGCAATTAAAAAGAGAAGAAAAAGCAGAAGACAGAAAAAGTTATAAGATCCCAGATCTAAATCTAACCAAGTTAGTGAATGTAAATCACTGCAACACCACAAGCCCTGGTAGGCACTGGGTCTCCAAGAAGCCCAGTTAATTACAAGCCAGAGACAGGCAGAGAGAAAAGGCCAGGAAGAGATCAGTCACAGAGGGGGCGGGCATTAAGGTGGAGTGACTATTTGGATCCCAGACTTCTTACACTTCCTAATCAGGAATGTCAGCAGAGCTGAACAGAGCATTTTGTATTATAAAGGAGAACTCTTGACAATCAGCATCAATGATGCTGCGACTCACAGAGCTTCCGAGTGGTGAGGGAAGGGTTGCTAGACCCAGAAGAACCACACAGGAAGGTTCTTGATAATTTATAGAACAATTGAAGAGAAAATTGGTGGAAATTTTGCACAATATTTCCAAAGAACTGGGGTAAGTGGTATTCAATGCTTTCCAAGTTCTGGGCCACAAAATCTTTCTGTAGAGAAGAAAACTCCAGGCTTTGATGGTGTTGATGGTGAATTCTGCCGAACATACAAGATAGGGATGGTGCTAATTCTCACATGGTACTGCAGAAAATAGAAAATGAAGAGAGAGCCAGCTAGTTCGTGACACTGGTCAGGACAAAGGGACCCGGAGCCTGGAGTACACCCAATACCATGTCCCCACAAGACTGGAAACACAAATCAGAGACCCATCTCTGAAACCAAGGCAGAGGGGGCTCTAGACACAGGGACAGCTTGCTGTGAGGAATCTATCACCATGTGGCTTTTGAGATGCTGGGGCCCTGGGCATAAATACTGGGGAGCTGGGTATTAAGTACATCTGGTTTTGTAATAAAAACGGCACCAGTGAGGAAAGAGCGTTCATTTTCAAACAGGCATGGCAGGGCTGCCGCTGCCTTAAACCTTAGATTTTTCATCTGGCATAATCCACTGAGCAAATTTACAAATGTTGTCACTATTCCCACTTTATAATCAAGAAAACAGATGCAAAATGTCATTAACTACTGGGGCCAGACAGTGATTGGGAGAGCTGGGATTTCCATCATATTTTTAATTTCTTATTTTTCCAGTTCTCCGTGCCCTCAGAGACAATATGTCTAAATGAATTCGGTCTCCGTAGTCTAAAACTGTCCCCTGACATGTGGGACTTGAGGGTGTTAATTTGAATCTTCCACATGAAGTCAACCCTGAGGTCATTGTATGGTATAGCAGACTCATGTGCATGGGCAGACTGTAAGAGCACAGTGGGAGAAAGACAGGTAGGAAGTGTGCATTTTAATTGTTTTCTAAAGTATGTACAATATCTGACTGTGTTCCAGTATGTTACAGCTGTGTAAGAGTTTCATTGAGATGAAGCAGTTCCATAAGAGAGAGTTTAGATGCAATAGCCTGCAATATACCCATGGCCCACCAAACCCCCAAAGCACTGACAGAAACTTTCCTTAGTCTCCCAATGACCATCTTCAAAATAGCTCCTCTGGAGGCTGAGGAGACCGTTCCATCAATGGAGTGCCTGTCACAAAAGCATGGAGATCTCATAATCCCAGCACTCACAGAAAAGTCAGGTATAGCATGTGACATGTCTGTAGCCCTAGTCCTGGGGAGATAGACAGACAGCTCTCTGGACCATGTTAGCCAGCCAGCCTAACTAATCAATGAGATCCACGTTCAGTGAGAAACTGTCTCGAAAATTAAGATGGTAAGCAACTGAGGAAGACACTGGACATCAATCTCCGTTGCTGTCCCCCTGCCTCATACATACATGTACATGTGTACCCATACTGTGCGCACACAATATAACATGTTCCTGTTCTGTTTCTGGTGAAACCTGAATGCTAGTATCTCCCTTTGTTGTTGACAATGTCTTCAATAACTGTGTCTACTGGCCACTTCACTGGACTGAGCTTTTTCTAAGTCGCACCAACCTGCATTTCATGACGACTAGACCGCTAGTGACCACATACAACTATACTGACCTCCTTTGGATCCTGGCCAGGGCTGTGTGGATTCTCCCCCTGTACCGCTTGCATGTCTCCTTGGTGATGTTGACGTGGACCAAGCTCCCGTCCTTCCAGGGGATGTGGATGAATCTGCTACAGTATTTGGCATGGATTGTCTTCTTATTGGTGTCCTAAGGAAAAGACAAAGTTGGGGGGCTATAGCAGATTCTTAGAAACTCCTTTTGCTAAAACCAAATAAAAATGACTCCTCACTTGGGCTCGTGAAATAACTAAACACGGAATAAAATCTGGACATCTCTGACTCCATTTTGTATCTGTCTCCTCTGAGTCCATCACCTGGTAGGTCAGCACTGTGACATGCTAATCACCAGAGCAGAGCCTGAGTATAACCTAATGATGCCTAACATTGTGTCTCCTTTCAAGGATAAAGACAAGAGCAACTGTCCTGTCCAGATCCCACCAAAACCATTGAAAAAGGCACCTGAAGGTATCCAGTAAACCTGTAATTACTCTGGATTCCAGGAACAGTAGAGCCTCAAAGTCATGTGACCCCATAATGCGATGCCTCTGGTCCCCAGGCAGTAATCTCACAGTAACAACCTCAAACCTCACAGAACCGGAACTGAGACAAGATCAACAGGGTCCAGCTTGCTTAACCGCTGAAGTATGCAGCCCTTTCCCTTTTGCCCCAACTCTTGGTCTACAGCTCAAGTCGGTACTCCAAAGAGACTTTGAGGTCAGTGGACCCCTTTGTACTTCACAATGTGACAGCAGCCATGTTGGTGGGATCTTTCTCTGCCATTCACTGGTGCCTCTCTAACAACATTTGGGATGTTGTATTGGAATGTGGATGAGCCTGTTCTGTGGGTAATCTCAGGACCTGGGCTTTGGGGCTAAAATTCTAATAACAAGGCTACTCAGAAACTACTTAAGGAAGAAAAGTTGCCAGGTAGCAACCCCATCTCTGCCTTATTTGTACACCTCTTAGCGCATGCACATCTCCACAGTGAGACCATTCACTTCTAAATTCAACAATCAGGTTCTGATCCCTGTTCCAGAGACAGCCTTTGCTAGAGGTCATGGGCAAGGTCAGAAGCACACGTGTGATCTCTTCTGTATCAGAGAGGGACCAGGGATTCCTGCAAGAGGAGGGGATAGGAGAGAAGGAAGGAAGAGGAAAGGGAGGTGAGGAAAGATGGTGGGGGAAGGGAGATAGAAGGGGAGGGGAGAAAGGGGTTAGAGAATCAGAGCTGATCCCTGTATTTAAAGATCCATATATCCCAGTTTTCATGGACCAGTGGGGACTCTGCATGGTTGGGGTAGATTCCAGAGCTCATAGGAACAGAACTGAAGGGCTGGAGAAAGAGAAAGTATTGCATTCTCTAGAAGAATGACACAGATATGGCACTGGCAGAGGCAAACACCGGCAGCGGTGGCCTGTGGACTGGGAGTCCGTTCACAGTCGGGAAAATCTATCAAAGGCATGTGTGATAACAGATATCATACAGTACCCTGGGGAAACGGCTCAGCTGATCAAACGCATGAGCACGGAGACCTGAGTGCAGATCTTCAGTGCTCATGTAAATAGTGGAGCATGTGACCGCATGCTGGCTGGGGGAGGAGTGACAGGGGTAGGCAGGTCCTGGGAGCTGCTGGCCAGCCAGCCGAGCCAAATCAAGGAGCTTCTGGTCCAGTAAGAGACCCTGTGTCCAAAGAAGAAATAAGATGGAAAGCAAACAAGAGCATGCTGCACAAAACGCTGGCCTCTGAGCTACACACACACACACACACACACACACACACTCACACATACACACACTCACACACACACACACACACACACACACATACACACACACTCACATGTACACACACGTATACACGTACACACACGCACGCACACACACATACTCGTGCATATGTGCACACACACATACATGCACACATATTCTCTCTCTCTCTCTCTCTCACACACACACACACACACACACATACACACATACACACACACACACATGCTCACAAGCATGCATACTTATAAGCTGACGGAAAGCTCTAGAAATGAGGGCAACATTGAGCATCTAAAGTAAACGGGGCAGGGGGAATGAATGAAGGTGTGACAGATGAGTCCATATGTGGAGGTGTTAGAAGGAAACTCAGTTCTCCCTGGGGCAGGAACATTCATCCAAAGCCAAACTGAGCATCATGACTGAGTGTTTGTCTCCGAATTGTTCTAGCATGGTCAACTGCCATTCACAAGAAGTGATACAAACTTAGATTTAAAGAGCTTGGGGATTGTGCTGGATGCAGGACAAAATCTAAGATGGGAAGTTCTGAGGATATGTACAAGGGGCATGCACACAGAGACAGCAGAAACATGGCAGGAATTAAATAACCTGCAGAGCCCAGAGAGGCCGACATGGGGGTGGCATCAAGCCACAGAAGAAATGCTCTGGAAGAGTAATCTAAGAGGCCCAGTTTGAACGGATAGCACGGGATGTCTGCAGTTCTTCATAATAACGAGGTCAAGGGCGGAGCTACTGCAACAGAGAGAGGAGTGGAGGAGGAAGCCCCCAGGAGAGGTGATAAAGAAATGTAAGGGTCACCCAAATGGCACTGACATCCCAGAGAATGAAAACGGGCTGGAGTCAGTGGTGGCGAAGGAGAAACTCATCCTCGAGGGCAGGAGGCAGGCGAGCTGGGCTTAGCCCAGCCCAAGGAGGTGCATGGCAGCCTGATGAGACAGTGACAGTCAGGAAGCTGCTGGAGGAGAAAAGGCCACCACCTACATCAAGCCAAGGGGTCCAAGAGAGAGACCAGCCCCTGCTAGAGAGGACAAGAATTCTGGGGTCACATAGGAACAAGAACCAGGAGACAGGTGGGGGACCAGTGGTGAGGAGGGGGCTGATTTGAAGACATGCCGCCAGCAGGAGTGTTGAAGGGAGCTGTCCTCTACCAGGATGCCTTCTCTCTCTCTCTCAGCCATGCATATCCCTGGGGCTGACACACAAAAGCTTCTTCCTTGCCTATCTCTCAGTCCTCGTGATGATGTCATTTCCTCAGGAGACTGAGGTACAGCCAAGGAAAGCAACAGCAAGCCATAGGCGGTGTGGAGGCAGGCTGTCAGGCCACAGCACAGCAGAAAGACAGAGCAATATGACAGTCCAGAGGATCTCGTTCACACCAGCCTCCGTCTGCCACATCCGGGAACACAAACAGCCAAGGTGCCTTGGTGATTATGGAGCACAAAGCACTGTGTGGATTCTCTACTCGTGACATCAGTGTCTGCAACAGAGAAAAGTCTCCTAACTGTGAGGCACTGCGCCGAGACAGGCATTTCCCAAGTTGTATCTGACGACACCCAGTTTGAAGACACGAAGAAGGTTACTCTAGGTGGCAAAATGATCCCTACCTCTCTGTCCATCTTGGAAACCCTCCACACCAAGATCTTAGTTGTTAATTTCTCAGGTGGGCAGGACTATACCACACCTGAACCAGTGCTGTTATAGACAGTCCTACGTGGAATTCATCCCCTGCTGGCCAGGAACTGGTAAGAATCTATCCATTTTATAGCCACCGTGTCTCCATACTGTACACATGTCATAACCACAGGAGTAATGCAAGTTGAGACCTATGGTCTGCCAATAATGGAGCAAGCCCCACCACCACTATCTATAAAAGGAAATAAGACAGTATCATTCTCAACCTTCACCATATTATTATTTAGTAGCACAAAAAAATGTGAGCTAAGCCCCCTCCGCTCCCTGTTCGTAAGCCACATCCTTCAGACTGGCCCTTACAATATCATCGAGACTGCCCAGAAGGAAGAGCAAGCTCACCATTCGAGCTGGCCCGGAGCCTGCCACAGTGCCAGAAGCTCACAGTGGGCTGTGTCAAAACCAGCAAGGATTGATACTTTTAAATACCCAGGACCGAGTGTTTCCTAAGTGAAAACTTAGTTGCATGTGACCTCCTGAGTAAGGCAGAAAGATGTTTGCAAAGCCAGAAGACCATGCTGGGAAAGGAAGCCGAGAATGAGATTTCCCCTAAGCTGCTGTAATTGCTCCTGCCTCCAAGGACAGGCATCGAGCTTTTGGTCAAGTCAATGCTGTGTTCTTCTAATTCAATTCGTGTATTTTCCTCCTGCAGCAGTCCATTGTAAACAAGAGTAAGGGGGTAAAAGCACAGCAGCTGAACAGCTGAAGAAAACAGTCCAATCGGGAGGAGGACAAGGAGCTGGGTGGCAGCCAGCGTGGTGCCATGCCTGAGAGTGCACGGTACCCTCAGTTGGAACTACAAACCTCTCAGCAAAGGCCTTGACCCTCAATCACAGCCTTTTAGGACATACCAAGTGACCCAGTATTTGAACAGGACCTTGACCCTCCCACATCCTCGGTTTCCAACACACATGTGCATGCATGCACACACACACGTACACACATGCACAGGTACACACACATACTCATACACACACATATATAAACACACATATACGTGCACACACATTCATGTATGCAAACACACATGCACACACACACATATAGGCTGAGTCCGGCTTGGCCATGTAAGGGGCAGTATGACATGGGTTCCTACCGCTGGAACAGAGTCAGCAGGGCGTGGGCCTCCGTGAGTGTTGATGGTCGCTGTGGGTGTAAGGCTTGCTTGTATAATAGTGTATATATTTTCATGTTCCTCCTTCAAGAAATGTCCTCTCTGCCAAGGTGAATGACTCCACGATAATCAGAGACAGCATAAGTCTGGGAGTCTGGTAGGGCACACCTAAGGTTTCAGCAAAATGGTAGACTGCTGTGACCTTCAGGACAGCCTTTAAGGCTGTGGGAAGAATGATAAGAGCATGAGTTCAAAAATAAATAAATCTCTCAATTATGCAAAATATAAGGATGCAACACGAATTGTATAAGCAACTTCACAGATCTACGGGAACAAAGGCAGCTGCACTATGAGCCAGCTTGTCAGAAACAAAGGTAGGCAGACTCCTGAGTTCAAGGTCATCCTGGGACAGAGGGAGCTTAGGTCCTGGGCCTGGCATGGCGGGAATGTTAATTTGAGGGTGGGGTACTGACTGAATTGATATATAAATAAAAGACTGGGCTTTTGATCTGCAAGAGATGGGCAATCCAGAGAGTTTTTAGAATTGAAAAAAAAAAGCCGTCTGGAGCAGAGGGATGGCTCAGCGGGTAAGAGCTCCGACTGCTCTTCCGAAGGTCTTGAGTTCAAATCCCAGCAACCACATGGTGGCTCACAACCATCTGTAAAGGAGATCTGACTCCCTCTTCTGGTGTGTTTGAAGATAGCTACAGTGTACTTAGATATAATAAATAAATCTTTAAAAAAAAAAAAAGAAAAAGCAGAACATAGAGCAATCTGGAAAGCTGTATAGAACATAGTCTGTCGCCTTGTAACCCACAATTTGACTTCCAGTTCTTTGTTTTGCTGCTCTCAAACATACTTTCTCTCAGAAACCCTCTCCAAACCAAGGCTGATCCTTGGTATATACACACACATACACAGTCACATACATAAACACACATAGACACACATACATACATACACACATACCCATGCAAACATACACACATACATACATACATACACACATATACACACAAACACTCATACACACACATACATACTCACAAGTACACATGCATATTTACATACATACACATGCAAACACACATACACATACATACAAATGGAAACATACATATACACACATGCACGCACACATACACACACATATATACACATATGTAAACACACACACATACTGATTTTTCTGCTTCAGACTGTGATGGTGCTCAATCTCTCTGCGCTTATCAACAGTCCCTGCTCTACACATAGAGATGATTATTTCTCAATGTGTAGCCAGCCATTGGTCTACAGCCTTCACCCTCTCCTGTGTGTTTGCCATGGTTTGAATGTCATTTGTCCCAACCATGTTGAGCCTTAGTCCCCAACATAGCCATACCAGGAGGCAGTACCTTTAAAAGGTAATTAGGTATTTCTGAAGAGTGCTGGGTGGCTCGGAACTAGATTGGTCACCTTAAGAGTGGACCGCTACAATGCAGGTCCCACTCCCTCCCCGGGTTATTCTTGTTGCCATCACAGATACTTGACAAACCCAAGTTAAGGAAGGGCTTATTTTGGCCCACGGTGTGAGGCCGTGGAGGCAGGAGCATGAGGCATCTGGAGCCAGGGAGCAGAAAGAGATGGATGCTGGTACACAGCTCACTTTCTCTAGTTTATTCAGCCTAGAGCCTCAGTCCACGGATGGGTGGTGCGGCATTCTAGATGGCTTTGTTCACACGTAGGATAGGTTTTCCCACCTCACTTAACTCAATCTAGAGACTCCCTCATCAGTATGCATAAAGGTTTTTCTGCTGGGTGATTCTAAAGCCTGTCAACTGGAAAAACCAACATCCACCATTGCTATCGCACCTGTCCTCTCCTTTTCTTCCCACCCCTTCCCTCTCATCCATGTGTTCTTCCTACCAGTGCCTACTTCCCTTCTTTTCTGTGAGTTAATAGGACACGATGTCTGCACCAGAAACTTAGCAGATGCTACACCTGACTCTTTGGCCTCTAGAACTATGAGCTAAATAGACATCTTTTCTTTATAAATTTCCTAACCTCAGATATTTTGCTATAACAACACAGAATGGGCTAGCTAGGACATAAATGATACAAAAACCCTGGTCCCCGCCTCAGACCTGATGATTCAAACACATGATGTGAGAGTTTAGAAACCATTGACACTGAGAATAATTTGGACCTTGGGAGCCAGAGTCAGGCACTGTGAGAGGCACCCTTGTGGATGCCATTTGGTACAATGGAATTACAACTCTCAGAGCATGAAACATACTTGTCTGGTGCCGTGACTCTTTGGAGAATCTGATTTTGTTTACAGGAATCCACTATATATTGGCAGGTGCCCATTGGAGTACCGTATCTTTAAGATACTGGAAATTCAAGAGGACCATAGAGATGCCCGTCTCTTTACACAGACACCTGCAGTTTCTTCTTTTCAAAACAGGCAAAGAGTTCTCTGACATGACAGTGAACAACCCAGGCACTTACAAGACTTGGATTTCTATTGGCCCAGCTGTGGCTTGGATATAATATATTTCTGTTGTAGCTTGGAGATTTGAGTGGGTCTCCAAAAGTGTCTCTGGTAGGTCCCCAGTGTGGCTGTTCTGAGTAGCATGGAAGCTCTAAGAAGCAGGGTCTAGTGGAAGACCATGAGGGACTGTCAACGATGGGCAGTAATGCCAGTCTTACAGGGTGGGCACTCATTAGCACAGGTCGCTGCACAGTGAAGTGGTCACCTCATTTGGTCCCCTTCTCTTCATGGTATTTCTCTTTCTGTTTCTATGTGGCACAGCTAGGAACTGGAGGACTGCATCAGTGACCAAAAGGATGGTACTTCCCTGATATTAGAACTCCACATGTATGAGTTAAATCTAAGCTCTGGTTCATGAAGCACCTACCATCAAGGCTTCTGTTATATCCACTCAGAACAGACTAAGACATGTAGGACCATGTCCGGCTCTCGCCACTCCCATGGGTACCATTTAGAGAAGTCAGGAAGCAAAAGGACACCTTTGTCATGGAAACCCTAGCTGATTCCCTCCCCTGCCATCTTTCAGTGTGACCTGCTCTTGGTTTCTGATCCAAGGGAGGCCTTACCACCAGCCTCAGACACCAAGGGAAGACCCACAGTTCCACCGTCTTTCACCTACCGCACTGGTCTGCACAGATTCATTTTCTGGTTTGGCTTTTATATCAACGACTCCATCAGCATGGCGGAAGGAGCAGTCGGCGAGGACATCGTAGTAGGTCAGCTTCTGAGCCTTCAAGCCGTACTTCTGGAGCCACTTCCGGGAGTCCCAGGTGTCTTCTGCATTTTCCTTACTCTCAACAGGCCTTGGGTCTGGAATCATAGATCATCAGCCACTCATAAGGCATGAGCAGTTCCTCCAACACCCCCAACCTCATATTTACCAATCTGGACCATTCTTGCTGCTAGGTAACAGAGCCCGCATTTCCCTTCAGGAAAGAGCTACAGCTGGGCTCTTACTTTTCTCATTTCCTCCTCAAGTGTGAACTGACCTCTTGCCAGGATGACTCTGGCTGAGAGACCAAAGCCGTGTGTTAGGAAGGCATTGCATACAGGATCGGAAGCTCTGGGTTCAAATCCTGACTGTGCTATCTACTATCTTAGGCAAGTAGCTCAAATGTAATTCATGTATTTTACCACTCTGAGCTCAAGCAAACATCTTTACCAGCAGATGGAAGATGGTATCCTCTTGACCTTCTTGGAGAGTCTGGTTTTATATTTATCAGAAATTTATTCTATGCTGCCAGGCCATGGAAAAAACGCATTCCTTCTTCTCCATGTGGGAGAACGGTGAACTTCTCTTTTGACACACTGTTAGCTAGTAGGACTCCTGATGCCTGAGTTTCTACAGACCCAGTTTATGACTTAGACATAATTCATGTAAAACTAGTGATATGGTGTAGACAAGTTTTGAGAGTGTACACAAAAGTGTGTGTGGTAGGTGTTTGGTCCCCAGTGTGGCAATAGGCTTCTCACAGGCAGTTCTCAGTATCAGTGGCTTCTGAACTCTCCAGCAATGTGCATGAGAGTCAGGAGGTCTGAGATGGAGACTGTCTTAGTCAGGGTTTCTATTTCTGCACAAACATCATGACCAAGAAGCAAGTTGGGGAGGAAAGGGTTTATTCAGCTTACACTTCCACACTGCTGTTCATCACCAAAAGGAGGTCAGGACTGGAACTCAAGCAGGTCAGGAAGCAGGAGCTGATGCAGAGGCCATGGAGGGATGTTTCTTACTGGCTTGCTTCCCCTGGCTTGCTCAGCCTGCTCTCTTATAGAACCCAAGACTACCAACCCAGGGATGGCACCACCCACAAGGGGCCCTCCCCTTGATCACTAATTGAGAAAATGCCTTACAGCTGGATCTCATGGAGGCATTTCCTTACCTGAAGCTCCTTTCTCTGTGATAACTCCAACTTGTGTCAAGTTGACACACAAAACCAGCCACTACAGAGACCAAGATTGTGCACCAGTTTTGATCCAGTATCCAGGAAGGATTGGATCAGGAACCCACTGTGAGTACCTCAATCAGACGCTGCTCAAATTCCTTGTGACAATGTAGTGTTCACACAAAGCCTGCATACATGTTCCTGTATGCTTCAAATCACCTCTCCATCACGTGTAAAGCCCGACACAGCAACGCTGTGCTGTGCTGTTTCAGGAACAACGGCAAACAAACCTGCACACCTCTTGTATAGTTGTTTTTTGTTTCTCTCTTAAATATGTTTGATTCATGGTTGGTTCAGCTCTCAGAGCCTGAGACTACAAGGCATTGACTGACATTAAAGGTAGCCCCATGGGCTTGTCCTGCTCTGCTTTCTGTTGCTGGGACAAAACACTGAACTACTTGGAAGGGTGTGTGTCAGCTTCTCTTTTACAATGCGTCATCGAGAGAAGCCACACCAGGAACTCAAGGCAGGAACTGAAGCAGAAGCCAAGGAGGAACGTTGATTCCAAGGCTGACACACCTTGCTTGCTTTCTTTGGTAACTCAGGACCATCTGCTTGGGGTGGGGGTGGGGGATGGGGTAAAGGGGTCATGGGGTGGGAGTAGGGGGATGGGACTGTCCACAGTGGGCTAGACCCTCCCACATCAATCCTTAATCAAGAAAATGCTCTGCAGACTTGCCCAGAGTCTCTTGGCAGAGCTGATGGAAGCAATTCCCTATTTGAGGTTTCCCCTTTCCCAGGTGACTACAGTTTGTATCCAGTTGACAAAAGCTAGCCACTATACTACAGAGTTACAGAGATGGTCCAGTGGTTAGTGGCATGTACCGTTCTTACAGAGGACCGAAATCTGGTTCCCAGCACCTATACCAGGCAGGTCACATCTGCCTGTAATTCCAGCTCCAAGAAATCCAATGCCCTTTTCTTTTGTGAGGGCACCTACACTCACATGTACACATATACACTGCACATGCACATATACACTCACAAACCATTTTTTTAAAAATAAATACCAGGCTTGCCATATTTAAGGGGCCATATGATTAGAACAGGATCCAGGGAAATAAGACAGCTTGCAGCCAATTAGTTCTCAGTACTATGTAAAGAAGCTGCCTGTGAGCTGTCAGATGGGCCACATCCTCACATTTTAATAAAACACCTTGAAAGAACTCACTCAGAAACCTACTGGAGTCAGAAGTGGTCAAAGAAGCTGGCTTCCACTTTCGAATTTTAAGTCAATATGGCAACCAAAGACCCTCTGAGTACCATCCTGAATGCCAGCAGGTGGCTTCCACACAAACCACAGTGTTGTTCTGCATTTGTCAAAGAATTCAAATCAGATGCCTCCCAGATCATCCAGCCCCTTGGGCTTCCCTAGAGAGCTCCTGGCACCACTGCAAGCCACTAAAGGGAAATGTGGCTGGGTTTTGTGAGGAGATCAGCCTCCTTGGAGAAACTGTCCTATGATTTCTCCAGTCCTTAATTACTCTGTGTCTTGGACACCTCTTTGTTCCTGCCTATGAAGCTGGTTCCTTTCCTTCCTTTTCCCTGTTCGACCAGTGAGATGGTAAATAAATTTCTCGTTCAAAGATTTCCACGGCAACACATATCCTTTCGCTCTGTTTTGGGGAGCTACCTTCTTAGAAAAAAGATGAAGACTCTGCATCAAGCATAAGTCCAAATTTATGACAAAAAGAACCTTCTGGAAGTCATCAAAACCGGCCCACGTAAGGGTGTTTAAAGAGCCCGAGGAGAACCTTCACCCTCCAGGTTCATGCAGGACAGAGGAGAAAGCTGCTTCTGCTTCGGGCAGGAGCCAGGCTCCCAATTACCATCTGGAAGGGGTTGAAGGCCCCTTGCAACCTTAGCTTCTTGGAGGGCATCTGGTGGCGGTGGTGGCAGCGGTGGTGCCGAGCATTCAAAGCAGAGAGCTCAGACGTGTCAGAGCTGGAGAGGTGAGGGGAAACCGAAGCAGTTTTCGTGTTCATTCACTGCTAATTACACCAATTAGTGGCTGAGCCTTGTTAGCTTGAGGAGGGGAAGGAGGGGCGCAGCATCTGTTCATTAGCATCACTGACAGAGGGATCCTTTCTCAGTTCTCCTGCAGTTATTTTAATTAGGAGTGTGTATGAATCCCTCACTGCAGAGGAGTGAGCCCACAGTGAGGCTGATCACAGGGCCCCCCAGGCCCAAAAGCAGGCTTTTGGAGTTCCGAGGAGGGAAGCACAGAATTTCCCTGCCTGGTCCTCTCTGTCCTACGGATCAGTCTCAGGACAGTTTTCCAGGCATGAAGCCATACTGACTAATGCTTTTTGAAAACCATCAAGGTTTAACCAGGGGCTCGATAAAAATATTGGGTATAGCCCACCCATCACCACTCCCTCCCTCTGACACTCAGTGCACTTACCCTCAAAGTTAGATCCTCAAAGATTTACCACCCCCCAAACTGCACCCTCTATCCTTGTCTACTGAAAGTAACTCAACTACCACCCCATTCCTGCTGTTCTAGGCCATGGGCCTTTTCAGGGAAGCGTCAGTCAGTGAATGCGCTCAGTTTCCAAGACAGGGCATCGTCAACCTGAAGACTCTCACAGAGAACTCCACATGCTTTGGCCCCACTGAGCAATGACAGCTGCTACTCAGAAAGAGGGCTTCTTGGGCAAAAATCTGGGGAGGGGGCCCTAAAAACTTGGGGATGACTGATGACCTGGTCTTAAACCTTTTTTAGAGCATGGACAACTGGGGCTCACCACAAACAGGATCCACCCCAATCCTGCTATTAGGAAACCTGAACATATTTTGTCCGAGAATCTTTCTGTCCCAGGCATTGTGGAGGGCTTGTGGTCTACAGAGTGTAATACATACTGGAAGAGGGGGGAAGGAAGGAAGAGGGGCTGGACAGAACTGAGGGCAGCTGGGAATGGAAGGAGATAGACAGTGACTCTAGGACAGTCCAGTCCCTCCCACTGATGAGGTGGGTGATCCCTCAGTAGACCTGTGGTTCCTCTGAAGGTAGGATGAAGCCTGCTCTGGGCAGAGGCCAGGGGACAAGTGGTGACAGTGTAACAAAAGACAGAAGTCACCTTTGAGCAGTTGCACACATCTCTGTGCTTGCCTAATCTATTCTGCCAATGCGCACTTGCTGAAGCATCAAGCGCCAAACGCATGTGCCCGGCACCTCACAGGTACCAGCCAGGAGGAGGGAGGTGGAAGGCAGAAACTCGCCATTTCCCCAGAGCTGCTTCTCTTCGCAGCTGTGGTGTCCTGGGCACCACACAAGGTGCTAAGGCCCAATGGGAGCACCGAGGGGCCCAATGTCAAGTGTGTGCCTGAGTCTGAGCAGAAAGTTTTAGCCTCTGTTCTGAATGGAATGTCAGGTAAAAACCTGTTAGGATTTGTAACCCTTAACTTCAAGGGAGCTTGAAGAGGGGCACCAGGGAACTCTAGGCCTGTTCCCCCTGACCCCAGGATCATTGTAAATTGATTTTTGTTTGTTTGTTTGTTTCATCTTTCTTGTTAATTCTAATAACTCAAAAGTTTGGTTTTCATTGCAAAGAAGGGTTCTGTTGCTCGCCCAATGTGCTCATTCCAATTCCAGGATCACTAATTCCTACATGACTCTGTGGGTGGAGAAGAAAGTGGGAGAAAGAAATGAGGCAGAAAAGAAACAGGTTTAAAACAGAAGCAAAGTGTTAAGAATGAAGGAACTTGTCGGAGGAACAAACCCCTTCCTTCCACCCACACTTCTCCCAGTTTCTCTTCTGTTCACCGTCTGGTCGGTGTATGAGAAATGGCTTTCCATGCAGGCAGCATCTCTGCTGGGAGTGGGGCAGCTTTGGGGAACTCTAACCCATAACACCTGCTGCAGACAGCTCGGCAGTGGGGAGCAATCGTTAGGTCAGGGTCAACCTTACAGGTATATGAAGAAAACTTGCCCAGGAGCCCAGACAGTGAGAGGGAGTCACAGACAGCGCGATTTCATGAGCCTACAGCTCAGCAGTCATTCACCTGGCAAAGCTGAGGACACTGAGGTGGCGTCACCTCACCCCGTACCTTAAGCAACAACTTTTTAAAAAATGAGATTGGGAGATGGAGAGATGGCTCGGCAGTAAAATGGACCTGGGTTCAATTCTCAGCACCCACATGGTAGCAAATGACTATCTGACATTCTCTTTTGTCCTTCAGAGTACTTCTGGCCTTCAGAGGTACTGGACATGAACACTGGCCAGACGAAAAATAAGCCATACACCGACAATTTAAAAAAAAACTTCTTTAAAAACTTAAAAATAGCCAGAGGTGGGGGAGGGGGGAATGGCACCTTTAATCCCAGCACCAAGAAAGCAGAAGCAGGTGAACCTCTGTGAGTTCAAGGCCAGGTCTACAGAGTGAGTTCCAGGACAGCTGAGGCTACACAGAGAAACCCTGTCTCAAAAAAACTACCACCAGCAACAACAAATAGCCAGGTTGTGGCAAGATCTAGGATTTGGATATAAAGTAGACACACCAGGTTAAGAAGTCAGGAAAAAAAATATAAACAGACTTTGGGAAATTGTGAGACCTCAAGTTCACACAAGGGTGCAATGAAGACTAGGTTAGCAGTCATTCCTTTACAAATGGTGACTATCCTTCTGACTTCATCTAGAGCAGTGGTTCTCAACCTGTGAACCACATGTCACGTATCAGATATTTTACATTTACGATTCATAGCAGTAGCAACAAATACAGTTCTGAAGTAACAATGAAATAATTTTTTGGTTGGGGGCACCACAACATGAGGAACTGTATTAGTGGGTTGCAGCATTAGGAAGGTTGAGAACCGCTGGTCTACAGTCTTAGTGAACATGTGTTTCTAAGTACTTCCATTCTAGGGTCTTCCCCTTTTTTCCATAGTTGTCCACTGAAGCGTGAAGCAGCGTACATTTCTGAGGTCCCAGTCTTAGCTACTTTTCTGCTGCTATGAGGAGGTAACCATGACCAAGGCGGTTTATAGAAGAAAGCATTTGATGGGGCTTGCTTACAACTTCAAAGGGTTAGTTCATGACCATCATGGTGAGAGCATGGTGGCAGGCATGCAGGCATGGTGCTGGACAAGGAACTGAGAGTTCACATCTAACCTGCAAATTGCAGACAGAGAAGGAGAGCGAGACTGGGCTTCCTAGCATAGGAAATCTCAAAAGCCCACCCCCAGTGACACACCTCCTCCAATAAGACCACACCTCTTCCAACAAGGCCATGCCTCCTAATCCTTCCCAAACAGTGCCAATAGCTGGGATCAAGCATTCAAGCATATGAGCCTGTGAGAGCCACGCTGATCCAAATTACCACGGTCCCTTTTATCTTACGTCTGCTGCTTTTCCTAGTGCTAAGAGGCAAAAATGCTGCTGAGCCTAAGGCAATATGCATTTGTGTGCAGGTTTGTTCCAAAGTATTGTAATTTAGCTTTTACACTGAGGCGCATGTTCCCTGTCCCCCTCCCCCATGTTGGGAGGTTATTTTCCCCATATTGAAATCTCCTGACACCCTTATCAAAAATAAATCTTTGGTAAGTACATAGATTTATTCTGGGGTCATCCCATGAATTTATGCATCTATATTTTCAGAGTGTTTTTCTATGTAATCCTGGCTCAATGGAAACTTTGGAGCCTAGTTGATTTTGAAGTCGCTGTCTTCCTGCCTCAGCCTCCCAAGATGCTGCCACACCTGGCCTTTACGAATCCATTTTTCGCAGTGTTACACGGCCTTCATTACGCAAGAGCACACTAACTCTTAACCACTGAGCCATCTCTCCAGCTCTCTTTGCGTTTTTAAATTTAGCTTTCTGGACCGCTCACATTTTGCTTGTTTAGAAACTGTGGCACAGATAGCAGCTTATCAAGAGGCAGGTGGCAGCAACGAGCAAAGCTGCATCAATACATTTCTGACTGCATTTCTCCACTTCTCAACACCACTCAGGACTACAACAAAATCATTTTGGTCATTTAATACACAAAATGACCATCTTCTGTCTCCATTGGTTCAATAAACACTCTCACACCTTGTCCGAAGAGCTTGAAAGCGCCCTTAGCCTCGTGACATCAAATCTATAATTGAACTAAGTCAGTATTCAAAGTCAGATCTGGGGCTCAGAGAGTAAACTCTGGGGCACTCCTTGTTCGTGATTAAAACATGACCACCCAGCATTTTGAGGCTCCCTGTCTCTAATGGGTCACAGACGGTTGTGGAGAAGATCCCAAATGAAGAGCCCTTGAAATGTTTGGGCTGTAGCATAATTAAAAAACAAAAGGTCTCCTTCCTCAAGTTTGGAAAATTTATTTAGTCTCCTATGACAAAGAAGACCATATTCTTGTTTCAGATTCCTGCTTGGATCCTACACAGAGGGAGTGCCTGGGTGAATGTGCCTAGGGCCTCTTAGCAGTCAACACCCCCTCCTATATGTTATCAGAAGCCCTGTATAGAAGTATGATTGACCACAACAACCAGTTACACACTTAGCTTGTGGACACCATTTACGTGAGCGGCCTGTGGCTAGGTTTACGCTCACCTTCCTGCTGCTTCCTGTCGGCCCGACCGCTCTTTGTCCTCTTTTTCCTTTTTGTCTAAGAGGGTTTGGATTCTGCTCATTTCATCTCCTTCATTGGATCGTGTGTAATCATGGTGGTTGTTTGCAGCTGACGGTGCACAGCCTCAACCAGTCACAGTCTAGCTTCAGGTGGCATCTATCACTTCATCAATAGCGTGTGCTAATGAGCTCAGCTTCTGTTGTCTAAACATGTGCTTTGTGCTTTGCCTGTGCTCGAGTGTGTGTGTACGTGTGTGTGTGTGTGTGTGTGTGTGTGTACACATGTGTGTAGAAGCTAGAAGCCAATATTGAGCATCTTCTATCACCTTTTATTTGTTTGTTTGTTTTTATTTACTTATTCATTTATTTGAGACAGACTCTCTCAGTGAATCTAGAGCTCACCAGGTTCCAAACTGAATGTCCGTTGTTTTCCCTTCACTGATTGTTGTGGCTCAGACTTCTAGAGCAATGCTGGATAGAGGTGCCAAAAGTGGGCGCACTGTGTCTGTTCTGTGTCCTAAGACAGGGACGGAGTATTTGCCTCTCGGTATATTGCCAGGTGTTGGTATATTACAAATGACCATTAAATATTAGTGTATTTAGATTTTCTGTTCTTTCATGAGCCACTCTTGGAAGGCTGTTGTCTATCTATCTGCCATTTCCTTCAGGTTCTCCGGAGTTGTTCAAGGTGACCTCAGTCATGCCCTACCTTTCTGAGGTGTCAGGTGTCAGTGTCTCCTGTCCTTTTCTTATTTGGTCTAAGTCAGCATTTGTCTGTCTATAAAGACTCCGCTCTGATTTGCAGATCTTTGGTGGGTTTTACTCTCTCTGCTTCCTCTCTGCTCCGTTCTTTATATTCATGTGGGGTTTGGCTGCTTCTCCCAACTCTAGCTCCTGGGGGGGGGGGGCGCCGTGACAGGCTCTCTCAGATCTTTGCACTTCTCTCACAGGGCACAGATTGCAATGCATGCTCACCTCAACACCACTTCTGCTCTAGCCTTTGATAGGCTGGGTCTCCCTCTTCTTTTGTTTCAGGGGAAAATAATTTAGTTTCCTTCTTGATTTTTATCCTAGATCCACTGGTTGTTCAAAAGTAAGTTGTTTACTTCCCACGTATGATGTCATGGTTTCCTGAAGGCCTCAGGTGTCACCGTCCAGGATGACTATGATGCAACCCAACCAGAGATCTGGAACTTGTTTAAAACACTGTAGGGACTGAAGAGATGGCACAGTGCTTAAGAGCACTGGCTGCTTTTCTAGAGGACCCAGGTTTGGTTCCCAGCACCCACATGGTAGTTTGTAGACATCTGTGACCCCAGTCCCTGGTAGCCTAATGCTCTCCTTTGGCCTCCCTGCTCACCAGGCATGCATGGGGTGTATGTATGCATACATACATACATACATACATTTAAAGAATGAGTTGTGTGTATGTGTATGATTTCCTTGGTAAATGGATCATGTGTTTCTTGAGCACGAGTCTTGTGGATGACAACATGATGTCTCAATGTCCAAAGGTTGGACACGCCTGCTAGATGCATATTGACACATAGAGTCATATGTCACTTCCATAATTTCAGCCCTGGGTGGCACCCAGATAAAAATAAGTGCTTCAGCAACAAAGGGCAACCCAAGCCCAGATCTCTTGACTATGCCAACAGTGTGTTGCTCAGAAAGAACAAAGACAAGTGGGCCAGCTGTCCTCACAGGCCGCCCCTGTGACCTAGAAAGGTCTCACCATGTCTCTTTCACAAGTCACCAGCCTGAGGTCAGACATTGGAGGACTCTGTCTGACTCTGGACATCATCACTGTGAGTGATTAGTCTCAGGCTATTGCTCCTTAGTCACAACTATGGCCACCATTGCCACCAACCTATGTTACAGCCTAAGCCAACAACCTGCCAGGACCAGCCTAACAACTAGAGTATGACCAAGGCGCACACGGCTACGGGATGCCAGCTGAGGAGGTGACTCCCTGATTCATGACCATTGCAACTACCACAGGTGATGCCAGCTGGGACAGAGATCCAAATGTCCCACTGGGACACGTCTTCTAGCACTACAACTGTTGCAGAGGACCCATACACTGGGAGACCCAGGATGGAGGCTGTTGGAATATGCCCAGGATTAGACTTGACCAGCCAAGCACTCAATTCTGGAACAAAATCTTATGATTCCAATTACCTACATCAAATGGGATTTTGGGGTCATGCTATGTGGTCCCGTGGTTGGGGTAATGTTGGTGAATGCAGTCTCCTAACCATCTTGGCACATGGTAAATTAAGCAACCTCTGAGTCACAGCTGCGAGTACCCACACAATCTTGGGGATCTGAGGCCCTTCACACAGCTGCCAGAGATGTAACCGGAAACTCAAGTATGTCCTGTGGGGGGACAAGTCTCTACCAGGTGGTAGTACAAACGGCTTAGCACCCTATCTCAAACCACTGGCTTGGTAATAGTTGTGCCTGGCCCTTCCCCAAGGTAAGCTAAGTCTTCCTCTTTGATCTGTAGCTGGGGTTGAAGTAGGGGTGATGGAAGGAGTCAGGAACCTGCCCCAACACAGTTCTAGCTGGGCATCCGACAGGTAGTGGCTGGCTGTAGGTATCATGTAGCTTTGCCCAATGCTGTTTCACTCTGGCAGATCTGTACTGGGTTTCAAGTCTAAGGCCTGGGCTTAATTCTTTCTCCTTCTGCCGTACCAATCAAGGAGGTGTCTCACTCTGGGCTACTTAGAATAGAAGCCATGGTGAAGGCCAGTCAACCTCGTTTTCTTGCGATCACTGTGATAAGAACATTGACCAAGGCAATCTGGGGGAGGGAGGCATTCAGCTGGCTCGTGTGTTTACATCATAGTCTATTTTCAATGGAAGACAGGAGGAGCTCAGAGCTGGGACCTGGAGACAAGAGCCGAAGCAAAGGCCACAGAGGACCACTGCTTTCTGGCTCACTGTCTCTAGCTTGCTTAGCTACTTTCCTTATACAGCCCAGGTCCACCTGCTTAGGGAAAGAACCGCCTACAGTGGGCTGGCCCCTCCTATATCAATTAACAGTTAAGAAAGTGGCCCCAGAGACATGCACATAAGTTAGTCTGGTAAAGACAATTCTTTAAAGTTCCCCCTCCCCACGTGACTCTAGGTTGTATCAAGTTTATGAAAAGGCTAACGGGCCAAGGGGTCCATTACCAGAACAACATCTTCCTCAGCTTCCACAACATTCTGCCTCTCCCTGATCATTTTGGACGGACTCACTCTCTCTCTCTCTCTCTCTCTCTCTCTCTCTCTCTGCCTCTCTCTGCCTCTCTCTGTCTCTGTCTCTGTCTCTGTCTCTCTGTCTGTCTCTCTGTCTGTCTCTCTCTCTGTCTCTCTCTCTGTCTCTCTCTCTCTCTCTCTCTCTCTCTCTCTCTCTCTCATTAAAGGTGACCCTTTCCTGCTTCTTTTTTGCATGGTAATCTCTGAGTGCCAAGGACTGTGAATTTGATCTTGGTGTGTGCTAGACAGCTCTGTGCCTTGTAAACCTCTCAGAGGCCCTGTTGTGATATGGAGTTGTGTCACCTGGCAACCACCTCTCTCACATCTCACTCTGATTGCTTCCGAGGAGTGCTCAGAGCAGTGCTCCACTCGGGCCTCGAGGTTCCCTACCACCCAGGCTAAGACCGTCCCAAGTAGTCATAACACCTCAGTTACAAAGTTCTCTGACTCTGTTCCTGGGGCTGTGTGAGCATTGTATATTTTTTTCTTCTAATTCCTCCCAGTTGCCTCCCACCTGTCGAACAACTTCTTACATGTGTGAACTGCTCGGTCGTCACATGACTTCTCGAGGAGCAGCCTCTGCATGTCGCTTTGGGTGCATATTTCTCCCCATTCGGACATGCTGTTGCTGTGAGCTGCAGCTGCCTTGTTCTTTCTACACTCCCAGCTGTGTCTCTTCAAACTTAGCAAGTTTTGACAAGCTCCTCCTGGCTTCTCCCTCTGTGCCCCATGGCCTCGCAATCAACTAGGAAGAGCAACAGCTTGCCTCCTTTCCATCCTGTGTCCTGTGGACCATGGCCCCTGTTGCTTGGCATTCACTGCATTTACATGGTTTTGTATATATTGGGGGGGGTTATTATCTCCTTCAGGAATTTTTATGTCCTGCTCTTGGGATTAAAACAAGTTAATTCCCAATGTGGCTTTACTGTCCCAGGCATCAGGTTTATGAGTCAACTCAGCCAGATACTGCCACCTCCCCCCCCCGCCCCCGCATGGTTACATGAGCAGACTGATCCCTGATTGGGGGGGGGGGAGTCAGAGGAGTAGTGGGAGGATAGCGAGGGGAGGTGGGTATGGGAGTAAATCAGTGACAGGGACCCGAGGACAGCTAGCTCCAGGGACCCTTTTTCTACTTCATCTGCAGTCCACCCAAATGACAATCTGAGTATCCTGCTTCATTGACCCTCCACCCCACCTCCACTTCCTTCAGCCTTTAGGCCTTGAGCAGTCAGGCTGAGAGAATGGCTGCCTTCCCACAAAGCAGACATAGGACCCAGGACCACGGCCTGGGTGGGAAAGGGGTAGTCAGATATTCTCTTCATAGGTGCTGGGGTCAAATTAAGGTAAAGGCTTAGGTGACTACCCAACAAAGGAATAGTATTGATCAAACTTCCCCTTTTGAAATATAAATGCTATGTCCTGAGTATTTTTTAAATGTCTGGTTGGAGTTATTTTTTGGGGGGATATGTATATGTTAGGTTGAAATAAAGGGTATTATAGAGCATTATCAAATTTCAGACTCACAGGTCATTCATTTTTTTTAAAATTTTGTGAGGTATGTGCTTTTGCGTATATTTATGATGCCTCTGTGACATGGGCTGTATGAGGAGACACTGTAGCCTTTGGGGATATCAAAGCCTACTCCTCAGGAGACTCTCAAAACATCCAAGCACCACTGTGCATGACCAAATCAGAATATTTGGTAGGAGGAGGCAGACAGCAGCAATTTCAAAGATGGATAGCTTTCCAATCAAGGTTTTGTCACTTGTCATCAATGTCACCTTGGGCGAGTTACTTAACCCAAAGCAACACTGCAGAACCTCTCAGAAGCCTGTGGGAACAGCCAGAGGGGGGTTCCTATGAAGAGCCCTGACACAGAAGTCTAGCTATTATTATTACCTTCTCCTAGAAAAAACCAGATCCTCCACTAACTTAAGTATTCGGAGGGTCCGTGAACCAGTTCTCCTAACGTAGAAGGAGAAAGTGAGGACTTGCTGGGAGCTGATCATGCATTCTTTTCCTTAATGTCTGCAGTAATCCCCCAGTATGATGACACTCTCTTCATTTTAGAGAAGAACAAACTAAGATTGAAGGAGAGAGACCTGGGCTAGCCTGGGCTAGCCTTGAAGGGACTTAAAAATAGGACTTGCTACAAAACTCCAGGTTTCCATTATGAACAATGCTTTGATTGTAAGAAGAGAGAGAAAAAATATTCCTTGTTGTCTCCTTACTCTTCACTGGCAAAAATACCCTGAGCTTGCTTCTCCGTGGTGGGAATAAGCTGCTAGACACAGGCCAGCCTCTCATTGTGTCAGACCAGGACAGATACGGTGGTAACCGAGACAGCAGTACTCAGATGAACACAGCATCGCTGCTAAATTAACAGGGCTGGGAAGACTCCACCCCGCTGCCGTTTACACAATCTTTCTGTGCCTCGGCTTCATTACCTACCAAATGTAGAGAACAGTGATTCAGTCTAGAGCTGTGTTTTTGTTTGTTTGCTTATTTCTTAAGATGAAATAAGCTAAACCCAAGCTTGGCCCCTTAGGGCAGCACCTGACACACAATGGGTGCTCACGGGATGTTCACCTTCACTGTTATCAATGTGTAACAGTTTCTTTCAAATCAAAACATGTCTGTGCTGTGTGCAGAACTGAGGCCAGGTCTATACCAAGCCTTATTTCCTCCTCTTGCTCTATGTAGTTACTAAAGAATCTGCCTTTGTGGTTTTACCTACTGTCCAGCTGTAGTTCTTCCTTGGGAATGGTTACATGCATGTGAATATACACATTTACGAGTGCGAGCACACGCACACACACACACACACACACACACACACACACACACACACACTCACACACACCACAGTTCCAGAGACTCTCCCCAACACCTCAGAATTGGGCCAAGGAACTCTCCCGTTAGAAAGACTCCAACCCCTCCACCTCCTTCCCCAGCCACCAATGTTGCTGACTCTTTTGCATTAGAAATTTATACATAAACAGCACCTACTGCAATCAGCTGGGGACACATCCGACTGAGGAGCCTTGTCCACCAGACTCCGGACATGAGCCAGTGTGCGGCAGGCTTCTTCCATTTCTCTCCAGATGAGAAACACATCCTCTCTGACGCCAGCCCCTGGAAAGGGAAGCACGGTGTGAAGGGGCAGCTGAGACGGGCCCCAAAACTCTGCAGTGTCCAGGCAGGCATGGCACCGTCTGAGAGCATCTCTGAATATCTGGTTATATTTCCCCCGCTAATCTCTTTCTGAGGATCAGGACTAAGATTCCCTCAAGGTCACCAGGCATGGTACCCATTGCACCCATGATGCAATAGTGATACAGGTGTTATAGGTGTAACTAATCTCTTTCTATTTATATTTAAGGGAGACACACATGCTTGGTAATTGCAAACACAGGCAAGAAGAATTCCTGTCTGAGGAGCTCACAGGCCCAGGGGTGAACTTACTACTATTGTACTAGTAAATAAACCTCATATCAAACTCCCTCTAAAAAAAAATTCACATCTCTATACCCATTGATTAGTGCAGCCCTCAGACCATGTCTGAGAAGTTTCTTTGTTAACTGGAACAAGGAAACTCCCACTGACCAAAGTCCAGAAAATAAGCTTTTATGGTGTGATCAGCCACAAATGGAACATCTATGTCATACCCCACCTCTAAGGCTCAGGGACCACTGAGGAAGAGGGGACAGGGAGATGGGAAGAGGCAGATGTTAAGAAGGACATGGCAAAAACACTATCTTCTGGACACAACAAGACCTCTGCACTCATGAACTCACAGCGGCCACGGCTGCTTCCACAAGATCTGCACAAGATCAAGCAGGTTTACCTTCCAGCAAGGAGTGAGGAGCAGTTTCCTGAGACCCTATCCCTAACTGAAGAGGTATTAGCATTTGAAGGTCATTCAGTTTTATTTAAGCTTTTTAGCTACCCTGGTAGGTCAGCCATACTCTGATAGATGTCACCACATGCATGAATGTAAAGGCAGTATAAATTAGAATCTGGGTTATATAAGAGGGAGGAAAGGGGGCAAAAATTCCCTTCTCGAGGAGATCCTTTCCTTCTCCCTGTGTTTCATCTCCTGGGAACCTAGAAGTCCTGCCTCTCTCTCCCCATCTCTGTCTCTCCCTTTTGCCTCTCCCTCCCCTCCCCGGTCTCCCTCTTCCTCTCCCCCTCTCTCTGCCTCTCCCTCCCCTTCCCCCTCTCCCTCTCTCCCTCTTTCCTTCTCCATCTCCCTCTCTCCCTCCCCTTCCCACTCTCCCTCCCCCTCTGCTTTGCCTCTCCCTCTCCCTCTCAATCTGCCCAGCCATTGGCCATTGGCTCTTTATTGATCAATCAAAACCCAACTGGGGACAGGGACCTTCAGAGTGTAGATATGCAGATTCCCGATTTGGGGGCTGAATCAAGACAAAGCATTAGAACCAATTCCCAACACATGTGGGTGCTGAGAATTGAATCCAGGTCCTCTGGAAGAATGTTCAGTATTCTTAAACACTGAGCCATCTCTCCAACCCAACGTAAAAGATCTTAAGCTAAAAAGATGGAAGGAGAGACCCCTGGTCCTGGAAAGACTGGATGTAGGGGAACGCCAGGACAGAGTAATGAGAGGGGGTTGAACGGAGAAAAGAGGGAGGGAAGGGGGCTTATGGGACTTTCGGGGAGGGAGGAAACGGGAAAGGGGAAGTGATTTGGAATGTAAATTAAAAAAATAAAATTAAATTAAATTAAAAAAAAAAAAAAGATCTTAAGCATATCAGAGTAAATATTCTGGTTATAGCAACTGCTATAATTTTGTGAGATGACACCCTCTAAATGGTTCTTCACATACCTGTATTATTTCTTATAACTGTGTAAACTTACAATGATCTCAAAAAGGGTATTTAGTCAAGATCCGTCCTTCATCTTGTTGCTGTACCATCCCAGCACTTCTCCTGTCTGGAGAGTCACACTAGATTGAAGGTATCTTCTAGAGTGGCAAATTGCTCATCCTGACTAGAGCTCACAGGCAGGACAAACACCCCCTATGGAGTCACTCATTCAAGGGCACCCTTCCCTGAAGTTCTACACAACAGCCTCACTTCCTACCTTTGGTCAGAGCCTCATCTCATGGCACTGTCTGGCTCCAGTGGAGACCAGAGTTCACTGTGGCCCTAGGTGAAGTGAAAATTCTGTCCTAAGGAAAAAGAAGTAGACTGGCAACCGGTGGTTCCTGCCACATCTACTGAGACCTGTTCTGTGTCCAAGACACATAGCCACATGCATTCTGACATGTGGAGGTAGCATTCCCAATTCAGCCCCCATTCTAACCTGCTGACAAGATCTCACCAGATCTGCAGTCAAGGCATGGTTTTCTGGGTATACTTCCTATGCACAACCTGACTGGGGTCTTGTTATTCCATTTCAGTCAGAAACCTCAGTAACATTTCCTTCAAGGACTAAAGGGGAGAGGTCACTAGGAAGATGCGTCAGTGGCCAAAGGGCTTGCTGTGAAGACTAGAGTTCGAATCCTGACAGTGCCTATAAATCTGGATGAGGTTCTGAACCTCTGTAGTCCAAGTGCTGCTAAAGTAAGATGAAGGACAGAGGCAGGAGGATCGATCCCCAGAAGCTAGGAGACCAGATAGGTTGGCATGCATAGTAGCAAACAACAAAGACCCTGTCAAAAACAGTTGGAGGGCAAGGACTGACACATGAGGTTGTTCTCTGACTTGCACATATGCGTGCTTGTTTACATAGGTAAACACATACACATACACATACACCAAAAAAAAAAATTCTTTAAGAGTAAAAGGAAGGACAATTGCTGGAGACCTTATAAATGGTGGTGACAGATGGCCTTACTCATTCCTATTCTGGCCTCCACCTCTCGGCCATAGCCTGGTAGGTATGAGAGATTTATGCTCAGCCCACAAAAGAACCCCCAAACCACCTTCTGTTCTGAAGAATGTACAGAGTTGGCTCAGGGGCCATTGGTAATATTATAGGCAATAGAGGGGCTGAACTCTCTGGTATTAAACACTGTTGCTGGGTGCCTGCTATGAGGCTGTTTGATCAGGAACTCTTCTTAGGGGCTTAGCTATACATCTGAGAGCTAACGCTGAGGGAGAGAGAAGCCCAATGGAAAGTCAAGGGAACAAAGGGCACAGGAGACCTCTGGGGGTTCTGTGGAAATCCACCAGTCTAAATCAGAGGAGATGAATCCCCAGGAAGCCCATGTCTTGACCTCTGAGAATTATCCTAGCCCACAAAACAGTGTATCAAGTTTACTGTTAAACCCCAGAGAGCTTTAGGAGCCTTTGACCAAAGAGTGCACATTGCCCTGATCTCTAACCTCAGAGTAGCACTTTGGAACTCATGTTAACATGCTAACATCACCATTTAGTGAATTCACTGTTTTGTATGACTTTGTGTTTGGGACTTTCTAAGTATTTTTTCATCTTATCTCACCACAGTCCTGCAGGCAGATTTTATTCACTATGTACAGCTGAGTAAACAGAGGCAGAGGGCAGCTAAGAGCAAGCCCATGAATGCACAGCATAGAATATACCAACTCTGTTGGTTTGTAGGCTTTCCATAGAAATGGGCCCATGAGACCCTCCCCCAAGTGTCCACTTGTAGTGTGTAGCTTTAAGCCTTCCCACCTTTACTCCAGGAAATGACCATGCTACCAGCCCCCATTCATCTTCCCTTGAATCTTCAGACAAAAGACACAGGCACACAATTGTTCGATTTAACTTGCCTTCTTGGAACAATTGCTGGGTGCTACTATCCCCTGCCTGAAAAAGCATGCCCTTATCAGTTTCTTATCTCAGTTTCCCCCACCTGCCCTAAACTTCAATTGCTAAACTCCCCTAACCACCAGCCTATAGAAACAGCTGTGTGACCACTCTGCCTGCCTTCTGGGACATGGAAGTCCCACCTGTACCTTTTGCCCAGCAATTGGCCCATGGCTTTCTTTATTGACAGATCAAGAACCAGTTGGGGAATAGGACCTTACCATCAGAGTCACCCCTCCATCCACTGACCACTACTGTCTACATCACAGTTGACTGAAACCTAAGATTCAAAAACCAGGGATGCAGACTGGCCAATATTCAGTCTATGGATACCCTGTGTGACTTGCCCACGAAGGGCAAAGGGCTGGCACTAAGCCATCAAGATGGACTTGTGAAATGCACCTGAGAAGGGCAGAAAAGGAGCAAAGGGACACTGGATCCTGGCTTTTCCACAGGTAACTAGATTGAGTGAGAAGGCACTAATGGCTCTCCTGCTGATGACACCAGTGACAAGCTCTGCCAGAGGCAAATGGTCAGCACGGCTTTGAAGCCATTCCTAGCTCAAGGAGCGGACCACAATGAGTGCAGAGTCCACATGCTGTCGCCAAACACAAACCTGAAGTCCACAGGACCTCTACAAAACCAAACTGGCCCAGCTGCCTGTCTCAGCAAGGAGGTGAGAGTAGCAGGAGCCACTCTAACAGTTTCAAATGAGACAAGGCTCTCCTCTTGATGATAACGTCTTAGTATACCAGAAGCCATGTCAAAGGAAATGCCTCCAAAGAGATATGGTGGCCTCCTGTCATCCAGGGGCAGGGAATGTCTTGGGGGTGGCAGTGACCAGGTGATCACTTTCTGAAGAACTGGGATTGTCATCACTATACTGACTTGGTGACAGTTCTCAAGACAACACTATAGATGTCTGTACTCGCTGGTGATTATACTGCAGATAGCTTTGCAGGAAAGGAAAAGAAAGGGGGTGGGAGGTAGAAACCAGCTAGGGAGAACCCTACAGTGTATACAGTGATTCAGAATGTACACATTTAATCACAGGATTCCACACAGGGAGTGAGGGGACTGTCCTTTTTGATTGGGGACTCTTCTATGAGGCTTAGCTGGACATCTGAGAGCTGCTGCCAAGGAAGAGAGAAGCCCACCAGGAGGACAGAGTACAGAGGACAGAGGAGGAGGTGCAGGAAACCTCAGTGGATTCTGTGAATTGGAAATTCATTGAGGCTGAGCCAGGGGAATTTGCATGAAGAAGTATTATGTGTCCTGATCTCTGAGGACTCAGCCAGCCAGGACTAGTCTCGGACAGAAACAAGATGAACAATCTCTTAGACATAAGCAACATGCCTCCAACCAAACAGTCCCATGCTTGTATTGACCTCTGACCTCTGACCTCTGGGCTGAAATCTGGAGGCTCATGTTAAAATGCTAGCCTCATGTAGGAGCAGTATCGCTTGAAGCTGTTGTGATTTATGAGTCCTGGTACTGACTTCTGACCCCATTGTGATTTATGAGCACCTGGTACTGACTACTAAGTGAAGTGAGACCCAAGACATCAAGTTCTGGTGTGGCAGTGGGATGCTGCACCCAGCATCATCCCTCAGTCAAATCTTTTACGTCTCACCTCTAGGATGTGTCCAGTTGTCACAGTCAAGTTAACTTCAGCAAAGATGTGGCAACCTACTATGTGTTGATTGTGCTAAGTGGGTGTAGTTACACAGAGAAATCCTGTCTCAAAACAAAACAAGCAAGCAATCGAGAGACAGAGACAGAGAGAGAGAGAGAGAGAGAGAGAGAGAGAGAGAGAGAGAGAAAGAGAGATTATAGTGATAAACAGGTTTAGCCTCCCCGAGTCCAGAACTCAAGGTTCCCCATTATTGTCCCTTCAATACCCTGCCCTTATGACACAACTCACAACATCATCCTGCCAGCCCTCTGGGGTCCCTGTGCCCCCTGTCAGGGCACCCAGGTCTCTTTTGGCCACACTTGGTTAGCCCACCCTTCTTCCAAGCCACACCCCTCAAGTTTTGACCAGTTACCCAGAAAACAGCTTCCCGCATAGTCCCCACCTTCATAACCATGAAATACACTAGCCACACCCACTGCTGTGATGGTTACTATTGATTGTCATTAATGTCAATAATTGTCATGAATGGCTCTCGACAGGGCCTAGAATCACCTGGTAGGCTAACCTCTGGGTGTGTGTATAAGGGAGCTCTGGATTAGTTGGAAAGACCGCCCCCCCCCCAAAAAAAATGTGGGCACCATCATTCCATGGGTTGGCGTCCCAGATTACATAAAGAGAAATGGAGATGAACACCAGCAACCCCCCACTCTCTGCTTCCCGATGCAGTGTGACCCCCACCTCACACTCACTCTCTGCTTCCCGATGCAGTGTGCCCCCGCCTCACACTCTCTGCTTCCCGATGCAGTGTGCCCCGCGCCTCACACTCACTCTCTGTTTCCTGATGCAGTGTGTCCCCGCCTCACACTCACTCTCTGCTTCCCGATGCAGTGTGCCCCGCGCCTCACACTCACTCTCTGTTTCCTGATGCAGTGTGCCCCCCGCCTCACACTCACTCTCTGTTTCCTGATGCAGTGTGTCCCCGCCTCACACTCTCTGCTTCCCGATGCAGTGTGCCCCGCGCCTCACACTCACTCTCTGCTTCCCGATGCAGTGTGACCCCGCCTCACACTCAGACATCCATGCCTTATCCCCGCCTCGATGGACCATACCCTCCAACTGTGAACCTCAGTAGACCCTTTCTCCTTCAAGTTTCATTTGTCAACTCTTTGGTCACAGCAGTGAGAAAAGGAACTAATACATCTCTGTCTGTCTGCTGCTAGGACAGACTCACTGCTCTGCTGAGGTAGGGGAATGAAATATGGTGGAGGAAGAAATCCTAGAAATGAGCAAAGGGTGGCAGTGGTGGAAAGTCTGGCTGACCTTGGTCTTTCGAAGCCTCGTTCAATCAGGGGCATGCTGGGAAAAGCCCAGGCAGGGAGCATGCTGGGAAAAGCCCAAGCTGTGCCAAATTCAGAGAGTCGGGGCTATGTTAATGAGTCATGAAAGATTACTGCAGATTTTACCCCATCCCTCCTCTCTCTTTTTGACTTTTCTGGATCCAGGCCCCAGGGAAGGCATGGCACGCTGTATCTCCCTTTAATAATAAACTATCTCCTTCCCTGTAACTACCCATGTGTCTCTATGCACTCTACTGTAAACAGATACAAGAATCTGGAAACCTGTTTCTGTCCTCTAGACTCAGATCCGTACCTGTTACACCACTGAATCATATCCCTGGCTGCCACTTCAGCCTCAGTTCCAAGGAACACGAAGGAGCATGAGCCAGTGCCAGTGCCATTATTATAACACGCCGTCTCGAGTCTGGTCTAATTTAAGGCAAACAAGAAGCTTATATTTAGGAGACAGCTGCTCACTCCATCCCTCCAGCCTGGCCTCCAGTCCCGCGCCTGTGTTCACTGCGCAGTCGCAGTCGCAGTTGCTGCTCTCGCTGCGTAGGCTGCCTCTGGCAGAGGGTTTGTGAATATCTAGCATATGAAAACAATGTATCCGCTTGCCTTGTACCCCTCCTATCACTCATCACTGGACCAAGGTTGTTATTAAGTCTAATCCTTCCTTTCTTTTATTTGGCCAGCTACAAGGACACCATCTGCTAATTTCTATCTCCTGGATTTGCCTACATCTGAATGTACGGCTACTCTCCGTACATTCAGTTTTGCAAGAAACTCTCCCAAGTGTAAAGCCGGGACTATTTAAGCAAATGGCTATGCTCTGGGGAATCCAGATGTTACCCATGGCAGTCTCTAAACAAATCACTTTGTGTCTTATTCCAGTTATCACACTATGGTGAGGCAGACTTGTCCTGAGTATGTGAAATGCTATGTGTCAGGTCAGGAGGGGAAAACAAACAAAGAGAGTGGGCGTGGCACAGTCTAAAGGACACTTAATGCATCCCTGGAAGTTGCTGGTAGACTAATGCACTCCTGGTGACCTTCAAACCCCAGCCCAGTCCCTAGGTGACCTTTTCCCATATCCCAGGACTCCTAAGTGAAGGGTTGGTCTAGCCGAGTGGCAGGTTTACTGTGGCTTAAACCCTAAACTCCTATTTGACCCTGAAGATGTAAGAAAGTTCTCATTATAACCATGAAAAGGCTGTATTATATACCAGGAAAGGGTAGCAAATAGTTTTCTTTTCAGAAAGTAATACACTTTAAAAATTACAAATTGTGATAAAATTATAAACTACATTAAAGCTTCCAAGAGACCAAAGGGGAATAATGGGAGGGGGGTTCAAGTGGGGCAGAATGAGTGGATTGGGGGTAAGAGCAGAGGAGTGGATTGGGGGAAAGGATAATTAACATTATGGATGTTAGGAAAACCATATTGGAGACTTACTGCGTTCTAAAACACACACACACACACATACACACTCACACACATACATACTAACGCACTCTCACACACATACATACACATATTTCATATACAAGAATTTAATTGGAATTACTTGACAATTTTTTTTTTTACTCCTTCCAAAAGCTATAGGTCACCACATAAAAAGCTCAGTGCTGGGTATGGGATACCTACCCCCCTTAGTTGTTGGCCAGAGACCCCCAACATAATACAGGGACTTGCTGTTGCTCTTGGTTGCCCATTAGGCAACCAAGTTAATGGCAAAGTCCTATAGCTGAAGATAGCACACACGCTGATCATGGGACATGGAGAGATCAAGCTGGTACTGACCAGGAAGCTTCCTCCTGCTTGCTGGCTAGCTCTCACAGTACTGGAGGCTGCAGGGCATCAGCATCAACAGTCTTACCTAGCTGGGGAGCCTATGAACTACAATAACAACTGCTGTGGCCCGCGAGAGCGATAACATGGACCATGGACGTCACAGGGGTAACCAATCACTTTCTAATTGGATTGATGCCTACTCCACAGGATGAAACAAAGGCCTAGAACTGTAACTGTAGCCGAGAACCCGTGGTTAAGGAGGTCATCGTTGGGGCTGTTATTAAAGGACCACAGCATGGAACCCTTCTCAGTTCTTCTCTCTCTACATATAGATTAGCGCAGTTGTCATACCTCATCGGAGAAGTTTCCTTGTGTGGTGGTCCATGGTTAATGCAGAGACTCACAGCTGGCCCGAGCGCAAAGAATAAGGGCAGATGGAGTGCTTGGCTACAACTGGGAAACCTACCATGGTTGCCCATACAAGACCCATACAAGTTGCTCCTCCCAAAAGCTATAGGTTGCCATATAAAAAGTTCAGTACTAAGTATGGGTTATCCCCCTCTAGCTGTTGGCCGGAGACCCTACCCCCAACCCCTGACACAATACGGGGCTTGCTGTTGCTCTTGGTTGCCCATCAGAACTTGATGGCAAAGCACTATTTGCTGAAGATAGCACACGCGCTGATCATGGGATATGGAGAGATCAAGCTGATATCCTAGTGCGAAGGGGGAGGGGCTTATAAGACCCCGCCCCTTACTGAAGGGCTATGGACAGGTAATGGCCTCTAGGGTAGAGAGATTCAGTTTGCAGTTCAAAGGTGTGGCTGCTGGTAGGTTGACCGAACTCCTGTGATTGGCTCCACACATAAGTATCCAGGCAGCACAAATTGGACTTAGCAAGGCTTTTTTTTAAAAAAAGGTGAACAAAATTGTAATTGGTGGGGTGGAGGTGGACCTAGGAGGAGCTGGGATGAACATGTCCAAAACACACTGGAAAAAAATTCTCAATAAAATATTTTACAAAAAAAGAAAGAAAGAAAGAAAATTTCTCAGAGACCTAAAATGACTGTGTAGGTTTGATAAAAAGGGGCCACGCTGCATTCATGCAGGGTAGAAAGTGGTAAAAACCGGTAGTTTTACTTTAGTGAAAGCACTCTTAGGTGGTGTGACTTCTATTAAAATGTAGCACAGCTGATCAGTGGTTAAATACCCACTAGATGGGTCTGGATTCGCAGCTGTAATGATTGAGGCACTGTGCACAGCTTCCTTCAGTCCCACACTATAGAAATTACCCATTAGCTAATTTAAGACAAATGCAGAGTCATCCCATCATTTGGGAGAGAATCTACAAACCATATGTGTATGTTTCATAATGGACCATTCTCTTCTCTCAGAAGGAATTCCACATATGCAAGATGGGCAATGTGGGTTCTAGGTGAAGGTGTGTGACTGTCTGCTGGTCCCCTATTCCTCTTGTAAGCAGAACACTGTAAAATTCAAAGGGATGTAGTCTAACTGTCTTGTATTCACTTAGTATGATGGTTTGTATATGCTCGGCCCAGGGAGAGGCACTATTAGGAGGTGTGGCCTTGTTGGAGTAGGTGTGTCACTGTGGGTGTGGGCTTTCAGACCCTCATCCTAGCTGCCTGGAAGTCAGTCTTCTCCTAGCAGCCTTCAGGACAAGAGGTGGAACTCTCAGTTCATCTAGCCCCATGTCTGCCTGGATGCTGACATGGTCCCACCTTGATGATAATGGACTGAGCGTCTGAACCTGTAAACCAGCCCTAATTAAATGTTGTCCTTAAATGAGTTGCCTTGGTCACGGTGTCTGTTCACAGCAGTAAAACCCTAACTAAGATATTTAGCAAACCTGAAGTAACCATTGCTGTTCTTGGAAGGAACATCCCTCGCTGAGAAGCACGAGCCCAAGCTCTCAGGTGGTACTGGTGAGCTGACAGTGGAGACCTGAGCCAGGGGAGGACAGGAAGAGTAAACATATTCCTGCCCCGATGCCATGATGAGATGCAGTGAAGGGGCCTTTACTAGAGTCAGGCTCATCCTGTCTGAACTTTCAGCTTTCAAAAGTGTGAGCTAAGTTGCTCTCCTGGATTTGCTACTGCTGTTGTTGTCTTTGGTAGTTTTTAAAGTACCCAGCCTCGGGTATTCCACTATAGCAATAGAAAACTGGCTAAGATAACTAATTGTGATAGCCTTAAGGATGGAATTATGTTTATCTGTTTTTATAACTAATGCACCCTTTTTGAGAATCCTCCTTTTCCATCCCTGCATACCCTGGAGCCCAGCAAAGCTCTTGACTTTTAAATAATACATTTAGAGGCCTCTCTTAGCTTTGAAATCACAGCAAGTTTATTCAAATATAATCAGAATTCACACTTGCTTTCTTTCCCCAAGCAACTCAATTTAACTTTTAAGACTTTTGATGAATTTCTCCATATCCCGTGTGTTGTTGGGCTATGCCTGTGGGATGCTTGGACCCACTCGATTAGTTCAGACGTTGATTGCAATGGCTGAGCTAAGACCAGATCTGATCTTACCATTGTCAGGTGACAGGTGGCAGGGCCACACTGCAGCTAGGAGCCTCGAACTAAACAGGAGCCCAGGACAGGAGCTGGAGCTAGAGACAGGAATACAGGGAGGTCCCGAGCCATAGAGGCTCACTCAGTGAGGATGCAAAGCCTGAGTGTCCATGAGATTACAAAGGTGTGAACTAAAGGCGGCTGAGAGGGAGATAGGGGTGATTAGTTCTTACATTACTTTGACTCTTGGGACAATGGGGAGGAGCAACCTGAATCACGGAGCGGAAGCAGCCATGGGTGCTCTGAGCGTCTGGGGTTCCTGCATTCAGAGCCTTGTCATCCATTTCTTTGGATTTCTTCGGCTTCACCTCAGTGAGACTTTAAATCCCACAGAACGTGCTTAATAAATCCTTACTGACTAACCAGAGGCCTGCCTTAAGCGATGACAAGAAATTCAAGGCACCAATCAGGCAAGAGTGGCGGGAGTCTGAGGGGGGTCACACAGCCCTCTGCTTGATAAACCATCACGTGACAACAGCTTGGAAGGACTGTTCCAGCCACGTTCACTGAATTAAGCTCAATTCCAGGCAGAGGAAAGAGAATTCCGAGAGAACCTCTTGCTGCCAATAGAAACAGCTACCAACAGGCACCACCCAGTGCTTCTAAATTAAGTTGCAGACTGGAAACCGGGAGGCACGATGCCAGGCCTGAGTGATGGGCCACTAGACTCAGAGTCTAATTAAAGATCACGTGTGTCTGCCAAGAACAGGACTGCTCCTTTAAACATAGCAACCTGATGTATGCTCAAGTCAACAAAATGTAATTTTAAAATACGTAGCCTTAGCTCATGCTTTCTTCTGCTCTGCCAACACACAAAAAAATTTTTTTCAAAAATAGTTGACCAATTTTTTTTTACAGTTCTTATGCTTTTTTTAAAAAAGGCTTTTGCATTTTGCAAGCATACATATGTCATGAAGATCAGAGGGCAACTTCCACCATGTGGGTCCTAGGGCTTGAACTTAGGCCCTTAGACTTGGCAGCAAGCACCTCTGCCTGCTGAGCCATCTTGCTGGCCCCAGAGCAGATTTTTTTTTTTAGTTCTAATTTACTCAAAGTATCAGATACAAACAAAATGTACCCAGCAAAGCATTGCTGCCTTTTACTACAGCCTTGCACTATGGCCCATTCCTTTTAATGTGTTCATTACATAATCTCTTTGTTCTATCTGGTAAGCAAGGTCTAGTGATGGTCACAGAGCCTGTCAGTCGTTTGACTTCTCCTTGGCGAACTGGACCGGTAGCTAAGATGGCTCAGCTGTATTGAGGGTGCCATTACGCAGTACAGGCTCGGCAGGAAGACCGCCTCAGGGCTGATGACTGACAGCTGCCTAATGAGATGAGCCCAGAAATGGAAGGCGGGCCTTGCCACCCCTTTCCGCTTTCCACTCTGCTGGACAAGGAGAGGCTCTAAGCCGTTGGGACTTTGGGTGGTATGTATAATATCAGATTAACGTTTTAAACGCATGCTGCAGTTGTTCAGACCAGTGTGCTGCTCTGGCTTGATGAAGTGGGATCCCGCAGCTCTGAGCATGGCACGCAGTCCACGTGATCAGGCTAGCCCTCGGCTGCTTGAGTTTACCAACTCAAAGGGCCTGGATTTCAAACCCTCTGAAGCATTGCGCTGTCAGCTTTGATGACCACCAGTCCTGGGCCTGAGCCAAGCAGCTTCAGCATCAAAATTAGTACATTTTCATGACAGATGATGACAGATGCCAACTGTTACTCTGATCTAACTTTATACTTCTATAGTCATTATTTTAGTTTTTTTTTTTTAATGATAAAACAAGAATAGAAGCTAAAACAGAAATAGAGCTTGCTTCAGACCCTAATATGATAAGTCTTCTTTCCGAAGAGTTTCCAAATCTCTACCTTGGGCCCACCAGCTTTGAGAACCTAAGGGGCGGCGGTAAAGATGATGTCCCTGACCTGACCTGACCAGCAGCTGCAGCTTCTAAACAAGCACAGGCCCCACCACCGGCTCTACAGGGGCCTTCCGAGAAGTGAACACTAGCATGTCCAATTTTACAAACGTTTGAACAGCGTTTTGAGCTCTGGCTGAGCTCACTCTTACAAAGGAGAAGAGGGTGAAACTCAAAGGGCCCAGCTCATTACCCCACTCAACACTAAGCAAAATTCCACTTCCAGGAGAAGAGGGACATGGGCTCCTGATTTCCACAGCAGGGATTCCCACCGCCCATGGTTGCCCCAGGATGCTCCTGACTTGTCTCCCACCAGGACACTTGATCCTACCTCATCCAGTTCTCTGTTCCCAGTTCCAATTCCCAGCCCTATGCACACAAACAAGTCTATCAGTGTACTGACTCTTTAAACTGTTCCTTGTGATGGAGGGTGCCATGTTCTTCTGGATTGTTTTGCGATCTAGAGCCAGCGTCTGCAGGAAATGCCCATCTGGAATTCTAAGAAAGAAAAGGGCAATTGCCATTCATCGAAAGTGGTTTGTCCTGAATATTTCTGTGTGTGTCATGTGTATTAAAGCCCTCAATACTCATATAAAGCAGATGTTATTATTCCCATTCTAGAAATGTAAATGTCTTAGTAACATGTTATCGTCACATAATTTGTGGCAAAACTAGGATTTGGATCCAGATCTGATACTGAAGTTGATTCATTTTCCATCACACACTGTCTCCTGGGACCAAACCCAAAAATCACACAAGAATGAAAGGCTGTGACCACTTGTATTACCATTTATATCACATACCCTCTCCCCTCCTCAGCTTTTTTTTTAATTAGATATATTCTTTATTTACATTTCAAATGATTTCCCCTTTCCTGGTTCCCTCCTCCCTGAAAGTCCAATAAACCCTCTCCTCTCCCCCTGTTCCCCAGTCAACTCCTCCCGCTTCTCTGTCCTGGTATTCCCCTACACTGCTGCATCGAGCCTTTCCAGGACCAAGGGCCTTGCCTTCCTTCTTCTTGGGCATCATTTGATATGTGAATTATGTCTTGGGAATTCCGAGTTTCTGAGCTAATATCCACTTATCAGTGAGTGCATATACCATGTGTGTTCTTTTGTGATTGGGTTACCTCACTTAGGATGATATTTTCCAGTCCCACCCATTTGCCTAAGAATTTCATGAATTCATTGTTTTTAATAGCTGAGTAGCCTCCTCAGCTTTCCTATGGTGGAATAGTCCTCACCCCTCATTAGTGCTGTTTGGTTGTTTGGATGATTGGCCTTGGTTCTTACGTAATGCACTACCGCGATACAGACACACCTTGGGTAGCATGAGCTAAATGAGGAGGAGTCTGTTTGAAATTAATCAAACCACAGTTGACCTGGAGCCATGTGACATTAAAATAAAACAATAATGATAATGATGATGATAAACAATTGCTGAGCTGAGCCATATGGTACAGACTGGAATTCCAAGTACCCAGGAGGCTGAGGGGGAAGGGCTCAGGGGCAGCCTCAGTTACGGAGCAGGTTCAAGGTCAGCTTGGGCAACTTAGATCTGAGCTCAATTTTTTTTTTAAGTAGGAAGAGGGCTAAGGACACAGCTCACTGGAAAGATACTAGCCCAGGATGTGGGAGGCTCTGGAGTCAACCCCCACCACCCCAAAGTTACTGCTACAATGCTGCTGTTGCTGCTAATAATAATATTACTACTACTACTACTACTACTACTAATAATAATAATAATAATAATAATAATAATAATAATAATGGCTGGGATTTTCCAGAGTCAATCAGGTAGATAAACTGAGAATCTCAGGGACCCCAAGTATAAGGAAACTCATCCTGGAGAGAGGGTGGACTCAGCTCCTAAGAAGAAATGAAGAAATGGTGAGAGGCATCAGAAAGGAAAGATGGGGAAATGGAGGACCAGGGAGGATTTCCTTCATCTCCAGTTGCTTCAGCTATCAGTGGAAAGGAGAGGGCAGGACGGGGCTGGAAGGAACAGGATCTCTCTCCAGACTAACGTGGAGAACAAGACACAGAGAAGGCAAACAGACGATCCCAGCGAGTTATGCCTCTTCCCTAGAGGCTCATGGAAGCCCTGGGGAAAGGTGATTGGACAGTACTAGACCACAGAGGGAAAGAAAATATAAAATTTCTCTTGAAGACTGACAGGGCTGGGTACCACGTCATATATGAGTTACATTTGCACCATTCCGCAGAACAGTCCCTGACTCAGTAGGTGTCTTAGTTAGGGTTTTACTGCTGTGAACAGACACCATGACCAAGGCTAATCTTACATAGACAACATTTAATTGGGGCTGGCTTACAGGTTCAGAGATTCAGTCCAATATCATGAAGGCAAGAGTATGGCAGCATCCAGGTTGGCATGATGCAGACTGGAAGACTCACTTCCAGGCAGCTAGGAGTAGGGTTTTTAAGCCCACATCTACAGTAACACACCTAATCCAACAAAGGCCACACCTACTTCAACAAGGCCACACCTCCACGTAGTGCCACTCCCTGGGCTAAGCATACACAAACTATCGAATTCCACTCCCTGGCCCCCACAGACTTGTTTAAACACACGAGTCTATGGGGGCTATACCTAGCCATAGCATAATTAAAAAGTACATTTAGTCAGACTTCCAAAGTTCCCAAAGTCTATAGCAGTCTCAACAATGTTAAAAATCCAAAGTTCAAAGTCTCTTCTGATATTCATCCAATCGCTTAACTGTAATCCCCAAGGCAAGACAGGAAACCAGCTGGGCAAACTCCAAACATCTCCATGTCTGATGTCAAAGCGATCTTCAGATCTCCAATTCCTTTTTCAACTTTGTTGATTGCAACAAAGTCCTTTTTCTGGGCTGATTCCACTTCCTGTCAGAAACTTTCCTCAGCAGGTATCCCATGGCTCTGCATCTCGAAAATCTTGGGGTCTCCAAAGCAACTTCAATGTTACAGCTTCTTGTTTCAATGTCTAGGAGCCACACATGATCTTCTGGGCTCCTCCAAAGGGCTGGTGTCACTTCTCCAGCTCTGCCCTCTGTAGCACTCTAAGCTCAGGTTGATCCACTCCACTGCTGCTGCTGTTCTTGGTGGTCATCTCATGGCACTGGCATCTCCAATACACTGAGGTCTTCTGCTGCAACTAGGCTTCACCAATAACCTCTCATAGGCTCTCTTCATGGTGCCAAGTCTCAAATCTTTTGCATGACCCCTTCAGTCCTGGGTCATTAACTGCAAATGAAGCTGCAGCTTCACCAGTGGCCTTCCATGGCCTCTCATAGTGTCAAGCCTCATCTGCTCTGCATGACCCCGTCATGCCTTCAAGACCAGTATCACCTGGGTGACTCTTACACACTATCAAGTACAGCTGCAGTACAAGATACAACCTTGGCTATCTCTGGAACACAGCCTCTGTGCTCCCCGAAAACACTTCCCAGAAGATTTTACCTCAATGATGCTGGTCTCTTCTTAATCACCACTAATTTCTTAGGTCCAGCTAACCAGCATCAATTGTCTCAGTAGTCCTTTATATTCTTAACTCTAAAGCCAGAGCCACATGGCTGAAGCTGCCAAGTTCTTCTGCTTTCTGGGGCTGGAACATGCCCCCTACCCCTGTTCAACTTTATCAATACTGGGATTAAAAGTATGTACCACCACACCTGGATTTATGCTTTTCTTAACCTAGAACTTGCTCTGTCCCAAACTGGCCTTGAACTCAGTGACCTGCTAGGCTTTATTTGCTGGAATTAAAGGTGTGTACCATCATGCCTGGATCTAAATCCAGCTGGGTAGGATCTTGCCCCAAAGTCCCGCTCCCTTAATTTATTATCTCCTTAAATACAGGATTCAGCTCCATTTCACTTCTAGGTGCCCCTTTAATACTCAAAGCATATATTTTATATTTTTCTTTTCTCAGCTTGCTACACTTATTTAAAATGTCCTTCATGAGACTTAACCAGAGAACAAAGTCTACAATGGGCATTTCTGAGATTTCCATTGTCAATGAAATTAATCTGAGTCTCTTCACCTTAGCCTCTCAGGCAGACTTTTCAGACAAGGGCAAAAAGTAGCCACATTCTTCCCCCAATATACCACAAAACAGTCTCTAAACCACATAATGAAGTTCTTCTTCACTGAAACCTCTTGGGCCAGGTCTGTACAATTCAAATCAATCTCAGTAACAAAGTCTTCCATATTCCTACAAGGATAGCCCATTAATCCCCATTTATAGCATTTCACTGCTTTCTAAATCCAAACTCCCAAAATCCACATTCTTTCAAACAAAGACATAGTCAGGCCTTTCAGAGCAATACCCCACTCCTGGGACCAACTTCTGTCTTAGGGTTTTACTGCTGTGAACAGACACCATGACCAAGGCAAGTCTTATATAGACAACATTTAATTGGGCTGGCTTACAAGTTCAGAGGTTCAGTCCATTATCATCAAGACAAGAGCAAGACAGCATCCAGGCTGGTATGGTGCAGGCATTGCTGATAGCTCAACATCTTCATCTGCTAGTGGAAGACTGGCTTCCAGGAAGCTAGGGGTAGGATTTTAAAGCCTACACCCACAGTGATACACCTACTCCAACAAGGCCTCACCTCCTAATAGTGCCACTCCCTGAGCTAAGCATATACAAACCATCACAGCAGGTAACTCTAACTTAGTCCCCTTCTTGTTCTGTGTTGTCTTCAAGTTCTTTCTAGCCAAAAATGTGGTCATGGAATCTCAGAGAATAATGTAAGGAAAACTTAAAATGTAATGAACCAGTAACAAAGAGTATTGACTGTCTTTCTGTCCCTGGGATAAAATCCCTGATATAAACAACCAGGAAGCAGAGGTTCCTTGTCTTCTTGTTTTAGAGGTTTCTGCCCACAGGTGACCTGAATCACAGTGGGAACATGTGGTGGGTCAATTCAGCTCACCTCATGGCTATAGGCAGAGCAGCCAAGAGGTAGGGATGGGAAACAAAGGCTCCCTTCAAAGGCATTGCCCCTTCCAACTAGGTCTTACCACCCAGTGTTCCCAAAAGGGATTCACGAATTCATGAAGTCAGGTTAGCAGGATGTAAGCACTTCATGTGTGCACTGAGGTCAAGACCTTAAAGCATGACACATTTTATACCTAAAACATACCAGTGAGCCATCCTAAGTTCATACAGTGCCCAAGCATCCTAAGCTCACACATCGATAAGCTTCCCATCACCTGAACAGCACAGCCCAAGAAGAACAAACAGGAAGAAAAATCAAATTGCAGAGAAACTCCTCCAGGGAACTAGCACATCTGTAAGAAGCCAAATGAGCGAAGAATACATGCTTTTACATGAGGTGCATGTGTTTGCTTGCCCTTGTGGTGAGGCAAGAAACAAGGCAAAATTCCTCTCAGCCTACAACCTTTTGCTTGTTTTGGGGAGCAAGCTGATAGAAGGAATCACCTCGGAACGCAAGACCTAAAAACTGGTAATCATTCACAAATGGCTCATTTAGAGGTGATATTATCACAGCTTGTAAAACCTGTTGCACAAAACATAAGGGTTTTCACTCCTGGAAATCTGTTCCTTTAAATAATAATAATATAGGAGGAAATATATCATATAAAATAGAAATACAGTATTTCTAATCACGACCAAAAAATCATTATTGAAATGTCTAATAGGCGATGATTAATAAAACTATACCACACACTTTTAGAAAGTCCTCAATACCTGAGTGCCTATCATATAAAACACATGAAATGAAATATTCAACTTAGACAATAATAAGGTGCTTATGTTTTGATTAATTTTTAAGTACACAGCAGGAAGACTAAAGAGAAAGACCCCAAAAGTTTAACAGCAAGTCTTCATGTAGCAAAAACATTTCTCTCCCCGTCTTCCCTGGAGTTCTCAAAGCATTCATACTGACTGGAAAGCGTGAGGACAGCACAGGTCCAGACTCCAGCTCTGTCCTACAGCAGCCATGCTCACACAACTCATTACTCCCAGGCTCTTCCAATCCTGGGGGAAAAAATTAAGGCCATCTGTCACTTCCCATACATGATGGGTGTGACTTTGGAGGGAGTTACTGTATGAAATACACTTGGAAACACTTGAGGGTAGACTAAAGGGAGAAAATTATAATGGGAAACAAACAGACACACAAAAACAGGGAGAGAAAGAGAGACAGAGAGAGAGACAGAGACAGAGAGAGAGAGACAGAGAGACAGACAGAGACAGAGACAGAGAGACAGAGAGAGGTGGGGAGGAAGGCAGCAAGGGAGAGAAGAGAAGGAAGGAAGGAGAGAAAACAGGCTTTTGGCAGTCACAGGATTAATATATCATTGCTTTTCAATAATTTAGAGACTGGATATAGTCCACATGGATTCTAAGACTCCCTCACATTCTTGGACGGGTTCCTACTGGATCAAACGCTTTCTTTGCTGTACAGAAGCCTTTCAATTTCACAAGGCCCCATTTGCCATTGTTAGTTGTTGACCTTCTTTCCAGACCCTTTGGAGAAAGTCCTTAAACTGTTCTGTATCTTCAAGTGTTTCCCCTGCTTTTTCCTCTGATGATTCCCGAGTCCAGGCCTGCCACTAAAGCTTTTGATCCACCTCAGACTGATTGTCCTGCAGGGTGAGTGGAAGGATCTAAATTGACTTTCCTGCCTGTGACTGTCTAGTTGAAGAGTTAATCTTCCTTCCTCTGGATATTTCTGGCATCTTTGTCAAAACATGTAGCTGTAACTATATAGGTTCACATCCACGTTCTGTTGTCTTCCATTGTGCTATGTGTCTGCTTAACACCTGCACCTGCACCATGCTCACCTGCACCTGCACCATGCTCACCTGCACCTGCACCATGCTCACCTGCACCTGCACCATGCTCACCTGCACCTGCACCATGCTCACCTGCACCATGCTCACCTGCACCTCCACCATGCTATCTTGTACCTGCACCATGCTCACCTGCACCTGCACCATGCTCACCTGCACCTGCACCATGCTCACCTGCACCTGCACCATGCTCACCTGCACCTGCACCATGCTCACCTGCACCTGCACCATGCTCACCTGCACCTGCACCATGCTCACCTGCACCATGCTCACCTGCACCATGCTCACCTGCACCTCCACCATGCTATCTTGTACCTGCACCATGCTCATCTGCACCTGCACCATGCTCACCTGCACCTGCACCATGTTCTCTTCACCTGTACCATGCTCACCTGCACCTGCACCATACTATTTTTGCTTCTGTGATACTTTAATAGCTCTTGAAATCAGATATGAGGACCTCTAACATAAGGATGTTTCACTCAGGGCTGGTTTGTGTACCTGGGATCTTTTATGCTTGTATATGAACAGTAAAAATCCCTCTCTTATTAAAAAAAAATGGAATTGTAATTTTGATTGGTATTGTGTTGACTCTGTAGAGATCCAGGCTGTGATAGTTTGAATAGGAATGGCCTCTATACATTCATGTGGTTCACCATAGGGAGCGGAATTGATGATGTTAATATAGTTCTCACTGATGAAATTCTTGAAAAAAAAATTTAAATACCCAGGACTAAACCAAGCAAAAGACCTTGTCTTAGTTAGGGTTACTGCTGCAGTGATAACCACCATGATCAAAGTAAGTTGGGGAGGAAAGGGGTTTTTTGGCACCAAATCACAGTTCATCCTTGAAGGCAGTCAGGACAGGAATTCACACAGGGCAGGAACCTGGAGGCAGGAGCTGATGCAGATGCCGCGGAGGGGTGCTACTCACTGGCTTGCTCCACATGCCTTGCTCAGCCTGCTCTCTTACAGTGCCCAGGACCACCAGCCCAGGGATGGCCCCACCCACATTGGTTGGGCCATCCCCAACAATCACTAAAGAAGAAAATGTTCTATATGCTTATATACAATCCAACGTTATGGAGGCATTTTCTTAATTGAGGCCCCCTCCTCTGAGATGACTTTAACTTGTATCAAGTTACCAGAAAAATATCCAGTCCAGACCTCTACCATATAAACTTCCAGACACTGAAGATGAAAAGATCTCTTGTGCTCCTGGATCGGCAAAATTAATATTGTGGAAAGACTATGGTACCAGCAGACATCTAGAGCATCAGAGCAATCACCACCCAAATTCAAAGGAAACTAACATCTAAAGGGCAAAAAGAATATCAAAATTCAAATACCAAAAACAAAAAAAGTCAACCAATAAACCTACAGATGAACTGAACAGGGTTCTCAAAGGAAGAAATACACATGGTAAATAAATACTCTTAAACATATTCAACATTCTTTGACACAACGAAGCATAAAGTAAACCTGACTTGAGATTTCAGCTCCAGTGAAGCAGTGGGAAAGAGGGACTGGTCACTGCTGGTAAACTGAGGCATCTATTGTGGAAGTGAGAGCGGAGGTTCCTCAAAACACTGAACTAGGACTCACACACAACCCAGCTACGCTACTCTTGGGCATATACTCAAAGCACTCCAAGTTAGCAGGGCTCAAAGACACTTGGCAATCCATATTCACTGTGGCGCTAATCACAAAAGCTGGAAAATGGAACCATCCTAGATGGTCATCAGCAGCTGAAGAGACAAAGCCCACGTGGCACACATATAACAGCAGGATTATACTGTCCCCTTAGGGACTTTCCACCCTTCTATATCAACACCCATTTCTGGCCTCTCTTCAGAGAATCACCCAGAACCCACCTGGCAGAAAGAGAAAACTAACTCCTGCAAGTTGACCTTTGACCTCCAAATGCATATTGTGGCACAGGTACACGTACACACACCACACACGTATATACACACATGCACACACATACACATACAAATTCAATAGAATATTTTTTAAAGAAAGAGAGGGCTGAAGGGAGCTCTGTTTTCCATTTCATGCCCTGCCATCTCTTGGCTTAGCCAAGTCAGGACACAGCACACATTCCTTCTGGAGGATACAGCAGCAGGGCACCATTTGGAAAGCAAGAAATTCACAAGACACTGAGTCTGCTAGCACGCTGATCTTAGATGGCCCAGCCTCCAGAACTATAAGAAATCACTTTCTGTTCTTTACGAATACCCAGGCTCTGATGTTTTGCTATAGCAGCTCAAGCAGAATAAGACATGAGGAAGTGATTCTTTCATAGGTGCAGAGCTTACACTTGAAAAGACAGACATGATTCTGGGAGCTGAGTAGCGGTGACAGTTGTCAGAATGAACATTCTTAATAAAGCTGAGCTATGCACTTGAAGTTGGCTGTCTGGGCAGTGTATATGCGTGTGCATGTGCATGTGTGTGTGTGTGTGTGTGTGTATGTGTGAGCATGTACATGTATGTGCATGTGTATGCATGTGTTTATGCATGCATGTGTGCATACGTGTATTGTGTGTGCTTATGTGTATGCACATGTATATGTGTATATTTGTGTGTGTATATGCATGCATGTTATATATACATATAATATATATTTTATATATATATATATATATATATTACAATTTTAAAACTATTCTTTTCTTGACTGCAGGGTGGTTCTTTTGTCTTATTTCTGTTTTGTTTATTACTGCAATAGAGGAAGAAGGACCAGACTTCAAAAACCAATTATGTCCAATCCAAAAATAACACCTGGAACTTTCTCTCAGGTTGCCAAGTGGGTTCTCTAAGTAGCACTTGTCTAAGTCTTCCCTTGAAAGTCTGTTTACCACTCAAGGAAGATAAAATTATCTCCTAAGGAGTCAGACTCCACCCACCCTGATTTGGGAGACTGATATTGAAGTTTTCTCGAAGCTGGTATGGTGAGGATGAGAAGGGACCACAGAAAAGAGGTTAAAGGACTGCCCCCTTGGAGCCCAGGTGGGTTTGGAAACCACACATTCTCTAAACCAAAATAGTCTGTCAATGATTTCTGGGCAGCTTTTGAGTAGAAGAAGCCAACTTTGAAATGGTGACATTTCTGGGGCATTGTGACAGATAGACAAGATGGCTTATTTAGGACCTGACACCTTCCTCCCAAACTTGGAACACACGATTACTAAAATGAAGGTGTGCCAAGCATTTCATTCTTAGAAAATATTTTCATCTGTACTTTAAGTTGTCTGCTTCAGGGGCTGGGAAGACAGTAGCTGTGGAGATGCCAGCTATATTCCCTTAGTTACCTGAAGGCCAGGTGCTATAGTTCATATGGATTCTCTGGCACTATTGAACCAGATGTGGGACTTATTAAGACATCCAAAGGACTAGCCCTCATGAATGAGTTAATGGCATTGTTGGGAGGATTGGTTAGTACTGAGAGGTTGGGTTTGGTATGAAAGCAAACCTCTCCTCGGCCTGCCTTTCAGCTTTCTTCCCTGGGAGGACACAGCACTAAAACCCTTCTCTGTGCCAGTCACTTGCTCTTGGATTTCTCAGCTTTGGGAACCATTAGCCAAATACAACCCTGCCCACTATGAATTGTTCGGGTATTTGGATGTAGTGGCAGCAAACAGACTGGGACTCCAGGAAATGCACAGGTCCAAACCAAGCCCCATTAGTAACAGCTGGCGAGCCTTGGGGAGCTGATGACAACCCATGCTCTTGTCCTGATTGAAACCACCCACAAGTTCAACTTCTGTGCTGTGATGAATACCATGGCTGGTAGCAGCTTGGGGCAGAAAGGGTTTATTTCATCTTTAGAGCTTAAAGTCCATCATGAAGGGAAGTCAGGGGAGGAGCTCCAGGCAAGGACCGAAGCAGGGGCCATGGAGGAACACCACTAACTGGCCTGCTCCTGGCGGCTTGCTCAGCCTGTTTTCTTATCCAACTCAGGACCATAAGCCCAGGGGTGGCACTGTCCATAGTGAGTTGGGCCCTTCCACATCAATCATTAATCAAAAACCAATTCTCCACAGACTTGCCTATAGGCCAGACTGATGAAGACAGTTCCTCATCTGATGTCCTGTCTTCCCAGGTAACCCCCTTGTATCAAGTTGACAACAAAGAAACAAACAAACAAACAAAAACTATCTAGCACAATTAGCACCAATCATTTTCTGTAATTATCTGGACAGGTCTGCCTCATGATCAGGAAAAGGTGTTGGTTACAGAAAGCTGAAGACAGTGCTCTACAGAAATCTCCCTGGGCTAGACGCTCTGGGACACAAGGAATTTGCACATGCAAAGTGTCTGGTATAGGCTTTCTGACCTGCTATCCTGACATTACCTCTGTCTCACCAACTAGATGATGATGCAAATGTCTTCTCCCACGAGCCTTTGCAACACTGTTAAGCAAACCAAGGTCTCTTGAGCTTCTTCCCTGTACCCAAGGGGTCATCCCTGACAAGTGTCAAAACTAGAAGCCTATTTAATGACTATAGTTAAGCAGAAGGGTGGGAACAGGGGCTGGCTCTGTTAGACTTGTGAGTTATTTTTCTCTTGTTGTGGTAAAACACCATGACCAAGACAACTTATAGATGGAGTGGTTTGTTTGGGTTTAAGTTTTCGGAGGGATAAGAGTCCATCATCTCGGTGGTGGGGAGGCTGGTAGCAGGTAGCAGGTATGGAACAACAAGCTGAGAGCTCACATCTTAAACTGTAAGCAGGAAATGGAGTCAACTGGGAGTTGGGGGATATGGGTGGGGTGTGCAGGAGGGATGTTAAAACTTCACAGCTCTCCTCAAGTGACACACTTGGAAGCAAGGCCACACCTCCAAAACCTCTCCAGTGTCACCAGTTGGGCAACAAGTATCCAATTACCAAAGGATATGGGGACTTTGCATTCAAACCACCAGTTTGTAAATACCACAGGACCTCCACTCCCTGTCTTTACTCAGTGGTATTTACTCTGTGCATTTTGCCATTTAATTGGCCCAGGAGGAATTCCCCATTTGAGGCTTTCAGAGTACACTTCCACTGCTGGTGTTCTGAGTCATGGTGTTCTTCTTCCATGGCTCTGTGACCTCATTCACTAGACCACATTCCTGAATGAAAAATGAGGTTCCCTCGGCCTTCCTAAAGGTCTCTGTTTAACCTTGACCTGCACAAGGGCAGGCTCACCCTGCAAGTACTGCTTCTATCACAAGAAACGCAAAATGACCAAGAACTGCAGGGACACCCCCCCCCGACCCCGTGCAGCCTCCCCACTAGCCCAGAAAGCAGGGTGGCTCTGCCTAGAGTGGACCTAACTAGTCCCAGCAATAGCATGGCTAGGGCCACATCTCTAGAAGGTTCCCATGTCAGTAAGCACACATCCCTTAGACTGTTTCCAGGAGCAACACATTTAAAGCAGTTTCTGGACAGACCCACTTACTATGAAATCCCACTGGGTGCACGCTTGTGCCACAGAAACAATGCAGAAAGATTTGGGCAGGGCTGGAGAGATGGCTTGGTGGTTAAGAGCACTGACTGCTCTTCTGAAGGTCCCAAGTTCAAATCAAATCCCAGCAGTGGCATGGTGGCTCACAACCATCCGTAAAGAGATCTGACGTCCTTTTCTGGTGCATCTGAAGATGGTTACAGTGTACTTAGATACAATAATAAATAAATCTTTGAAAGAAAGAAAGAGAGAGAAAGAGAAAGGGAGAGAGAGAGAGAGAGAAACGGGTGGTCCCTGCTTTGTCCTTTATTTCCAAACTGTATTGCAGAGCACTTGAAATGACTAAGGTTATAAGTGATACTGCCCCCTCGGGGTTCCAGGTACCTGGAGGGAGTCTCCCTTTCAGTTTCCTTGAATTCCAAGTCATGGAGCTGTCAACGTCCTCCATGGAAAATGCAGGGAATTCTACACACTCTTTTCTCTCAGCGAAGGCGTGGAATCTGAAACATGAAATGGGTTCCGTGTCAGGCATGTGCCTATTGCTTCTCTCAGCCAATTTCCTGTCCTTGGTGCTCCAAATCTTGATTTATTTTGATTGGTTTTTCTCAGAATTAGGTCTCACTAGGTTGCTCGGTTAGTCCTGAAATTCTGGCCTCAAGCAATCCTCCTGCCTCCACCTCCCAAGTAGCTGGGACTACAAGTGCATAACTCTCTGCCCACCGCCAAGCCTCTTTACTCTAACCACATTCTTTGATTCCTCTATGCCTTGTCTCATCAGCTCCCGCAGTCAAGAGCCAGGCAGAGGAGTCAGCTCGGCAGGTAGTGTGTGTGTTTAAGCAACCATGGGGGACCTGAGTTCAGATCCCTAGCACCTACATTAAAGCCAGGCATGGGCAGCATACATCTGTGATCCCAGCACTGAAGACAAAGGGACAGACAGATCCCTGGAGCTTGATGGACAGCCAGCTTAACTGAATCAGTGAGTTTCAAGTTCAGTGAGAGGCCCTGTCTTAGAAAATAAGGTGGCTAGTGATGGGGGTGGGCGGTGGGGGGGGGGGAACCCAGCATTGACCTGCATAATTGCCTGCAGGCATACATGCACACACACAAGAATGGTCTGAGACTTTCCGTGGTGGTTTGGCTTCTCATTATAGTAATTAACTCAACCAAATGGCGCTTCTTGGTCCTAGGAAAATGATAGTTTGTGGGGGTTTGTCTCTAAGTCTCTATCGCATCAATGCAGTTTTGATGGCCCAGGCATCAAATGAGGGAGCCCACTAGCAATCATTGGCATGGACTGGCTGAGCATTGAAAGCTGGGGATTCAGACAGCCTGGACTAATACGCTTATTGCCGAGTGGCCTCAGTCAGCTGTAACTCAGCAAACACGCAATTCCCCAGTTTTTGAGCTTAAGAGCTAAGGCAAAGAATTCCTGTGCAGCCAAGTTTTGGGGGGGCCTGCCAGCTCAAAGTGTGGTCCAAGAAACATCAGCAATGTCACCTGGGGGCTGGTGAGATCCAGAATCCATCCTGGACCTGCAGGGTCAGAGCACGACTTTACAAGATCCCTGGAGGATCCAGGTGTTCCGTAAAGCTTGCAGCTTGCTGGGGTGAGCCAAGATGATGGGCTGATCTCTGTCTGTCTTTCTCTTTCTTTTTCCCCTTTTGGGGCAGTGCTAGAGTTGGAACACAGGCTCTCATGGACACCAGTTAGGCACCCTGGGCTACATCCTCAGCTCCTAAATGCTCCTGAAACCCCTTAACTGTAACCCAGAAAGTCAAATGATAGGACATTAGCTTCTGATTGACAGAGGAAGTCTTAGGTGATGCTCAGACGTCATCTCTGTTTGTCACTGCTAATTCCACTTGGGGAATCCCAAGGGACCACTTGGAGCATGTCTAAAGTGGTGAACTAAAGTAAACTAAGGTGAACTAAAAGTGGATATGGCCTCCGGCCTCCTGAGCAGGGGAAAGTTTGTCATTTTCCTAAAGAGCTCCCCGTGAGGTTGTCATAGTGACTTGATGGCAGTGAGCAAGACAGCCTCATGCCTGTGGCCTGTACAGAGGCCAGGACACCAGCCTTGCTATGCCTGTGTCCTGTAGGCACTTTCCAGAGCAGAAATGTTCAACTTACTCCCTTTGATGACTGCCTGCGTGTGTGTGTGTGTGTGTGTGTGTGTGTGTGTGTGTGTGTGTGTGTGTGTATGTGTGTGTGTGTGTTGGGAGGTGGGGGGGGTGGAGAATGACAGATGAGATCTGTCCTGGCAGGCTCTGAACCCCAAATGCCAAGACTTTGGGTGACTGGAACTTGCCACTCTCTAATCTCTTCTGGAGATTAGAAAAGAGAACAGGGTAGAAATTTCCTCTAATGAGGAGAGGCACTATTAAGAAAGGCTCTCTGGAGAATAGCACTAGACTCCAGCGCCCACACCAATCCTGGTGCTTCCACACAAGCACAGCCTTGGATACTGTGATGGAGGGAATCCATCCAGCTGAGCCCAAGGCCAGGGCAGCCTGCAAGCTCAGACCAGAAAGACACGCTGTGTCCAGCTGGCTAGTCACTGTGCTCTAGCTGGGCCCAGCAGCCCAGGGCACAAAGTAACAGCAGACGGCATGGTGTGTCTGAGCCCACACCACAGCAGGCAGGAGCACCAAGGGGTGTGTGTTCGGCTCACTCTCGAAGGCCCTGAGCATGCAGAGCCCGGCATGGCTCCACCTGACTGCTTTATGTAAACCCACCACAGTGCGATAACGAGCTGAAAGTCAGTAATGGAATCAATGTTACCTGTAGCATGCTGTTCCCTGAGCACTGAACCCCTAGAAAACATTCTCTAGGAGAGAGGAGTCAGGTACAAGCCAGAGAAGGAATTCTGCCAGCTGTCTTTCTTTCTACCATAGAGAAAGTAGATGAAGACACACACCCCTTTATGTATTTGGACATAGTCAGGATGCCAGATTCAAAGCCTTATGCTTCGTGATTTCAAACTGTTTAAAAAGCTTCTAGGGTGGTAAGCTCAAACTCTCACAGATCTTGTTACACAGGAAGAGTTCTCACCCTCTTCAGATATGGGAAATCAGGATTCCTGGGGCCGTGAGCAAAGAACTGCATTTCCACCAACTCTATTAGGCAAACTGGTGAGTGAAAAGGTATATTTCCAGCTGGCCTTTGGAGTCAATAAAGTCCAAGTCCAGGCCTCCGTATCACCAACAATTCCCTCTCTAAAAGCCTGTATGTTTCAGAAGTCTGGCTATTGTAAACAATTGCCACAAGCTAGGGGATACAGAGTGATCTCCAGTTGTCAGTATCTGAGCCTGGCGTGAGAATGGCCCTAAGTGGAGAGCCCAGTCCTCTAGGAATTAGCTGACTTAGAAGGCAGTATCTCCTGTCTGCAAGACTCCAAGAGACCAATAGAGGAGAACCATATTGATGAATGACAAAGGAAAGGTTTCGAAGACCATGACGACTGTACACCGTGACATCTAGACTGTAAGTGGTCCACCCACTCTCAGGCCTCTCAAGTCCAACATCTGCCTACCTGCTATGGGTCTTGGTGCTCAGATCTTTTAGGAAAGCTATGGTTTCTTCTCCTCTGGCGTTGAAGGACACTATGCAGACTGGATATGGGATCTCCAGAACCCTCATTTGTAGAAGCTTCTGGGACTCCTGAGGAACATGCCCCACCACAAAGTAGTAAATAGCTTCGATCTGCAAAACAGAGACGCCAATGGCAGTGGCTTATTGTCACCCCCATATACCACAGCCCTGCATTAGATTCAGCAGTAACGCATTCTCCAATTGCTGCAGGAAAGAGAGGTCAGAAAGAAGAGAAGCTATGCTCAGTGCTCTGAGATAACACAGGGAAGCAAAGACGGCAAGGGAGTCATTCAAGAGCATCTCTTGACAGTGGTCCTTGGGTGTGCCACAAAGAAGAATGTAGTTGGTAGATTTGGAGGGTAGCTGCCTCTGGGTCCACAGGTACAGAGACAGGAGAGGAAAGGTTGTTTTCAAGTCAAGAAGCAAAGGAATTTTTGACCCAGCCAGTCACTGCCCGGGGTGGTGCCAGAATTCTACAGCACAGACTCATTCATCCACTGTCAACCTGAGCCAGGATGCAGGAAAGAGGGCGTGTTCCTGGCTGGTTCATCCTCTGCTCTCTTCACACTAGGGAAACACATGCCTGGCAGGCTAAGGCTGCCCTCACTTCATGGGAAGTCAGGAGAAGGGTGTGACCGCCAGGCCCTAATGCATACAGCCTGGCCAGAAGAGAATGGGGAATCAGCAATCCATGTCAAAAGCAACACACACACAAGCATACCCACAAACTACACACCACACTCACACATGCATATATACGTACATACATACACACACGCATACATATATATATACACACACCACACATACAAATACACACACTGTATACACTGCTCATATGGACATACTACATACCATGACATACACATACACATAACTAATAAACATATCACACATCATTCACATACACCAAACACAACACATACACTACCTATCACACCCTGACACACATCATACTACAGACTCACACTACAGCCCCTATATAGACCATAATACACACACCATACCATATACTATACTACAAACACACACACACACACACTCATACATACACCACACCACACATATACACCATACCCCATAGATACCACACCACACATTATACACACACATACATACATACACACCATACATATTACACACCACAGTCACATATACCACACACATATAACCACATCACACACAGCACACAAACACAAACAACACTTACACTTTTTAATGTTACTATACATTAATTGTACAGAGCACTGGATTCCTTTGTTGTTTCTGTGCATCTGCTTGGTGTACTTTGGTTAGTTGGACTCTCTCTGTTACCCTCTCTCATCTCCTCCTCTTGTTCCTTGCCCCCCTCCTGATGTAGACTGAGTGGGAAATGTCCCCCATTGGCTCACTTGTTTCCAAACCCAGTCCCCAGCTGAGGACACAGTTTTGAAAAGTTCTAGAGCCATTAGGAGGTAGAGCCTTACTGGGGGAAGTGGACACAGGAAACAGGCCTTGGGTTTCACAGTTCAGTTCCACGTCCTGTCTGCTCCGTTTCCTGATTGCTATAGAACATGTCGCACTCCTACCACTGTGCCTTCCCTGCAGCGATGGACAGTCTCCCTTCATAAACGGTGAGCTAAGATAAACCCGATCTTGCTGGGCATTCTGTCGGGCCTGCCCCAGTTTGAACCTCTGTGAGAGAAAACATTCAGGATTGTCTTTTATTTTATTTATTTATTATATATAGAAGTACACTGTAGCTGTCTTTACAGATGGTTGTGAGCCACCATGTGATTGCTGGGATTTGAACTCAGGACCTTCGGGAGAGCAGTCAGTCTCTCCAGCCCAGGATTGTCTTAATACAATTGATGGACTACCTTTTCACCACAGTGACACATTTATCTTGAGCTAGGGATTCTGGGAGATGTCTACTTGACTAAAAATGTGGGTTTGGTGTAATCGGGGATATGGAGAGCCCTCCAAAGGACACCCAGGAGACACTTCTGCAATAGCTCCACTCCTGTTCTGCTCAGGGTTTTGCCTCCCTGGATTGAAAGCATTCTAGGAATTCAGGTCACTGACGTATTCTCGATGTCTTTGAGTGCCAAAAACTGAGACAATACGGTTTATCCTTGAGGACTTGGTTGCAAGGGTTAAATAAATATGCGTATACTAATGTGTATATGTGTATTTTACAGAAACCTCTGAAAGTACAAATCAAAGCAAGCCAGGAATATATATCGTCTGAACCTGCCCCTCAGAATCACCTTAATTGATCCCTTCCACAGAGGACGTGGTAGGTGCCTCAGCAAATGTAGTGTGTGGGTGAGAAGCAGGCTTTGTCATGTCCTTAGAGCCTGTCCTAGTTAGGGTGTCTATTGCTGTGATGAAACATCACGACTGGAAAGCAAGTTGGGGAGGAAAGGGTTTACTTGGCTTACACTTCCACATTGATGTTCATAATCGAAGGAAGTCAGGACTGGAACTCAAGCAGGGCAGGAATCTGGAGGCAGAAGCTGATGCAGAGGCCATGGAGGGGAGCTGCTTACTGGTTTGTTCCTCATGGCTTGCTCAGCTTGCTTTCTTATAGAACCCAGAACCACCAGCCATGGGACAGCACAATCCACAATGGGCTGGGCCCTCCTCCATCAATCATTAATTTAAAAAAAAAAATGACTTACGGCTGGATCTAATGGAGGCATTTTCTCTATTGAGGTTCCCTCCTTTTGGATAACTCTAGCTTGTGTCAAGCGGACGTTGGACTAGCCAGGATGGAGCCCAGGACTTATTTATGCTTTAATCTCAACACCTTATGAGCTGAAGCTAGTCAATAAATGTTTCCCCCTTAACTTTATACCTGATAGGGAGGAGACAGGCTCATGGTTAGTTACCCAGTTGGCTAGGAGCCTATGTCTGCAGCAGAAAGAGCGTACTTGATATCCAATGGGACAGGTAGAACAGGGGTAGCCAAGGGCCCGGGCTGGGAGTTACGTAGCCAGAGAGAGAACCCAGACAAGACTACTTCAGCCACTACCAGCTCCAACAGGCAGAGGAAAGCCTTAGCCTCTCCCATACCTTTCCTCTCTAGTCTTTCAATGCGAGCTCCCAGATCTCTAAAATCTCTAGGAAATGAAGCCAGGTGAATGTTATAAATCTCTTCCCAGTAGAAGGCGGGGAGGAGGGACATGACACACCTAAGAAACAGCATTCCATGGAGTGTTGACTGAATTGTTTTCTTCCAGCAAATGCTTCCAGGCCCTCCTGCTTCCTGGTGTTGCACAGGCCTTGTGCCAGGCATGCAAGCGAGGATCTTGCCTTGGGTCATGGTGTTTCTTTACAGCAGTGGAAACCCTAACTAGGACAGGCCCTCCAGCGACAGCAAGGAAGGTTCCCATGTGCAACGCTGCTCACAAACGTTTCTTGATTACACCTGTGCCCAGATCTAACACAGGAATAGCCTCTCGTAGGCATCTAACATGACACATGGTCCAAGACAGGGAACAGACAGAGTATCTTCTAGGGTTTATGAGATCAAGGTGCAGATAAGCACTGTGGTGGTTTGATTAAAAATGGCCCCCGTAGGCTCACAGGAAGAGGCAGTATTTGGAGGTGTGGCTTTGGTGGAGGAAGGCTTTGAGCTCTCAGAAGCTCAAGTCAAATCTAGTAGTTTACCATCTCTTCCTGCTGCCTGTGGATCCAGACGTAGACCTCTCATCTGCCTCTCTAGCACCATGTCTGCCTGCACGCCACCATGGCGATATGGATTGAACCTCTGAACTATACCCCAGTCCCAATTGAATGTTCTCCTTTATAAGAGTTGCCGTGGTCATGGTGTCTCTTCACAGCAATAGAACCCTAATTAGACAAGGACTTAGAGATGGGGAGGGTTGTGCTAGAAGACTCTGACAGGATGCTTCTTCCCTGCTCTGGCAGTGATCAACATACTGAAACTCTTATGCAGAGATGCTTTTCCCTGGCGATGTTACTGAGCTGAAAACTGCCTTTACTGCACTGGGGTATTCAGCCGAAAGCTCCTGCAATTTATTCCACATAAAATAGAATGCTAAGGGGCTGGAGAGATAGCTCAGTGTTAAGAGCACCAACTGTTCTTCTAGAAGTCCTGAGTTCAATTCCCAGCAGCTACATATGGCTCACAACCGTCTATAATGGGATCCAATGCCCTCTTCTGGTGTGTCTGAAGAGAGCAACCGTGCGCTCAAACTAATTAAAAAAAATAGAATGGTAAGGTCTGGGGAGATGGTTCAGTCTATAGGGTCCTCAAAACACAAGCGCAAGGACCTGAGTTCCATCCCCAGCTCCCTCATAAAAGCCAGGCTCAATGGTGAGCACCTATAATCTCAGAGCTGGGGATACAAAATCGGGGATCCCTGGGGATCACTGAACAAATAGTCTAGTCAATAATAGAGCTCCAGGTACACACACACACACACACACACACACACACACACACACACACAAGGATGGCACCTTTAGGTCTCATTTCATGGCAGCCTGCATTCTGCCCACATGAAGAGACCTCTGCAGCTTCCTGGCATCAGCTTTAGAAGAAAGAAAAGAAAGAGACAGACGGGGAGCAGCCGCTTCTACTCCGGCTACCCTCACTGCGACATTTTAAGTCAGCTCCATGTCTGGGAACCGAGCTCCTATTCCTCAGCCCTTCCCTTCCGTGAACCATTTTGACTTTCTGATTCCCTTCGTGGTGGTGGCTCCTTCTTATGGTCAGTGATGGGATGACTCCAGTTGGCTTCTCAGATGCCTCCTAATGCCTGGACCATCACTTATAGGTTCTAGGGTCTGAATCCCACCCGTGGTCCCCACCAGAGTCCTGTAAAGCTTATCAAACTCACCTGCCTCACCCAGCGGTTCTCTTCAATTGAAGATAACAAGCCTCAATTCTATGCCTCCTGTTCAGGTCCTGCACCTAGCCCCCAAACTCAGTCATACTGACAGTATTTCCTTTTCATGTCTTCACTGTCCAAGAAACATTTCGAGACACCTGGTTAGGCGTTGGGGACACAATGGAAAATGTTTACACCCATCCAAACTACTCTGGGGAAACAAGCAAGGTGTCAGTTTTACAGACTGATAGTCTGGTACTCAGGAGGACAAGCCCCTCGTAGGATTAGGAAAGTTTATCTTTAATTCACTCATTTACTCTCCCTGTGAATATGATTTTAAAAACCCCAAATCTGAATGGGTGCCTACCAGGTACACAAAAGAGAGGCTGGGATAAGCAAAAACAGAAAGCCAGGTGTCCTGAGAGGCAAGGACAAAACTCTTCAGGACATGGACAACCAAGGCCCTGGACTCCCCTGAACAGCCCTTTCTTTCTCAAAGACCCTTTGTACTCTGTGTCTGCAGATTTCCTGCTGATACTGTGCTGGCCAGCATGGCTGGGCTCTGAGGAACCCAGGCCTCATTTACCAAACAGTTTCTCAATAGCTTGTACGCTGCCCTTCCTGTGAACCAGGTCTTTTTGCACAGGATACAATAACTCAGGCTTCGATTGTGACTGCAGTTGCTAGTATTGGAGATGTGATTTAAACAGACCCCACATTCTGCCAGGGCTCCTCTGAGACCCCAAAGCCCGTGCTCAGTGCCTCGTTCTTGCTCACTCTTTCAGGTTACAAAGCCCAGCACTCCCAACATGAGGCCAACAGCCTCCCCCACTCATGGGCTTCATACAATACTGGCTTCTGTGTTATTTTTGAATATTGGCGTCTATGGGTTTCAGGGCTCAAGGAGGGAAGAAGACAACCCTGAACATGTTGTCATCAGTAGGAAAGGTTTACTTGGTTATAGTCACCATTCCAAGTGTCTTGACATTTAAGACTTTTCTATTCCTAGGAAACTACATGAATGAACTCTCTGGAACTCTCTGGGGTGGTTATAAGAGACATGGAGCAGAGAAGTAGGACCTTAGAGAACCACACACGCACACTGTGTTTTACTCTTATAAGACATAAAGTGTGCACAAGACAGATGTATTTACTAGAATTTTCCTTGAGCTCACCCACAGGTAGAGGCTATGGGTGAAGGACTTCTGTGGTCTGCATATGCTTTGAGTTTGCTCGAGGCCATGGGTTGAATATGGTGGTCAGTACCTGCTGACACCTTTCTTGGTTCTTCTTTTAAAGGACCCTCTGGCACTCACTGGGTTGTTCATATTTTCTAAGATTTGGAATGAACCCAGGAGAAATAAAGGAAGGTCATCTGAGGATTGGAGTCTTACCAAGTCTGGCCACTTGACACTGGCTGGAGTCAGCAGTGATCAATACAGTCAAGTCCACAAAGAAAGAAGATGCTTGTGTGTGCATCCACACACACATACATGTGCCATACATATGTGCACACACACACACACACACACACACACACACACATCCAAAGCCTGGAAAACATTCCATTTTGAATGCTTAGTAAAATCCAAACACTTGGAATTTTGCAGATGTCAAAACAGACTTGAAGGGCCAAAGAACAAAGTGGTTTGTGTTTGGTTCTTCTTTAATGAAAAACACGTGTTCAGTTGTCCTTTTGAGAAAAAAACAAAGGAATTCCCAATTTTAAACCATCACCTTAGTATTGATAAACATAGATAGACTGGTGGCCAACCAGGGCATGCCAGTATTTATTTATTTATTTATTTATTTTGTAAAGAAAGGAGTTCTAGATGCAATTACATAGATTAAAACCTACAGAGACTCCCATTTTCCAAGATAGATGAAGCAAGTATTTAGCATCTATAGGCTAAATCCTCTCCTCCTCCCTTTTTCCCCTCCTCCTCCCCTTCCCCCTCTCCCTCCCCTCCCCCTTCTTATCCTCTTTCCCCTTCCCCTTCCCTTCCGCTTTCTCCTCCCCTTTCCCCTCCTCCCTCTCCTCCTTTCCCCTCCCCCTCTCCCTTTCCTTTTTTTCCTCCCCTTTCCCTTCCCCCCTCCTCCTTTCCCTCCTCTCCTCCTTTCCCCTCCCCCCTCCCCTTCCTGATCTGGAGTTGAGGCTGGCTAAGGAATCCCTCCCACCCAGAGATATCCATTGCCATTATATCATTCTCTTAAAGAGCCTCATCACCAGGGTCACTCAGAGAAACAGACCTTGTGGCAGAAGGAGACATGAGGGACCGCCTTACTCACTTCTCATGGGAAAAGTGTTATTATCAAAGGTCCCTAGTAAAAATTGTATACCAGTGCATCTGAATGCATGGGGGCCATGCAGGTTTCATTTCCGTGGCTGTCATAAAATAGCTTGAAAGAGATCAACTTAGATGGGAAAGTCATTATTTTGACTCAGTTCCTGGCTACAGTCCCTCACTGCAAAGAAGTCAGGTGACAGAGCTTGAAGTAGCTGGTCACGTGACACCCACAGTAAGAGCAGAGATGAGTGAATGCATGCATGCTCGCTTGCTTGTGCTCGGCTTGGTTTCTTCACTTCTATGGTTCAGGGCCCCAAGTCTAGGTGCTGCCCTCGGTGGGCTGGGTCCTCCCATAACAACTAAGTCAATCCCTAAATGACACTTCCCAGGGTAGACAATTCCTCACTGAGATTCTCTTCTCAGGTGCTTCCATGTTGTGTCTGTCAGGTTGACAATTAATGCTAACTGACATCACACAAGGCTCGTTGGCTTGAATATACAGAACAGATCCATCTACAAAGAGAAGGAGCTGGGAAAGATGCAGAACATGGGTGCTAGGGAAACCCTATTTCCTTGTTCTTTGAGGAGTGCCCCAACCTCTCTGTTTCCTATAAATGGGGATTCCTTTCTCTAATCAGCAGAAGGGCAAGAATAGAACTAACGTGTTGGAGATTTATGGCCTGACCACGCTTCATGTGTTCTCTTTGAACTAGCTATATGAGGGTCTATCCTTATGTAGGCCCTACTAACCCCGAGGAGAAGCTTGGGTCAGCTCACTGGGCAGGTATGGGCACCCCATTTTGGTTGTTCCAACTCTGCCATCACCAAAGCCATCACTGAAGCCTGGAACCTACTTCTAGACTGGCTGTGGGCTCAGGAGTGCTTTGGGATTATGCTTTGGGGACTGTGCTGGTTAGTTTTGTCAACTGGTCACCATCTAAAATCACTGGGGAAAAACCGCTCAGTGAAGGATTGTCCAGAGCAGGTTGGCCAGGAGCATATCTGTGGATGATTCTCCTGATTGTATTGACGGATACAGGAAGATCCAGCTACAAGTGCATGGCCATCCTCTAGGTTTTAGTCGTCATTCATTCATTTTCTCTCTCTCTCTCTCTCTCTCCCCCCTCCCTCCCTGCCTTCTTCCCTCTCTCCCTCCCTCCTTTCTCTCTCCCTTCCTTTCTATTCCTCCCTCCTCTCTCTCTCTCCCTTCCTCTCCCTCTCTTTCTCTCTCTCCCGCCACTGCCCTTGACTCTAGGTGCAATGTGACCAGCTCCCTCATGCTCCTACTGTTGCAACATCCCCACTGTGATGACTGTAATCTGGAACCATCAGCAGAAATAAACCATCCCCTCCCCCCAGTTTGCTTTTGATTGGGGTATGTTACCATAGCAACTGGACAGGAAACTAAGGCAGGTACCCTCAGGGATGATGCTCGAGTTTCCCTGAGAAGGAACTAGAAGGAGGCCTGGACCAGCAGTGTGGAGACAGCCCCCTTGGTTACCTGGGCCAGCCACGGATACACACTTACGGTTTTGTCTTCCCCTGCTTCCAGCAGAGCGTCCAGGCAGCTAACCTCTTTCACAGTCATTGGCTCAAAAATCATTTTCTCAATCCAGCTGATGGCAGCAGCTATAGAGTATTCAGTCACAAGGATGGCACACTCCTGCCACTTCACTGGCTCTTCGGAAACCCTGAAAGGGATCATAGTCACCAGACAGTGATTAATGCCACCACAGGAGGGTCTTGGCCTTCAGTGTCAATCGGAAGTCATCTGGGCGAGAAGGGAAACCAAACTGCCAGTTCTCCGAGAGTCATCGAGAAAACTTGTGAGCCAGAGCAGACATGCCTGTCCTGTTCAGCCAAGTATACTGAGGATCTAATACCTAATGTCAAAGCACCATAACCTCCTGCAGGCACAGTGACCAGGAGAAATAGCTGGAGTGGCATGGGACAGACAAAAAGGTACAAGTGCTAACCAGTGCTTTAAAAACATTAAGAGAGGGGCTGTCTCTTAATTGTCTCTGTCTTAATTGTCTCTGTCAACACTGCCCACAAAGGTGTCCCCTATTTAGATAAAAGCTCATTATTCCATTGGGAAAACCTCAGTTAGGTGCATTTCCGTCCACCCGTTCATCCAGATGTTTCCTGTCAAGGAGGCTCAACCGCTGATGTGGCTGAGACGTCAGCACGGAAGCCCACATTCCTGGGTTGGTTAGTAAAATACCCTCTGACCTAGCAAGAGGACCCACATTTGGATCTCTGGTTCCCATATGAAAAAGGCAACCACACCAGTATACACTACAATCCCAAATGTGGGGAGGCAGAGACAGGAGCATCCCTGGGGCCCGCTGGCCACCCAGTCTAGCCAATCAGAGAGCTCCATGTCCCATAAAAGACTGTCTCAAAGAGGGAAAAAATAATAGAGTGGAGAGTGATTGAGAAAGATATCTCTAGTCTCCACACATGTGCGCACACACGCACATCCGCACAGGATAGTGTAAAAACTAGGAGAAACTATTTTAATTAACAGGATTAGTAAACTATTAGTTTATAATAACTTACAGTATTGTGACTCACAGGCTGGTAGCAACTCACTGTTTTAAAATTTATTCTTAGTGATATTGTGTTCACTGTCGTTTCAGGGCTCAGCCAGCTATCCTTCATGGGTCAAAACTATTACTGTTTTAGTTCAGCAGGACATGTTTTAAAATCCTGAGGACATTTGTTTAAACCGTTTATTTTAGAAATGACTGAAGGGCACCCTCACCTCAAAAAAGAGGAACTGTTCGAATCTAGTGTGTTTATAACGTCAACCAAAGTGGCTGGACTGTCGCTAGTGCTCCAATGCCCTAAGGATTGCTGGCTGGCACGTGTCCCCTTGGTGGGGCCTCTCTGGGTAGAGAGATCTGAGTGGCACAGATGCTACAGTAGACAATCCAAGAAAGCAGAGGCTTTGCACACATCAAACCTCAGTTCCTTCAATAACCTGTCTCTGTCAACACTGCCCGCAAAGGGGTCCCCTATTTAGATAAAAGCTCATTATTCCATTGAGAAAACCTCCGTTAGGTGCATTTCCGTCCACCCGCTCATCCAGATGTCCCTGTCAAGGAGGCTCAAGTGCTGATGTGGCTGAGACAGCGGCACTGAAGCCCACATTCCTGTGGTGCCAAGAGTCCATAAACAATCAATCACCAAACTCTACACGAGCTAGACTTACAGCTTCAACATACACGCACATATACACAAATAATATAGTTACTCATATTCTCATGTTTTGACCTGCCAGTAGATTGAAGAAAAGTAAATTTCTAAATCTCTCTTAAAATGAAACCTAAGGCGTCCTGAGAAGTGTGGATAAAAGTTCCCTGAGATGAATAATAAATTCATCGTGGGTTTTCTGCTGAAATTATGTATTCTGTGGAATTATGATAATCCTCCTCCCTCGCTATCAGACTAACTGCTACTTTACTCTGAAGATGTGACGTTCCATGGAGACAAATGCTTCCATGGGGAACTCACCATATGATGTTGAACCTTGTGATGAGAGCCACCTGCTCCTGGAGGACCATCGTCAGAGCATCCCGACACAGACTGAGCTCCTCCCTCAGAGCATCGCTGAGATCCAGCACTATGGTGACTCTCTGTTCCAAAAGAACACCAAAAATCTGCCGGCTGCCACTGGTGAGCCAGTCCATCCGCTGCTTATAGCTTTCCACGGCTTGTGTTAAATAACCCACAAACTGGTAGATCAGCTCTGACTTTGCGGTCAGCTGAATGGAAATAAGAATGAAAAGTTAAAAAGTGTGAAACAGCAGCAAAATAGGCAGTCGGAACCTCAGTTCCGGGGATACAGCTGGAGCCACAATCTAGAAAGGATTCTGTAGGAGCACTTCAAACCCCACAGGAGCCAGGAAAGAGATTTCAGCCTCTCAGAAAGATAATGAGAGCTCTTCAAACTGCAGCACTCAAAATAAAATAAAATAATAAAATAAAATAAAATAGAGCTTCTAGGTTGTACCTTATTTTATAATATAAACAGAACACCAGAAAATGGCCAGGGGTACTTTTAAGAAATTGAGTAAAAGAAAGAAAAACTAGCCAAGACAGATTTTTTTTTAAAGTCCCATTGAAAAGTTTCCCTATGTAAAAAGACACTACAAAATATTTCTTCAAAGGTCTCCAATTCCTTGCAAGGACAGCAGCTCAGGTTTATCCTAGTGACTATAACCATTGTCACTTTGCCCTCTCTCCTATGCCAACCTCCCTTGTACCTGGGTCATCCAGTTACTCATAGCCACCACTGATACCTTTGGGGACATCCCTAAAGGTGACAAAGACTTGCAAGCAACTTCTTGTTATGTACACATCCGTATTACACAAGGAGAACAAAAAAGTCGTGTCATCTCTATCCCTGCCTTCATCTCTCTCGAGCTCGCTCCTCAAAGGCCAGCACCACTGTGCTGGGGATTGAACCTGGGAAAAGCTCAACAAGTGCCTTTCCACTGAGCCACAGCCCAGCCCCTGCCGTACCTCATGGCTTCTCTTAAGCCTCAGCTTCCAGAACCCCCGGCATGAAACTGCGTTGTGTGGCTATTTCCTGATGAGCTTTCCCCAATGGTGCAGTTGCTACTGAGTCCCTCATGCCCCTTTGAGTAACCCCTATAAACTCTGGTTCACTGAGCTAGATCTCGTGGACCCTTTCTATGGTCCATCGTCTGTGCCCCATCTGGGGTTATGCAGGTGGTTGTCCTCATTCCCGCAGACCTAGGAAAAGTCACAGAAAGATCTCAGGGGATATGGCGGTGGGTTTACGTGGGCAAAAACACCTCTGCTCTGTGGTGATTTTAATGTGGACCAGTTTAAAACAGCTCTAGTTCACCAAAGTCAGAGGTACAATTTTAAATTAATAAATACGACTGTATTTATTAATACAGTTATAATACGGCCCTCTCTATCCACAGGGTGGATATTCTCAGATTCAACCAACCTAGGGTAGAAAATATTAAAAAATGAACTGCAGGGATACTGACTATGAACAGGTTATTTATTGTTATTATTGTCTATCCAATAAGATGTAAGACGTATTTACACAGCATTTATACTGTGTTGGGTATTATAAATCATCTATCTAGCGATAACATGTAGAATTGAATAGGTTTTATGCAAATATTGTGCTTTGCCGAGTATCTGTTGAGGATGGTGATGGATATTTAGTTGACTTCTTGACCACATCCAGAATCAACTGAAAGCAAGTCCCTTAGCATTCCTGTGAGGGATTTTCTTGATTGGATCGTTTGAGATGTGAAGACCAGTCCTAAATCTGGGCCACACCTTCTGGTGGCAGCCCACATGAATGGACATAAAGAAGGAAATTTTTTCTTTGTGCCTGCTTGCCCTCACTCTCACTGGCAAGTTCATTACCCTGTTGCTAAGGCATTCCTTTGCTGGTGTTAGCACCTGTTCCTTCAGGGGTACAATGTAGACTGAAGACCAGCCGCCCTCAAGGAGTCCTCCGTTACTCTAGCACCAGACTGGGACACCCAGTCTCCTGGACTAAACAACTAAGAATTCTCGACCTTCCCAACAGGAGGTAGTCATTGTTGGGCTAGCTGGAGCACAGTCTGTGAGTCACTATAATAAATCCCCTTTTAATAGATATGTTCTTTCTACTAATCCTCTTCCTTTAGACAACCTTGACTAACACGGGAATCCCGGGAGGGCCCCCTACATATTCCAAGAGAATAATAGTTCTAGTGGCACTCAGAAGTCCAACAAGACTTCAGACTCCAGTTGTGGGTCCTAGCCTAACGTGGTAAGATCTCCACCTACCAGCACAGCCCCTAGTCCAACCTGGCTCCGGCAGCCTCCATTTGCCTTTTGGGTGACTTCAGAGATTACTCTCATACTGGCTTTTTTCACCGCCATTTTCAAAATATAGGACATAAAGGTTTTACTTCTGAGCAAGAGCTTTCTGTACTCATCTCTTTCAAGCCCTGAGCTTCCTTCCCCAGCTGTTCAACTAGAACTTCATCATTCTGCCACTGCCCAAAGAAAACCTGAAATGGGAATTCCTATGCCCCTCCCCAGTGGTCTTTTGTTTTTGTTGTTGTTGTTTGGGGGAGGGGCTGTTTGTTTGTTTTTGTTTTTTTGAGACAGGGTTTCTCTTTGTAGCTTTGCATGTCCTGGAACTTGCCCTGTAAACCAAGCTGGCCTCGAACTCAAGAGATCCCCCTGCCCCTGCCTCCAGAGTGCTGGGATTAAAGGCGTGCACCACCACGACTTAGCCCATGAGATCTTAATGTGGCTGCAGCCTCATGAGACTGAGGAGCCTCTGACTCACGTTGTATAGCCTGCCATCTTCTGCCGTGGAGAACTGTGGGAACAGGCCATCAGCATACCGAGAAGCCACCAGTCTCCTCAAAGAAGTCACATAATCTGTATTTTTATAAAGACAATCAAAAACAATGTATCAGCAAAGACTCTCATGGTTTGTTTTTAAACAGTTTTCTCAATAATTGGTAATGCTTCCAATTCTGTCCCAAGTCATAAAGTCTTTCCAGGAACTGTGACAAACATAAGTGCTTATGGCATGCAGAAATCGTCAGAATCCTGGAGGGGGATGGGCTTTGTTTTCTGGTTCTTTTATCTAGAACGATGGAGGCAAAGCTCAAACTCACAGCATGAAAACGATGTTTAATGTTGAAGTCTTACTGAAGGTCTGGACTTAATTTGCAAAACTTGGCGGGGGGGGGGGGGAGGGGAAATGACCAGGCAAGTTACTCAACCTTGTAATCCCAATACGTGGGAGGCAGAAGCAGAAGCAGAAGGATGAGAAAGCCAGCCTGGGTTAAATGCGTATGAGACCATCTCAATAAACTAAAAACATGGGCATACACATGCACACATGAAAGCACACCTGAGCACACAGGAGCATGCACACTACACATGCACAGCACACCACACACATACAAATTAAAATTTCAAGAGGAAATGTTGTTTCTTAAATTAGGCAAACATAATAAATAAATATAAAAATTCAACTTAGGGGCAGACTACTGCTCCAATGAAATGAGGTGAGCAAGTAATCGATCCAGAGGAACCAAGCATGACATCAGCATGACGTCAGAATCACAAGATTTGGCTGAGGCTTGAAAGGGGTAGGTCTGTGGATAGCTCAGTAGCCAGCTGAGAGGCACACTGGGTTCTGCATCGAAGGACTAATGGGTTGTTTGCTCTGCTGTGCAAATATTTAGGTAATACTCTACCTAGCACCCTCTGGGTGTCAGGACCAATCTAAACTGGACAGGAATACAGCATTACCTAAATGCATGTCTAGTCCTTCACAGATCTGTCAGAGACCACAGAACCTCCTGGGATCAACTATGATGGTGGAAGAGGATGAGGTAAGGCTTCTCAGAGACATCTTTAGAATGATGATGATGTCATTGAAGGTAAGGGATAATTTGGAAATGTTCTTAATTTTGAACAGGGGGAAAACTAAATACAGAGCTTAGACTTGGGGGTTTCTGTCTTTCCTTTCCTTTCCTCTATCCTTTCTTTCCTAAGTAGAAGGAAGGGGTTTGAAGGGACAAAGGGGGATAGAGTGGTATTATAAGAAATTAGATATGGGGGCTGGAGAGATAGCTCAGTGGTTCAGAGCACTGACTGCTCTTTCAGAGGTCCTGAGTTCAATTCCCAGCAACCACATGGTGACTCACAACTATCTATAATGGGATCTGCAATAGGATCCTATGCCCTCTTCCAGTGTGTCTGAAGACAGAGACAGTGTTCTCACATAAAATAAACAAACAAATAAATAAACATTTCTTTTTAAAGAAATTTGATATATGGGATGGATTACTAAATTTATTCTTAAACAAAGCATTGTAGAGTCATAATCTTACATTGGTAGAAATCTTTATAATTGGTACAAAATTGAAGTTACAATTTATTACATAGGTACAGAATTTATATATTGATACAGATTTAAGGTATGCATTGGTATAAATTTTTATATTGATATAAAATTTGAAATTAATTTCGTTACTCTTGGATAGGCATTGTGCCTAAGCAACTCATTTAAGAATACAAGGCTTAGGCAGCACCCATCCGTCCCGTCCTGTGAGCCCCGGCCCCAGCCGCCGCCAGCCCGCGGAGTCGCCTTCCTGGCCCACCCGCCCGGCCGCCGAGGAGCGGGAGGAGGACTGGACCCCGGCACCCTCACCCCACCCCCGGAGGCTCTGCGAGTAACGGTGTGGGGCTGAGGCCAGGCGTAGTCCCTGCTGCTCTGCTTCAGCCCCGCGCGCCCCGCCGCCCCCGCCTCGCCCAGTTCCGCGCCCGCGCAGGGCTGAGGGAGCCGCCCTGGGGCGCCGCGCCCGTCCTAGCCTCCTGCCACCCGGTCTTCAACAGGCAGCTTGTGTGTAACCTGCTCCCAGGTGCTGGGCTGATCTGCAGTGACCAGCGCGCCAGCTCTGCGGTGGGACCTTCTGCCTGGTGGAGGGACCCCGCGCTGGGAGGGAGCCTGCCAGCTTCCCTTCCGCGACCTCTGTTCCCGCAGACTGCACTGAAGAGACAGGTACCCCAAGCTCCCTATCCCCAATATAACATCACTTGGGACACGGCCTGTTGGGGCTTCCATCTGTGCCCGAGAACGGGTCAGCGCTGTGGTCGTCTGGGTGCCAGATCGGCGGGCCATCGTGACCACAGGGTGAGCGGCGCCACGGAGAGTGCCCTCCGCCATCTTTGCTCCAGTGACCAGGTAGTTGGGACCGCCAGGCTCAGAGACAGACAGGCATAATATCGCTTCGGGTTCAGGCAGCTTGTGTGTAACCTGCTCCCAGGTGCTGGGCTGATCTGCAGTGACCAGCGCGCCAGCTCTGCGGTGGGACCTTCTGCCTGGTGGAGGGACCCCGCGCAGGGAGGGAGCCTGCCAGCTTTCCTTCCGCGACCTCTGTTCCCGCGGACTGCGCTGGAGTGACGGGTACCCAGGCTCTCCCCCCAATATAACATCACTTGGGACACGGCCTGTTGGGGCTTCCGTCTGTGCCCGAGGGCGGGTTGGCGCTGTGGTCGTCTGGGTGCCAGATCGGCGGGCCATCGTGACCACAGGGTGAGCGGCGCCACGGAGAGTGCCCTCCGCCATCTTTGCTCCAGTGACCAGGTAGTTGGGACCGCCAGGCTCAGAGACAGACAGGCATAATATCGCTTCAGTCTCAGGCAGCTTGTGTGTAACCTGCTCCCAGGTGCTGGGCTGATCTGCAGTGTCCAGCGCGCCAGATCTGCTGTGGGACTTCTGCCTGGCAGAGGGACGCCCCCTTCCCCCCCCAGGAGAGATCACACACCCCTGCACAGGGCAGGAGCCTGCCAGCCTCCCTTTGGCGACCTCTGCTCCAGGAATCCACTAGGCTGAGCCTTTAGATGTGCAAGGCCTCCCCAATATAAGATCACTTGGGGCAAAGCACATTAGGGCTCCAAAGTCACTCAGGAGCAGGCAGGCCCCAGAAATCGGTGCCAGGGGAATCCTGGTAATCCAGGGGGGGCAGAAATAGCTTTGCAGGCTCACAGGAGGTCCAACCAACAGCCAGTGGCAGCAGGACCAACTAACACCAGAGGTATCCAGATGGCAAAAGGCAAACGTAGGAATGTTACTAACAGTAAGCAAAGTAATGTGGGACCATCCGAACCCAACTCTCCAACAGTAGCAAGTCCTGGATACCCCACCACACCCGAAAGACAAGATCTGGATTTAAAATCACTTCTCATGATGCTATTAGAGGATCACAAGAAGGACACAAATAAATCTCATAAAGAGTTACAGGAGACCATGAATCAACGGTTAGAAGCCCTTACAAAGGAAACACAAAAATCGCTTAGAGAAATGCGGGAGAACATGGATCAAAAGATGGAGGCGCACAAGGAGACAACACAAAAATCGCTTAACGAGATGAATCAACGGGTAGATGCACTCACAAAGGAATCACAAAATTTGCATAAAGAAATGCAGAAGAATATGGGTCAACAGATGGATGCCCATAAGGAGGCAACACAAAAATTGCTTAAAGAAATGAATCAACGGTTAGATGCCCTTACAAAGGAAACACGAGAACTGCTTAAAGAAATGCAGGAGACGATGGATCAACAGATGGAATCCCATGAGGAGGAAACACAAAAATCGCTCAGAGAAATGCAGGAGAACATGGGTCATCAGGAAGAAATCCTGAAAGAGGTAATGCAAAAATACCTTAAAGAAATACAGGAAAATACAAACAAACAAGTGAAGGATCTCAGCAAATCCATCCAGGAACTAAAAAAGGAAGTAGAAACAACTAAGAAATCACAAAGGGAGACAACTTTGGAGATAGAAAACCTTGGGAAGAAATCAGGAGTCATAGATGCAAACATCAACAATAGAATACAAGAGATGGAAGAAAGAATCTCAGGTGCTGAAGATTCCATAGAAAGCATCGACTCAACAGTCAAAGAAAATGCAAAATGCAAAAAACGTGTAACCCAAAACATCCAGGAAATCCAGGACACAATGAGAAGACCAAACCTAAGGATTATAGGTATAGATGAGAGTGAAGATTTGCAACTTAAAGGGCCAGTAAACATCTTCAACAAAATTATGGAGGAAAACTTCCCTAACTTAAAGAGATAGATGCCGATGAACGTACAAGAAGCCTACAGAACTCCAAACAGACTGGACCAGAACAGAAATACCTCCCGTCACATAATAATCAAAACACCGAATGTTCTAAACAAAGAAAGAATACTAAAAGCAGTAAGAGAAAAGGGCCAAGTAACATACAAAGGAAGACCTATCCGAATCACATCAGACTTCTCACCAGAGACTATGAAAGCCAGAAGATCCTGGGCAGATCTCATGCAGACACTAAGACAGCACAAAAGCCAGCCTAGACTACTATACCCAGCAAAACTCTCAATCACCATAGATGGAGAGACCAAGATATTCCATGATAAAACCAAATTTTCACAATATCTTTCCACAAATCCAGCCCTGCAACGGATAATAGGTGGAAACCTCCAATACAGGGAGAGAAACAACACCCTGGAAAAAATGAGATAATAACCTTCTTGAATCAAACCCAAAAGTAGATAACCACTCAAACATAAAGATAGCGTCAAGAATGGCAGATGGCAATAATCACTATGCCTTAATCTCTCTTAATATCAATGGTCTCAATTCCCCAATTAAAAGACATAGACTAGCAGACTGGATACGTAAACAGGACCCAGCATTTTGCTGCATGCAGGAAACGCACCTCAGTGTCAAAGACAAACACTACCTCAGAGTAAAAGGCTGGAAAACAATTTTACAAGCAAATGGCTCCAAGAAACGAGGTGGAGTAGCCATCCTAATATCGGATAAAATTGATTTTCAACCTAAAGTCATCAAAAAAGACACAGAAGGACACTACATACTGATCAAGGGAAAAATCCACCATCAAGAACTCTCAATCCTGAATATCTATGCTCCAAATGCAAGGGCACCCTCATTCGTAAAAGAAACTTTACTAAAACTCAAAGCACACATCGCACCGCACACAATAATAGTGGGTGACTTCAACACCCCGCTCTCTGAAATGGATCGTTCAGGAAAGCAGAAACTAAACAGGGACACAGTGAATCTAATTGAAGCCTTGGACCAAATGGAACTAACGGATATATATAGAACATTTCATCCTAGAGCTAAAGAATACACCTTCTTCTCAGCTCCTCATGGTATCTTCTCCAAAATTGACCATATAATTGGTCACAAATCAGACCTCAACAGATACAAGAAGATAGAAATAATCCCATGCCTCCTATCAGATCACTATGGAATAAGGGTGGTCTTCAATGGCAACAAAAACAAAAGAAAACCCACGTACACATGGAGGCTGAACAATGCTCTACTCAATGATAACTTGGTCAAGGTGGAAATAAAGAAAGAAATCAAAGACTTTTTGAAAGTTAATGAAAATGAAGGCACAACATACCCTAATTTATGGGACACAATGAAAGCAGTGCTAAGAGGAAAATTCATAGCCCTGAGTGCCGCCAAAAAGAAACGGGAGACAGCATACACTAACAGCTTAATGGCACACCTGAAAGCCCTGGAACATAAAGAAGCAAATACACCAAAGAGGAGTAGAAGGCAGGAAATCATCAAACTCAGGGCTGAAATCAATCAAGTAGAAACAAATAAAACCATACAAAGAATCAACAAAACGAGGAGTTGGTTCTTTGAGAAAATCAACAAGATAGATAAGCCCTTAGCCAGACTAACCAGAGGGCACAGAGATAGTATCCAAATTAATAAAATCAGAAACGAAAAGGGAGAGATAACAACAGAAACTGAGGAAATTCAAAAAATCATCGGATCCTACTACAAAAACCTGTATTCAACACAACTAGAAAATCTTGAGGAAATGGACAATTTCCTTGACAGATACCAAGTACCAAAATTAAATCAGGATCAAATAGACCATCTAAACCGTCCTATAACCCCTGAAGAAATAGAAGTTGTCATTGGAAGTCTTCCAACCAAAAAAAGCACAGGTCCAGATGGTTTTAGTGCAGAATTCTATCAGACCTTCAAAGAAGACCTAACACCAATACTCTTCAAACTGTTCCACAAAATAGAAACAGAAGGAACACTACCCAACTCGTTCTATGAAGCCACAATTACACTAATACCAAAAGCACACAAAGATCCGACAAAGAAAGAGAATCTCAGGCCAATCTCTCTTATGAATATCGATGCAAAAATACTCAATAAAATTCTTGCCAACCGAATCCAAGAACACATCAAAACGATCATTCACCACGATCAAGTAGGCTTCATCCCAGGGATGCAGGGATGGTTCAATATAAGGAAATCCATCAATGTAATCCACTACATAAACAATCTCAAAGAAAAAAAACCACATGGTCATCTCATTAGATGCTGAGAAAGCATTTGACAAAATTCAGCATCCTTTCATGCTAAAGGTCTTGGAAAGATCAGGAATTCAAGGCCCATATCTAAACATAGTAAAAGCAATTTACAGCAAACCAGTAGCCAGCATCAATCTAAATGGAGAGAAACTTGAAGCAATCCCACTAAAATCAGGGACTAGACAAGGCTGCCCTCTCTCTCCATATCTTTTCAATATAGTACTTGAAGTTCTAGCTAGAGCAATTAGACAACAAAAAGAGGTCAAAGGGATACAAATTGGAAAGGAAGAAGTCAAACTATCACTATTTGCAGACGATATGATAGTATACATAAGCGACCCAAAGAACTCCACCAGAGAACTCCTACAGCTGATAAACGACTTCAGCAAAGTGGCCGGATATAAAATCAACTCAAGCAAGTCAGAAGCCTTCCTATACTCAAAGGATAAGCAGGCTGAGAAAGAAGTAAGAGAAATAATACCCTTTACGATAGCCACAAACCATATTAAGTATCTTGGCGTGACGCTAACCAAACAAGTGAAAGATCTGTATGACAAGAACTTCAAGTCTCTGAAGAAAGAAATTGAAGAAGACCTCAGAAGATGGAAAAATCTGCCATGCTCATGGATTGGCAGGATTAATATAGTAAAAATGAGCATCTTACCAAAAGTAATACACAGATTCAATGCAATCCCCATCAAAATCCCAACTCAATTCTTCATAGAGTTAGAAAGAGCAATTCAAAAATTCATCTGGAATAACAGAAAACCCAGAATAGCTAAAACTATTCTCAAGAGTAAAAGAACCTCTGGGGGAATCAGTATCCCGGACCTCAAGCTGTACTACAGAGCAATAGTGTTAAAAACTGCATGGTATTGGTACAGTAACAGACATGTAGATCAATGGAACAGAATTGAAGACCCAGAAATGAATCCACACTCCTATGGTCACTTGATCTTTGACAAAGGAGCTAAAACCATCCAGTGGAAAAAAGATAGCCTTTTCAACAAATGGTGCTGGCTCAGCTGGAGGTCAACATGCAGAAGAATGCAAATTGACCCATTCTTATCTCCTTGCACTAAGCTCAATTCTAAGTGGATCAAAGATCTCCACATAAAACCAAACACACTGAAACTAATAGAAGGGAAACTAGGGAAGAACCTTGAACATATGGGCACAGGGGAGAATTTCCTGAACAGAACTCCAATAGCTTATGCTCTAAGATCAAGAATAGACAAATGGGACCTCATTAAATTACAAAGTTTTTGCAAGGCAAAAGACACCGTCAAAAAGACAAAGCGGCAACCAACTAACTGGGAAATGATCTTTACCAACCTTACATCCGACAGAGGGCTAATATCCAAGATATACAAAGAACTCAAGAAGTTAAACTCCAGAGAGGCAAGTAACCCTATTAAAAAATGGGGTACAGAGCTACACAAAGAGTTCTCACCTGAAGAATATCTAATGGCTGAGAAGCACCTAAAGAGATGTTCATCATCCTTAGTCATTAGGGAAATGCAAATCAAAACAACCCTGAGATTCCATCTCACACCAGTCAGGATGGCTAAGATCAAAAACACAGGAGACAGCAGTTGTTGGCAAGGATGTGGAGAAAGAGGAACATTCCTCCACTGCTGGTGGAATTGCAGGCTGGTACAACCACTCTGGAAAGCAGTCTGGCGGTTCCTCAGAAAACTGGGCATGACACTTCCGGAGGATCCGGCTATACCACTCCTGGGCATATACCCAGAGACTTTACCTGCATGCAATAAGGACACATGCTCCACTATGTTCATAGCAGCCTTATTTATAATAGCCAGAAGCTGGAAAGAACCCAGATGTCCCTCAACGGAGGAATGGATTCAGAAGATGTGGTATATTTACACAATGGAATACTACTCTGCAATTAAAAACAATGAATTCACGAAATTCCTAGGCAAATGGTCAGAACTTGAAAATATCATCCTTAGTGAGGTAACCCAATCACAAAAGATCACACATGGTATGCAGTCACTGATAAGGGGATATTGACCCAGAATCTCAGAATACCCTAGACACAATCAGCATATCAATAGATTTCTAAAAAGATGGAAGGAGAGACCCCTGGTCCTGGAAAGACTGGATGTAGGGGAACACCAGGACAGAGTAACGAGAGGGGGTTGAATGGAGAAAAGAGGGAGGGAAGGGGGCTTATGGGACTTTCGGGGAGGGAGGAAACGGGAAAGGGGAAGTGATTTGGAATGTAAATTAAAAAAATAAAATAAAAAAAAAAAAAAAAAAGAATACAAGGCTTAGACCCAGTCCTTCTATAGCTGCTATTACAAACTGTTTAGGATGATTAAGTAATGCAAGTTAAGCACCAGAGAGTAAACTCATGGTTATATTAGGTTCTGATTTAATTATAATAAGGTGATTTCAATATTATTCAAATAGAAATAGCTAAGGGTAGTCAAGGCTTAACAGTTCAGATATACTTTATCTAGATGGATAGTCTTCAGCTGTGCAAACATTTAGGTACATATACTACCTAGCACCCTCTGGGTATCAGGACCAATCCAAACTGGACAGGAATACAGCAATACCTAAATGCATGTCTAGTCCTTCACAGATCTGTCAGAGACCACAGAGCCTCCTGGGATGAACTGTGATGGTGGAAGAGGATGAGGTAAGGCTTCTCAGAGACATCTTTAGAATGATGATGATGTCATTGAAGGTAAGGGATAATTTGGAAACGTTCTTAATTTTGAACAGGGAGGAAACTACAGAAATCCACAGACTATGGCATTTTAAATCATTTCATTATTAATAGAAATTTTGACTTGGAGACATGTCTGCTCCTGAAGTGCCTCCTTCATGGTTCAAAGAAGATATTGGATATCATAACCTCCACTGGGAGTTGCTCCAGTTGTGCCAAGGTCAAAAACTGCCCTAATTCATCTGCAGACAAAAGAATACTGTCCAGGAAAGGACACAAGATGCAGGATAATCAACAGCTTAGCTCTGCCAAGACAGGGTAAGCTAGTCCTTCATAAGTGTAGTCCTGCTACACTTAAGGTCTGTCAGATGGTTCAAGGGGACAGAAGGCTGAAGACAGATGCTACAACATTTTGAGGAATAGGGGACTGTCCAGGTAGTCAACTGTCTTTACAAAATGTTTAAGTTTTGGGAGCTATGTTTTTGTGCTTCCCGTATATTCAGGTAATACTTAAGTCATTCTTGGATCGCTGATGGGGTTTAAGACTAGTTATAATTTCATAATCAAACTTTAGCATTGAGGAAGATGATGTAGATTGAAAGCATGATTTTCAGATGGTAATGCAAATTAAAATCAAAACATAATTCAGGTATAGAATAGTAAACTTAAGTTAGGATAGATATTAGAATAATGTAGTTACATTGACAAAATTGATGGACTGGACATTATCAACATATATCATATCTTAGAGTTTACATAAAATCATCTTTTCAAATCTAGAACATCTTTAATGTTAGTCAACTTAAGTTTAATTGTAAGACTATAACTAGTCTTCAACCCAGTCAGAGATTTGAAGAGGAATTAAACATTACCTGAGTCTGCAGGAAGCACAAAGACACAGATTCCAAACTATAGAAATGATAGAGACAGCTGACCACCTGTACAGTCCACAACATTCCTCATAATGTTGGGCACCAATATGTTGTAGAAATTATTTAATCCCAACCCAGGGCTTCTACCCCACCTGTCTTCTCTCATATGCAGAGGAATCAAGAAGTAGAGAACATTCAGAAGAATGAAAACTATTTGGGAAGATAAAGATGGGGCATAAGAGAGTTATATGGGTATGAATATGATAAAGAACATTAAATATATGTATGGGAGTGTCACAAAAACCCATTGTTTTATGTAATTAATATATACAAATACTAAAGTTTTTAGAGATAAAAAGAAAAAGTGAATCACATTTCCTGACTGGATCTAAGTGTTCTTTTAAAAACAGAATAAGCAAAATTTAAAAACTCAGTATATGGTGAGCTCAGGAGCAAAACAAAGAGTGAATGAGCTTGAAGACAGAATAATAAAAAGATATCCAATTTAAGCAAAAGATATAAAAATAAGCTGGCAGATATGAACAGGGGCCTTCAACTTGACCCCCAGCTTGGGAAATAAAAATAAGAAAGACACAAGCAGCAATATCTTTTAAGTGGTGGATTGTTGGAGAACCCTGTCATTAAGGCCACAGTCTACCATGTCTAGATAGCTCTCCAAGCTTGGTACAAAATGGAAGACGTTCTTTCTCAGACTGACCTCGTTTAGAGAATATCTCTGAGCACAGATGCTTAACCTTATTTGGAGGATGTCCCTGAGCAGAGCTTCGTGCAAGCACTACGAGACTCAGCAAGTCTTGCTCTTCCTTCCTACCTGTATGATAATTAGGTACTGTGTTATGACCAATCAGCCCTTCTTACATGCATCTCTGAAAACCCTTCCATACCATCCCCAGAAAAATAAAATGAGCTGTCTCTCCAAAGCTGACTCCTGTAAACTCTCTCCACCATACTCATGGTCGAGTGAACCCTGGTCACTGCTTCTGTTCCCTTTGTCCTCATGGATCAGTGGCCACTAACCTTCAAGGAAAGGGAGACCCACCGTGGGCAAGAGAAGTGAGCTCAGTGGTAGGTATTGGCATAGCATGCACAGGCCTCTGGGTTTAATACATGAACAAAATCAACCAAACTAGGAGACAACAACATTATGAATGTTCTTGACCTAAACAACACTTATAAGTATTCCTGAATAACTGTGGTGAGACACAGGACAAGAGCACATTCTCAAAGCCTAAAAGTTCACAGGTGATATTCTCTGACCTCAATAGTGTTAAGTTGAAAACTCAACCCACACCAGATAGTTTTTAAAGTCCTAAGATATCTGGGAAGTAAATAATACCATTCTGAAAGACAAATATATCTAAGAAAAGAATCACACATAAAGATATTTTTAACTTAATAAATGGTGAGAACAGTAACTAAGGATGGTAAGTTTGGGGTTAACTTGAGCCGCAGAGCAAATTCTAGGTTAGCCTGGACTGTATAGTGAGACCTGTCTCAAGAAATCAAAACAAAACAAGACTTATAAATGGAAATGAAAATTATGAATATCAGAAATAAAATAATACCAATGTAAATTCTACAAGCAATAAAAGGCCATTAAAGAATATCATTAACAACATTAACTGGCCGCAGCTTAACCTCCCGGACGTCCAGTTTCGATGAAAGATCCTGTCTATAAATAAGTAAATAAATAAATAAGGTAGAGGGCTGGAGAAATGGCTCAGCAGGTAAAGGCACTTGCCACCAAGTTCAGGGACCTGAGTTCTGCCCCCGGGACCCACAGATGAGAAGAGCTGATCCCCACAGGTTGTCTTCTGACCGCCACAAACCTCACCCCCCAGCTAAAGAAATAAAATGTAATATAAATTTTTTTGGGTTTAGGGTTTGGTTTGGTTTGTCGTTTTGTTTTGTTTGAGACAAAACTACTATCTATGCAGCCCATGTTGTCCTGGAACTCTCTATGTAGACCAGAGTGAACTCATAGAGATCTACCTGCTTCTGCCTTCCAAGTACAGGGATTAAAGGTATGCACTACCTCACTCAGCCAAAAAGAAAAAAAAAGTATTTATGTAAATGAATTATTTATTGTAGCTAGCCACAAAATCCTGGTATTTTATTACAAGCTGTAGGCCTAGACTAGGCAGGTTGAGAGCTAGTTTAACTTACACCCCAACCATGTTCCCTTGTTACTTGTTTGAATGTTGCCCGGGTTATTTCTGCTCCATCAGTCTGTCCTTGGGTCCACGTCTCCTGTCCATGTGCTTATGACCCATCTGGCCTCCTGGCAGCCTCCTCCTCTCTCTGTCTCCTTTCTTCTTCTCCTTCATTCTCTTCTCCTTTCTTTCCTGTAGTCTCTCTCGAGACCTCACACTGGATTCTCAGGTGCCACCTTTCCCTTCTGCTCAATCACAGGCCTTTTATTAACCAATAACTTTACATTGGGGAGCACAGTTTGTATAACAAAGGCCAGTATACATGAGGATACACTCATCTGGGAGCAACCTAATCTTGGGATTCAGAATTCAGTGTTGTATACACAGCACAAGGCCAACCTCCAACATTTCCCCCTCTTTGTCTAAACAAAAAGGCTCCATCTCTTACAATAAGAAACAACATACAGTAGGAACAATATGAAGCAATTATGAACAGTATTAGTTAGGAATTACATTTATAATGTCCAGTCCAACAAATATGAAACAATTACAAAAGTTATTAGGTGGGAGTTACACTCATAATGTCCAGTCCATTTATATCTGCAGAGACTAGGAGAGAGCAGACCAAAAGATTGCTGGACGTTGATGGTTACCAGCCTAGCGATGAAAGCAGTGATAGCCTCCTCTGGCCTCCATATACATGTGCATACACACACACACACACACACACACACACACACACACGTGCGCGCACCACACATACATGCATGCACACACACATATATACACACACACCAATGAAGTGAGGCGGTACTGCATAGTTACAGCTATATTTCTAAATGATGTGCATATATTGGGTTGGAGCATGTGCAAGCATGTCTCCCCGACAGAGTTGTGAAATCCAAGCAAGTGCAGAGGCCTGTGGTTTCTGAGGGGTTGAGGAAGCCTGCCTGAAGGTCATCAGGGAGCACCATGCCTGAAGGCCATCAGGGAGCACCATGCCTGAAGGCCATCGCCATCAGGGAGCACCTTACCTTCACTCTGTGGGAATCCGATCTGTGATAAGATCTGCCTCAAGGTCAGCTTCTTGCTCTTCAGCCCATACAGCTGGAGCCATCGTTCTGATGAGAGGAGAGTCTGCTCAGCCATGCTTGTTCAGTCGCTGCCTCTACGCCTATTTCAATATGGAAACATGATCTTGATTACCCCATCTCAAGTCACAAGGGACCACCTGAAAGGAAGATTGACAAGCTCAGGGCTCCTGTAATCAGGACAGGGTGGGGATCAAACATCAACATCAAGATTGACTTATTATAAAATACAGTATACTCATGAAATGGAATTGTGCTTACCCATTAAAATTACAGTATGGATACATACTACCAAGTGCTACCCATTCATCTTGTATCTACATATGTGTGTACTGTAAAACAGTTTACAGCAGAAGTGTGCACAATTCTGTCGTGTTTCAGATTTTGTATTATTTGAACATTTCAAAAGTGGGGTTTTACTTTTGTAACCAGAAAAATGCGGGACTCTTCCATTTTGGAAAATAAACCCTGTCCCCAGAAGCCACACTGTGCATCTGCATGCTAATTATATTCACATGGAATATTTTGGACCCAAGAAAGAAAACGAAGATAAAAGCCTGAGGTGGGCTAGCTAACTGGGAGTCAATAGCAGACAACAGCTCGGCTGCGCTGGAACACGAGGGTCTACACTGAATGCTTTGCTTTCTGAGGCTTCTCTCTAAAATTGGACTTCATCATTCTGGCTGATGGAACCAGCTGTTCTGGGATCAACTAGACTCAAAGCAATATACAGCATATTAAACTCATATCAACTGGTCTAAATACAGCTAGTTTACACAAGAGGAAGAGACTGCCCAACTGTAATACAATATCTTAACCTGCTCACCACAAGTGGGTGGGGCCTGAAACTGGGAGCATGGGAAACCTTGTAAGACCAGAGTTCATCAATTGTATCAATAACTGGGTGGCAGCAAGAAGGTTCTAATAACTGTGTATCCAATGTTCAGTGTTTAAAATTGTTTCCTAGGACTGCAAAACCTTTTTAGTAACAAACATACTTTCCTTTCCTATTTCTAAAACTTGATTCTAGGGATTGAAGAGATGGCTCTGCTGTTAAAAGTGATCCTTACAGATCCTAAGGATGGGAATTTATATCCTAACACCCTAGCCACAAGTCAAGGATGCACCCCTAAAGTCTCACATATATTCACATACGCACACACACACACATACACACACAGTGCACATGTGAAAATAAATCTTTTAAAATATAGAAATAATAAATACATAAATAAATAAATAAATAAAACTCAATTTCTTCAAAGTCTTGATGTTAGGATACATCAGGCACAAAGTCAGGTAGGCCCAAGCCAGGGATGTTTTGAGAAAAGTTAGAAGCATGAATAACAAGCTCTTAACGCTATGACACATAAAGTAGAGTACACATTCACACAGCAACCTTATGAGGTAGAGAGATGTCTTTGTGGCTAAGAACACGGTCTGCTTTTCCAGAGGACCTGAGTTCAGTTCCCAGCACCCACACCGGATGACTCACTACAGTCTTTAACTTCAGCTCCAGGGGAATCCAAAGACTTGTTCCGGTCTCCTAGAGCAGGGTACTCATATCTGTGAACCTGCACTCTGACGCACCTGTCTACGTGTCATTAAAATTTTTAATTTAATTTTCAAAAATCAATCCAAAACAACCTCGAGAGGTAGACAAGACTCTTATTCTCGTTTTCCTATTAAGGAAACCAACACGGGGAGCTAACAGGCTAGCTAGAAGGACTGACTGAAAATCACGAACACCCACGTCAACTTCCACTTATCAATCAGCCTGCAGGCTGAGCCTTTGTTCTGCACTGTCTCGCAGACTACTCGTGAACACAGCGACCATACAGTGTTCACACTCTGCTTGTAGCTGAGGAATCTGAGGCCTCGAGATTTTAAAGAGCTTTTTCACAGGCTCTGTGATTGTCAGTGAGCAGAAGGAGCCTGGTTCTAAGCCGTTTCTTAGCCAGTCTGTTACCATTAGAGCCATGTGCACTCTAGTGCACCTCCCTGGTCCTCAGGAAGAGAGCACTAGCCTTGATTCTCGTAGCACAGGCTCAGCTGCCAAGCTGTTAAAGATAACAATTCCACGATGATGTTTGTGAATCTGTACTGTCTATTGATTGTCATTTCCAAAGGTCTGCAATCCATATGGTTGGAGAAGCCCTGACCTCGTGAGAACAAGGTTGGTCACAAGACTCATTTTGATAAGTATGTGACAAGAACATTTGAAGAGCATCATGATTTAGTGGATGCCTATGCTCCAACAGCAGGTACTCTACTAACTGACCCCTGCCCAACTCCTCCAAGAATTGTTCTAAGCCCTAATATCCAATTCTACAGGGCTGTGAAGTTTAGAACATGTCAGAGAGCATAGAAACTAGGGCGGGCAAATATGCCTGAACCTGCTTTTAGAGATCTGTCCACAGAGACAGTAGCTGAAGATCTGGCCTCTGTCGTTCCTATAGAAACAAGAGAAGCTAAGAGAAGTAACCTGGAAGAGTAACCTGGCTGTTTCATCAAGGCTAGTTCATCTCTCTTTTCCCATAAACACCTCCTCCATTCTTCTTGCTGGGGGAGGTATTTAGTTGCCTTAGATTTTTAAAGGGGAGCCTTTTATACAAACTGCCCTAATAAGGTTTTCTCACAGACATTTATATCCTTAAAGACTGTTTAGAAGAATCATGCCTTTGGCTTTTAAGCCAAAGGAAAACATTCTTTAATTTGCTTAAATTATCAGTTAAATTTAAACGGACACATGCTTGGATCCTTTACAAAGCAATTGAATTCTCCAACTTTGTGACAACACAAGTCCCAGCCCCTTTGGGGACTTGGGTGACTTTTTTAAAGTTAATTTTTAAGATGTTACTGGCTTTATCAGATCTGAGACACTGTCTGAGTCATTCTGGCTCAGATCTTTGCCCTGCGAATTTATAGCCTGAGGATACTTAGTGAAGTTGTAGCCACAGAAAAGGAGGAAAGAAAGAGAGAAAGTATCTCCCAGCAGAGGGAATGAAGGGCTATTGTCAGAGCATGGAAGCCTAGGGGTAGGAGGTGGGGAGCCCATCTGTTGTCCTCTCTGTGCTGATGGCTGTGGTCTCCTGTGGAGCCTTAACCTTCAATGCCTCTTTAGAGACTGTCTCCCTTCACTAAACCTCTAAAGCTACCTTGAGCAACCCTGTCTTTTGAAAAGTTTGCATGTGTGTGTCTGAATGTCTGTCTTTCTGCCATATGTGTGCAGCTGCCCTTGGAAACCTTGGAATTGGAATTTCAGACAAAGAACCAAACTTGGGTCCTTTGGAAGAATGACTCTTTTTAATATTGAGCCATCGCCCCAGCTGCCAAAGCCTACTTTTTGCTTTGAGAATTCATCCTTGTGGCCTCAGACCCAGGTCTGTCCTCTAGACTAAGAAGAAGTTTGGCCGCTACAGGGACAGACTACATGAATGCCCCCAGCACATTACTGTCTAACAGGCACTACATATAGTATTGAGATGGATTAAATAAATCAGCTACTCATAGCAGCAGAGAAAATTCTGATTGTTTCTTTCTTTCTTTTTTTGTTTTTTGTTTGTTTTGTTTTTTCGTGACAGGGTTTCTCCGTGTAGCCCTGGCAGTCCTGGAACTCACTCTGTAGATCAGACTGGCCTCGAACTCAGAAATCTGCCTGCCTCTGCCTCCCAAGTGCTGGGAATAAAGGCTTGCGCCACCACTGCCCGGCTCCTGATTGTTTTCAAACAAGGCAAAGATCAGGTCCTAGAAAAGTTATGATCAGGAGGTAGCTATCCTTTTAAACACAAGACACATTGTTTTCTGGGTGTGGCTATGCTATCTATTTTCTGTGGTTACTCGGGAGTTTCCTCTGAGGCAGCGAGGACACGCTCTGGTGAGCTCTGCTTTGCAGTGTGGGATAACATTACAGGCGGTAGGGTTTTTGTTTTGGTTTGGGTTTTGGTATTTTGAGACAGAGTCTGACTACTTAGCTCAGGCCAGGCTTGCCCTTGTGGCATTCCTTTACCACAGCCTCCTGAGTGCTGGGACTGCAAACATAGATGCCTCCACCTCTGGTTGTCCTCAGTCTTAAAGACTTGGAGTTGTCTGTCCATCGAGCCATCGAGTTCTGGGGACAGGCAAAGCTCCCGGGGAAAGCAGGAAGATTAAGATGGCTAAGACCTCTAATCCCAACACTTAGGAAACTGAGGCAGGAGACTGGAATCTTGAAGTTGGCCTAGGGATAAACACACACACACACACACACACACACACACACACACAGGGCCCTCTGTGCCGGCTGCTATTCACTTGCTCATAGTGAGAAGTCAAGAGCTACCCAATCACTGTTCATGTATGCCCTGGACCAGAGTCTTAACTTAGACTCTATTAATTCAGTTTGGAACCTTGGTAAACTTATGATCAACACCACCAAACTTTCTTTATCATTGCTAGTTTCTAAAAAAAAAAAAAGAAAGAAATCTGTGCACAGGGGTTTAGGGGGTGATATGAAGGAGTAGGAGATGGGGAGGTATGTTGTGGGAATTCTGAACTCTGATTCTTCTGGAAAGAAAGGAAGCTGGGATGATGTTTGCTGATTTATCCTGTTACAATTCTTAACAGTCCCCTATCTTTCTGTCCTTAAAAGGCAAAGTTAGGCTAAGATCATCACCTCAGATAAACATGGGCAGGGTTAAGGGATTGAAATGGTCTGTGGGACACACTGTTGAGAACATGACCAAGAATTGAAAACTGGGTGCACGGGGATTGGGGGGTAGGTTGGGGGTGTTAGGTCATTGCTGAGAAGAAAAGAAATGGAGAGCTTCCGAGAAGATTAGAAGTACAACTATGTGAAGTTAAAATTCCATATTAGAAAATGAAAGTGATGTGAACACCCCCCACCCCCCCAGACGAAACAAGTAGAGGCTTTCTCCAGACTCAAAGTTGCAAATAGCTTTCACTCAAGAAAATTGCTTTGAGTTTGGATTGTTAAGTTTTGATCGTTGCTTCTCAGAAATAAGTTTTTAATATACTGATCAGTATGCTATATCCTCTGATTACCATTAGCCTCTGGATAGACAAGCATTAGAGAGCTGAGCTTCTGCAAGGAGTGAGGCTGGGGAAGGCTCTCTGAGTAAGAAGGGCTCATACACAAAATCCAGCTCTCAAGTGGGTACGACCTGGCCGCTGCCCTTTCCCAGCAGAAGCGAGATCCAGCTCGGAAATTGCAAACTTCTTCCCCCCTCTCCCCCCCCCCCCCCCACGCAACCGGTTGGAAACCTGGAAGGTTCTGTCCTAGAAGGATGGTGTCCCCGCACATAGTAGGTAATCTGACAGTTGCAAGGCCAGGCGTCTTGCCTGCGTCAGCGAC